>JAQPZY010001635.1:4210000-4810000 GCA_029931535.1 Margaritifera margaritifera
TACCCCACATCACCAAAAAATGATGCTTCATAGCCGCTTTTACACGTGCTAGAACGAGAAGACACACTCGAAACTATATATATATACATTATCCGTCTATCAGAAACCTTGGCACTGGCTAGGTTAGGTTTTTATATATATAAGAGAGTAATATTTCATTACTCCATGCACTGGCCTAAGGAGAATTACTCTGCAGACAAGGATCTTATGTAAATATTAGGAAAGATATTTGTTAATTTTTTTGAATTGGTTACGGGGCTCGAACATAAAGAACTCCTTATTATAGTCGAGATAAGACAACTCCGTCTGCCCTCTCGTTCCAGCGCTTATAACGGCACGGCTACCCCACATCACCAAAAAATGATGCTTCATAGCCGCTTTTACACGTGCTAGAACGAGAAGACACACTCGAAACTATATATATATACATTATCCGTCTATCAGAAACCTTGGCACTGGCTAGGTTAGGTTTTTTATATATATAAGAGAGTAATATTTCATTACTCCATGCACTGGCCTAAGGAGAATTACTCTGCAGACAAGGATCTTATGTAAATATTAGGAAAGATATTTGTTAATTTTTTTGAATTGGTTACGGGGCTCGAACATAAAGAACTCCTTATTATAGTCGAGATAAGACAACTCCGTCTGCCCTCTCGTTCCAGCGCTTATAACGGCACGGCTACCCCACATCACCAAAAAATGATGCTTCATAGCCGCTTTTACACGTGCTAGAACGAGAAGACACACTCGAAACTATATATATATATACATTATCCGTCTATCAGAAACCTTGGCACTGGCTAGGTTAGGTTTTATATATATATAAGAGAGTAATATTTCATTACTCCATGCACTGGCCTAAGGAGAATTACTCTGCAGACAAGGATCTTATGTAAATATTAGGAAAGATATTTGTTAATTTTTTTGAATTGGTTACGGGGCTCGAACATAAAGAACTCCTTATTATAGTCGAGATAAGACAACTCCGTCTGCCCTCTCGTTCCAGCGCTTATAACGGCACGGCTACCCCACATCACCAAAAAATGATGCTTCATAGCCGCTTTTACACGTGCTAGAACGAGAAGACACACTCGAAACTATATATATATACATTATCCGTCTATCAGAAACCTTGGCACTGGCTAGGTTAGGTTTTTATATATATAAGAGAGTAATATTTCATTACTCCATGCACTGGCCTAAGGAGAATTACTCTGCAGACAAGGATCTTATGTAAATATTAGGAAAGATATTTGTTAATTTTTTTGAATTGGTTACGGGGCTCGAACATAAAGAACTCCTTATTATAGTCGAGATAAGACAACTCCGTCTGCCCTCTCGTTCCAGCGCTTATAACGGCACGGCTACCCCACATCACCAAAAAATGATGCTTCATAGCCGCTTTTACACGTGCTAGAACGAGAAGACACACTCGAAACTATATATATATACATTATCCGTCTATCAGAAACCTTGGCACTGGCTAGGTTAGGTTTTTATATATATAAGAGAGTAATATTTCATTACTCCATGCACTGGCCTAAGGAGAATTACTCTGCAGACAAGGATCTTATGTAAATATTAGGAAAGATATTTGTTAATTTTTTTGAATTGGTTACGGGGCTCGAACATAAAGAACTCCTTATTATAGTCGAGATAAGACAACTCCGTCTGCCCTCTCGTTCCAGCGCTTATAACGGCACGGCTACCCCACATCACCAAAAAATGATGCTTCATAGCCGCTTTTACACGTGCTAGAACGAGAAGACACACTCGAAACTATATATATATACATTATCCGTCTATCAGAAACCTTGGCACTGGCTAGGTTAGGTTTTATATATATATAAGAGAGTAATATTTCATTACTCCATGCACTGGCCTAAGGAGAATTACTCTGCAGACAAGGATCTTATGTAAATATTAGGAAAGATATTTGTTAATTTTTTTGAATTGGTTACGGGGCTCGAACATAAAGAACTCCTTATTATAGTCGAGATAAGACAACTCCGTCTGCCCTCTCGTTCCAGCGCTTATAACGGCACGGCTACCCCACATCACCAAAAAATGATGCTTCATAGCCGCTTTTACACGTGCTAGAACGAGAAGACACACTCGAAACTATATATATATATACATTATCCGTCTATCAGAAACCTTGGCACTGGCTAGGTTAGGTTTTATATATATATAAGAGAGTAATATTTCATTACTCCATGCACTGGCCTAAGGAGAATTACTCTGCAGACAAGGATCTTATGTAAATATTAGGAAAGATATTTGTTAATTTTTTTGAATTGGTTACGGGGCTCGAACATAAAGAACTCCTTATTATAGTCGAGATAAGACAACTCCGTCTGCCCTCTCGTTCCAGCGCTTATAACGGCACGGCTACCCCACATCACCAAAAAATGATGCTTCATAGCCGCTTTTACACGTGCTAGAACGAGAAGACACACTCGAAACTATATATATATACATTATCCGTCTATCAGAAACCTTGGCACTGGCTAGGTTAGGTTTTATATATATATAAGAGAGTAATATTTCATTACTCCATGCACTGGCCTAAGGAGAATTACTCTGCAGACAAGGATCTTATGTAAATATTAGGAAAGATATTTGTTAATTTTTTTGAATTGGTTACGGGGCTCGAACATAAAGAACTCCTTATTATAGTCGAGATAAGACAACTCCGTCTGCCCTCTCGTTCCAGCGCTTATAACGGCACGGCTACCCCACATCACCAAAAAATGATGCTTCATAGCCGCTTTTACACGTGCTAGAACGAGAAGACACACTCGAAACTATATATATATACATTATCCGTCTATCAGAAACCTTGGCACTGGCTAGGTTAGGTTTTATATATATATAAGAGAGTAATATTTCATTACTCCATGCACTGGCCTAAGGAGAATTACTCTGCAGACAAGGATCTTATGTAAATATTAGGAAAGATATTTGTTAATTTTTTTGAATTGGTTACGGGGCTCGAACATAAAGAACTCCTTATTATAGTCGAGATAAGACAACTCCGTCTGCCCTCTCGTTCCAGCGCTTATAACGGCACGGCTACCCCACATCACCAAAAAATGATGCTTCATAGCCGCTTTTACACGTGCTAGAACGAGAAGACACACTCGAAACTATATATATATACATTATCCGTCTATCAGAAACCTTGGCACTGGCTAGGTTAGGTTTTATATATATATAAGAGAGTAATATTTCATTACTCCATGCACTGGCCTAAGGAGAATTACTCTGCAGACAAGGATCTTATGTAAATATTAGGAAAGATATTTGTTAATTTTTTTGAATTGGTTACGGGGCTCGAACATAAAGAACTCCTTATTATAGTCGAGATAAGACAACTCCGTCTGCCCTCTCGTTCCAGCGCTTATAACGGCACGGCTACCCCACATCACCAAAAAATGATGCTTCATAGCCGCTTTTACACGTGCTAGAACGAGAAGACACACTCGAAACTATATATATATACATTATCCGTCTATCAGAAACCTTGGCACTGGCTAGGTTAGGTTTTATATATATATAAGAGAGTAATATTTCATTACTCCATGCACTGGCCTAAGGAGAATTACTCTGCAGACAAGGATCTTATGTAAATATTAGGAAAGATATTTGTTAATTTTTTTGAATTGGTTACGGGGCTCGAACATAAAGAACTCCTTATTATAGTCGAGATAAGACAACTCCGTCTGCCCTCTCGTTCCAGCGCTTATAACGGCACGGCTACCCCACATCACCAAAAAATGATGCTTCATAGCCGCTTTTACACGTGCTAGAACGAGAAGACACACTCGAAACTATATATATATACATTATCCGTCTATCAGAAACCTTGGCACTGGCTAGGTTAGGTTTTATATATATATAAGAGAGTAATATTTCATTACTCCATGCACTGGCCTAAGGAGAATTACTCTGCAGACAAGGATCTTATGTAAATATTAGGAAAGATATTTGTTAATTTTTTTGAATTGGTTACGGGGCTCGAACATAAAGAACTCCTTATTATAGTCGAGATAAGACAACTCCGTCTGCCCTCTCGTTCCAGCGCTTATAACGGCACGGCTACCCCACATCACCAAAAAATGATGCTTCATAGCCGCTTTTACACGTGCTAGAACGAGAAGACACACTCGAAACTATATATATATACATTATCCGTCTATCAGAAACCTTGGCACTGGCTAGGTTAGGTTTTTATATATATAAGAGAGTAATATTTCATTACTCCATGCACTGGCCTAAGGAGAATTACTCTGCAGACAAGGATCTTATGTAAATATTAGGAAAGATATTTGTTAATTTTTTTGAATTGGTTACGGGGCTCGAACATAAAGAACTCCTTATTATAGTCGAGATAAGACAACTCCGTCTGCCCTCTCGTTCCAGCGCTTATAACGGCACGGCTACCCCACATCACCAAAAAATGATGCTTCATAGCCGCTTTTACACGTGCTAGAACGAGAAGACACACTCGAAACTATATATATATACATTATCCGTCTATCAGAAACCTTGGCACTGGCTAGGTTAGGTTTTATATATATATAAGAGAGTAATATTTCATTACTCCATGCACTGGCCTAAGGAGAATTACTCTGCAGACAAGGATCTTATGTAAATATTAGGAAAGATATTTGTTAATTTTTTTGAATTGGTTACGGGGCTCGAACATAAAGAACTCCTTATTATAGTCGAGATAAGACAACTCCGTCTGCCCTCTCGTTCCAGCGCTTATAACGGCACGGCTACCCCACATCACCAAAAAATGATGCTTCATAGCCGCTTTTACACGTGCTAGAACGAGAAGACACACTCGAAACTATATATATATACATTATCCGTCTATCAGAAACCTTGGCACTGGCTAGGTTAGGTTTTATATATATATAAGAGAGTAATATTTCATTACTCCATGCACTGGCCTAAGGAGAATTACTCTGCAGACAAGGATCTTATGTAAATATTAGGAAAGATATTTGTTAATTTTTTTGAATTGGTTACGGGGCTCGAACATAAAGAACTCCTTATTATAGTCGAGATAAGACAACTCCGTCTGCCCTCTCGTTCCAGCGCTTATAACGGCACGGCTACCCCACATCACCAAAAAATGATGCTTCATAGCCGCTTTTACACGTGCTAGAACGAGAAGACACACTCGAAACTATATATATATACATTATCCGTCTATCAGAAACCTTGGCACTGGCTAGGTTAGGTTTTTATATATATAAGAGAGTAATATTTCATTACTCCATGCACTGGCCTAAGGAGAATTACTCTGCAGACAAGGATCTTATGTAAATATTAGGAAAGATATTTGTTAATTTTTTTGAATTGGTTACGGGGCTCGAACATAAAGAACTCCTTATTATAGTCGAGATAAGACAACTCCGTCTGCCCTCTCGTTCCAGCGCTTATAACGGCACGGCTACCCCACATCACCAAAAAATGATGCTTCATAGCCGCTTTTACACGTGCTAGAACGAGAAGACACACTCGAAACTATATATATATACATTATCCGTCTATCAGAAACCTTGGCACTGGCTAGGTTAGGTTTTATATATATATAAGAGAGTAATATTTCATTACTCCATGCACTGGCCTAAGGAGAATTACTCTGCAGACAAGGATCTTATGTAAATATTAGGAAAGATATTTGTTAATTTTTTTGAATTGGTTACGGGGCTCGAACATAAAGAACTCCTTATTATAGTCGAGATAAGACAACTCCGTCTGCCCTCTCGTTCCAGCGCTTATAACGGCACGGCTACCCCACATCACCAAAAAATGATGCTTCATAGCCGCTTTTACACGTGCTAGAACGAGAAGACACACTCGAAACTATATATATATACATTATCCGTCTATCAGAAACCTTGGCACTGGCTAGGTTAGGTTTTTATATATATAAGAGAGTAATATTTCATTACTCCATGCACTGGCCTAAGGAGAATTACTCTGCAGACAAGGATCTTATGTAAATATTAGGAAAGATATTTGTTAATTTTTTTGAATTGGTTACGGGGCTCGAACATAAAGAACTCCTTATTATAGTCGAGATAAGACAACTCCGTCTGCCCTCTCGTTCCAGCGCTTATAACGGCACGGCTACCCCACATCACCAAAAAATGATGCTTCATAGCCGCTTTTACACGTGCTAGAACGAGAAGACACACTCGAAACTATATATATATACATTATCCGTCTATCAGAAACCTTGGCACTGGCTAGGTTAGGTTTTATATATATATAAGAGAGTAATATTTCATTACTCCATGCACTGGCCTAAGGAGAATTACTCTGCAGACAAGGATCTTATGTAAATATTAGGAAAGATATTTGTTAATTTTTTTGAATTGGTTACGGGGCTCGAACATAAAGAACTCCTTATTATAGTCGAGATAAGACAACTCCGTCTGCCCTCTCGTTCCAGCGCTTATAACGGCACGGCTACCCCACATCACCAAAAAATGATGCTTCATAGCCGCTTTTACACGTGCTAGAACGAGAAGACACACTCGAAACTATATATATATACATTATCCGTCTATCAGAAACCTTGGCACTGGCTAGGTTAGGTTTTTATATATATAAGAGAGTAATATTTCATTACTCCATGCACTGGCCTAAGGAGAATTACTCTGCAGACAAGGATCTTATGTAAATATTAGGAAAGATATTTGTTAATTTTTTTGAATTGGTTACGGGGCTCGAACATAAAGAACTCCTTATTATAGTCGAGATAAGACAACTCCGTCTGCCCTCTCGTTCCAGCGCTTATAACGGCACGGCTACCCCACATCACCAAAAAATGATGCTTCATAGCCGCTTTTACACGTGCTAGAACGAGAAGACACACTCGAAACTATATATATATATACATTATCCGTCTATCAGAAACCTTGGCACTGGCTAGGTTAGGTTTTTATATATATAAGAGAGTAATATTTCATTACTCCATGCACTGGCCTAAGGAGAATTACTCTGCAGACAAGGATCTTATGTAAATATTAGGAAAGATATTTGTTAATTTTTTTGAATTGGTTACGGGGCTCGAACATAAAGAACTCCTTATTATAGTCGAGATAAGACAACTCCGTCTGCCCTCTCGTTCCAGCGCTTATAACGGCACGGCTACCCCACATCACCAAAAAATGATGCTTCATAGCCGCTTTTACACGTGCTAGAACGAGAAGACACACTCGAAACTATATATATATATACATTATCCGTCTATCAGAAACCTTGGCACTGGCTAGGTTAGGTTTTATATATATATAAGAGAGTAATATTTCATTACTCCATGCACTGGCCTAAGGAGAATTACTCTGCAGACAAGGATCTTATGTAAATATTAGGAAAGATATTTGTTAATTTTTTTGAATTGGTTACGGGGCTCGAACATAAAGAACTCCTTATTATAGTCGAGATAAGACAACTCCGTCTGCCCTCTCGTTCCAGCGCTTATAACGGCACGGCTACCCCACATCACCAAAAAATGATGCTTCATAGCCGCTTTTACACGTGCTAGAACGAGAAGACACACTCGAAACTATATATATATACATTATCCGTCTATCAGAAACCTTGGCACTGGCTAGGTTAGGTTTTTATATATATAAGAGAGTAATATTTCATTACTCCATGCACTGGCCTAAGGAGAATTACTCTGCAGACAAGGATCTTATGTAAATATTAGGAAAGATATTTGTTAATTTTTTTGAATTGGTTACGGGGCTCGAACATAAAGAACTCCTTATTATAGTCGAGATAAGACAACTCCGTCTGCCCTCTCGTTCCAGCGCTTATAACGGCACGGCTACCCCACATCACCAAAAAATGATGCTTCATAGCCGCTTTTACACGTGCTAGAACGAGAAGACACACTCGAAACTATATATATATATACATTATCCGTCTATCAGAAACCTTGGCACTGGCTAGGTTAGGTTTTTATATATATAAGAGAGTAATATTTCATTACTCCATGCACTGGCCTAAGGAGAATTACTCTGCAGACAAGGATCTTATGTAAATATTAGGAAAGATATTTGTTAATTTTTTTGAATTGGTTACGGGGCTCGAACATAAAGAACTCCTTATTATAGTCGAGATAAGACAACTCCGTCTGCCCTCTCGTTCCAGCGCTTATAACGGCACGGCTACCCCACATCACCAAAAAATGATGCTTCATAGCCGCTTTTACACGTGCTAGAACGAGAAGACACACTCGAAACTATATATATATATACATTATCCGTCTATCAGAAACCTTGGCACTGGCTAGGTTAGGTTTTATATATATAAGAGAGTAATATTTCATTACTCCATGCACTGGCCTAAGGAGAATTACTCTGCAGACAAGGATCTTATGTAAATATTAGGAAAGATATTTGTTAATTTTTTTGAATTGGTTACGGGGCTCGAACATAAAGAACTCCTTATTATAGTCGAGATAAGACAACTCCGTCTGCCCTCTCGTTCCAGCGCTTATAACGGCACGGCTACCCCACATCACCAAAAAATGATGCTTCATAGCCGCTTTTACACGTGCTAGAACGAGAAGACACACTCGAAACTATATATATATACATTATCCGTCTATCAGAAACCTTGGCACTGGCTAGGTTAGGTTTTATATATATATAAGAGAGTAATATTTCATTACTCCATGCACTGGCCTAAGGAGAATTACTCTGCAGACAAGGATCTTATGTAAATATTAGGAAAGATATTTGTTAATTTTTTTGAATTGGTTACGGGGCTCGAACATAAAGAACTCCTTATTATAGTCGAGATAAGACAACTCCGTCTGCCCTCTCGTTCCAGCGCTTATAACGGCACGGCTACCCCACATCACCAAAAAATGATGCTTCATAGCCGCTTTTACACGTGCTAGAACGAGAAGACACACTCGAAACTATATATATATACATTATCCGTCTATCAGAAACCTTGGCACTGGCTAGGTTAGGTTTTATATATATAAGAGAGTAATATTTCATTACTCCATGCACTGGCCTAAGGAGAATTACTCTGCAGACAAGGATCTTATGTAAATATTAGGAAAGATATTTGTTAATTTTTTTGAATTGGTTACGGGGCTCGAACATAAAGAACTCCTTATTATAGTCGAGATAAGACAACTCCGTCTGCCCTCTCGTTCCAGCGCTTATAACGGCACGGCTACCCCACATCACCAAAAAATGATGCTTCATAGCCGCTTTTACACGTGCTAGAACGAGAAGACACACTCGAAACTATATATATATACATTATCCGTCTATCAGAAACCTTGGCACTGGCTAGGTTAGGTTTTATATATATAAGAGAGTAATATTTCATTACTCCATGCACTGGCCTAAGGAGAATTACTCTGCAGACAAGGATCTTATGTAAATATTAGGAAAGATATTTGTTAATTTTTTTGAATTGGTTACGGGGCTCGAACATAAAGAACTCCTTATTATAGTCGAGATAAGACAACTCCGTCTGCCCTCTCGTTCCAGCGCTTATAACGGCACGGCTACCCCACATCACCAAAAAATGATGCTTCATAGCCGCTTTTACACGTGCTAGAACGAGAAGACACACTCGAAACTATATATATATACATTATCCGTCTATCAGAAACCTTGGCACTGGCTAGGTTAGGTTTTTATATATATAAGAGAGTAATATTTCATTACTCCATGCACTGGCCTAAGGAGAATTACTCTGCAGACAAGGATCTTATGTAAATATTAGGAAAGATATTTGTTAATTTTTTTGAATTGGTTACGGGGCTCGAACATAAAGAACTCCTTATTATAGTCGAGATAAGACAACTCCGTCTGCCCTCTCGTTCCAGCGCTTATAACGGCACGGCTACCCCACATCACCAAAAAATGATGCTTCATAGCCGCTTTTACACGTGCTAGAACGAGAAGACACACTCGAAACTATATATATATACATTATCCGTCTATCAGAAACCTTGGCACTGGCTAGGTTAGGTTTTTATATATATAAGAGAGTAATATTTCATTACTCCATGCACTGGCCTAAGGAGAATTACTCTGCAGACAAGGATCTTATGTAAATATTAGGAAAGATATTTGTTAATTTTTTTGAATTGGTTACGGGGCTCGAACATAAAGAACTCCTTATTATAGTCGAGATAAGACAACTCCGTCTGCCCTCTCGTTCCAGCGCTTATAACGGCACGGCTACCCCACATCACCAAAAAATGATGCTTCATAGCCGCTTTTACACGTGCTAGAACGAGAAGACACACTCGAAACTATATATATATACATTATCCGTCTATCAGAAACCTTGGCACTGGCTAGGTTAGGTTTTATATATATAAGAGAGTAATATTTCATTACTCCATGCACTGGCCTAAGGAGAATTACTCTGCAGACAAGGATCTTATGTAAATATTAGGAAAGATATTTGTTAATTTTTTTGAATTGGTTACGGGGCTCGAACATAAAGAACTCCTTATTATAGTCGAGATAAGACAACTCCGTCTGCCCTCTCGTTCCAGCGCTTATAACGGCACGGCTACCCCACATCACCAAAAAATGATGCTTCATAGCCGCTTTTACACGTGCTAGAACGAGAAGACACACTCGAAACTATATATATATACATTATCCGTCTATCAGAAACCTTGGCACTGGCTAGGTTAGGTTTTTATATATATAAGAGAGTAATATTTCATTACTCCATGCACTGGCCTAAGGAGAATTACTCTGCAGACAAGGATCTTATGTAAATATTAGGAAAGATATTTGTTAATTTTTTTGAATTGGTTACGGGGCTCGAACATAAAGAACTCCTTATTATAGTCGAGATAAGACAACTCCGTCTGCCCTCTCGTTCCAGCGCTTATAACGGCACGGCTACCCCACATCACCAAAAAATGATGCTTCATAGCCGCTTTTACACGTGCTAGAACGAGAAGACACACTCGAAACTATATATATATATACATTATCCGTCTATCAGAAACCTTGGCACTGGCTAGGTTAGGTTTTATATATATAAGAGAGTAATATTTCATTACTCCATGCACTGGCCTAAGGAGAATTACTCTGCAGACAAGGATCTTATGTAAATATTAGGAAAGATATTTGTTAATTTTTTTGAATTGGTTACGGGGCTCGAACATAAAGAACTCCTTATTATAGTCGAGATAAGACAACTCCGTCTGCCCTCTCGTTCCAGCGCTTATAACGGCACGGCTACCCCACATCACCAAAAAATGATGCTTCATAGCCGCTTTTACACGTGCTAGAACGAGAAGACACACTCGAAACTATATATATATACATTATCCGTCTATCAGAAACCTTGGCACTGGCTAGGTTAGGTTTTATATATATAAGAGAGTAATATTTCATTACTCCATGCACTGGCCTAAGGAGAATTACTCTGCAGACAAGGATCTTATGTAAATATTAGGAAAGATATTTGTTAATTTTTTTGAATTGGTTACGGGGCTCGAACATAAAGAACTCCTTATTATAGTCGAGATAAGACAACTCCGTCTGCCCTCTCGTTCCAGCGCTTATAACGGCACGGCTACCCCACATCACCAAAAAATGATGCTTCATAGCCGCTTTTACACGTGCTAGAACGAGAAGACACACTCGAAACTATATATATATACATTATCCGTCTATCAGAAACCTTGGCACTGGCTAGGTTAGGTTTTATATATATAAGAGAGTAATATTTCATTACTCCATGCACTGGCCTAAGGAGAATTACTCTGCAGACAAGGATCTTATGTAAATATTAGGAAAGATATTTGTTAATTTTTTTGAATTGGTTACGGGGCTCGAACATAAAGAACTCCTTATTATAGTCGAGATAAGACAACTCCGTCTGCCCTCTCGTTCCAGCGCTTATAACGGCACGGCTACCCCACATCACCAAAAAATGATGCTTCATAGCCGCTTTTACACGTGCTAGAACGAGAAGACACACTCGAAACTATATATATATACATTATCCGTCTATCAGAAACCTTGGCACTGGCTAGGTTAGGTTTTTATATATATAAGAGAGTAATATTTCATTACTCCATGCACTGGCCTAAGGAGAATTACTCTGCAGACAAGGATCTTATGTAAATATTAGGAAAGATATTTGTTAATTTTTTTGAATTGGTTACGGGGCTCGAACATAAAGAACTCCTTATTATAGTCGAGATAAGACAACTCCGTCTGCCCTCTCGTTCCAGCGCTTATAACGGCACGGCTACCCCACATCACCAAAAAATGATGCTTCATAGCCGCTTTTACACGTGCTAGAACGAGAAGACACACTCGAAACTATATATATATACATTATCCGTCTATCAGAAACCTTGGCACTGGCTAGGTTAGGTTTTTATATATATAAGAGAGTAATATTTCATTACTCCATGCACTGGCCTAAGGAGAATTACTCTGCAGACAAGGATCTTATGTAAATATTAGGAAAGATATTTGTTAATTTTTTTGAATTGGTTACGGGGCTCGAACATAAAGAACTCCTTATTATAGTCGAGATAAGACAACTCCGTCTGCCCTCTCGTTCCAGCGCTTATAACGGCACGGCTACCCCACATCACCAAAAAATGATGCTTCATAGCCGCTTTTACACGTGCTAGAACGAGAAGACACACTCGAAACTATATATATATACATTATCCGTCTATCAGAAACCTTGGCACTGGCTAGGTTAGGTTTTATATATATAAGAGAGTAATATTTCATTACTCCATGCACTGGCCTAAGGAGAATTACTCTGCAGACAAGGATCTTATGTAAATATTAGGAAAGATATTTGTTAATTTTTTTGAATTGGTTACGGGGCTCGAACATAAAGAACTCCTTATTATAGTCGAGATAAGACAACTCCGTCTGCCCTCTCGTTCCAGCGCTTATAACGGCACGGCTACCCCACATCACCAAAAAATGATGCTTCATAGCCGCTTTTACACGTGCTAGAACGAGAAGACACACTCGAAACTATATATATATATACATTATCCGTCTATCAGAAACCTTGGCACTGGCTAGGTTAGGTTTTATATATATAAGAGAGTAATATTTCATTACTCCATGCACTGGCCTAAGGAGAATTACTCTGCAGACAAGGATCTTATGTAAATATTAGGAAAGATATTTGTTAATTTTTTTGAATTGGTTACGGGGCTCGAACATAAAGAACTCCTTATTATAGTCGAGATAAGACAACTCCGTCTGCCCTCTCGTTCCAGCGCTTATAACGGCACGGCTACCCCACATCACCAAAAAATGATGCTTCATAGCCGCTTTTACACGTGCTAGAACGAGAAGACACACTCGAAACTATATATATATACATTATCCGTCTATCAGAAACCTTGGCACTGGCTAGGTTAGGTTTTATATATATAAGAGAGTAATATTTCATTACTCCATGCACTGGCCTAAGGAGAATTACTCTGCAGACAAGGATCTTATGTAAATATTAGGAAAGATATTTGTTAATTTTTTTGAATTGGTTACGGGGCTCGAACATAAAGAACTCCTTATTATAGTCGAGATAAGACAACTCCGTCTGCCCTCTCGTTCCAGCGCTTATAACGGCACGGCTACCCCACATCACCAAAAAATGATGCTTCATAGCCGCTTTTACACGTGCTAGAACGAGAAGACACACTCGAAACTATATATATATACATTATCCGTCTATCAGAAACCTTGGCACTGGCTAGGTTAGGTTTTATATATATAAGAGAGTAATATTTCATTACTCCATGCACTGGCCTAAGGAGAATTACTCTGCAGACAAGGATCTTATGTAAATATTAGGAAAGATATTTGTTAATTTTTTTGAATTGGTTACGGGGCTCGAACATAAAGAACTCCTTATTATAGTCGAGATAAGACAACTCCGTCTGCCCTCTCGTTCCAGCGCTTATAACGGCACGGCTACCCCACATCACCAAAAAATGATGCTTCATAGCCGCTTTTACACGTGCTAGAACGAGAAGACACACTCGAAACTATATATATATACATTATCCGTCTATCAGAAACCTTGGCACTGGCTAGGTTAGGTTTTTATATATATAAGAGAGTAATATTTCATTACTCCATGCACTGGCCTAAGGAGAATTACTCTGCAGACAAGGATCTTATGTAAATATTAGGAAAGATATTTGTTAATTTTTTTGAATTGGTTACGGGGCTCGAACATAAAGAACTCCTTATTATAGTCGAGATAAGACAACTCCGTCTGCCCTCTCGTTCCAGCGCTTATAACGGCACGGCTACCCCACATCACCAAAAAATGATGCTTCATAGCCGCTTTTACACGTGCTAGAACGAGAAGACACACTCGAAACTATATATATATACATTATCCGTCTATCAGAAACCTTGGCACTGGCTAGGTTAGGTTTTATATATATAAGAGAGTAATATTTCATTACTCCATGCACTGGCCTAAGGAGAATTACTCTGCAGACAAGGATCTTATGTAAATATTAGGAAAGATATTTGTTAATTTTTTTGAATTGGTTACGGGGCTCGAACATAAAGAACTCCTTATTATAGTCGAGATAAGACAACTCCGTCTGCCCTCTCGTTCCAGCGCTTATAACGGCACGGCTACCCCACATCACCAAAAAATGATGCTTCATAGCCGCTTTTACACGTGCTAGAACGAGAAGACACACTCGAAACTATATATATATACATTATCCGTCTATCAGAAACCTTGGCACTGGCTAGGTTAGGTTTTATATATATAAGAGAGTAATATTTCATTACTCCATGCACTGGCCTAAGGAGAATTACTCTGCAGACAAGGATCTTATGTAAATATTAGGAAAGATATTTGTTAATTTTTTTGAATTGGTTACGGGGCTCGAACATAAAGAACTCCTTATTATAGTCGAGATAAGACAACTCCGTCTGCCCTCTCGTTCCAGCGCTTATAACGGCACGGCTACCCCACATCACCAAAAAATGATGCTTCATAGCCGCTTTTACACGTGCTAGAACGAGAAGACACACTCGAAACTATATATATATACATTATCCGTCTATCAGAAACCTTGGCACTGGCTAGGTTAGGTTTTATATATATAAGAGAGTAATATTTCATTACTCCATGCACTGGCCTAAGGAGAATTACTCTGCAGACAAGGATCTTATGTAAATATTAGGAAAGATATTTGTTAATTTTTTTGAATTGGTTACGGGGCTCGAACATAAAGAACTCCTTATTATAGTCGAGATAAGACAACTCCGTCTGCCCTCTCGTTCCAGCGCTTATAACGGCACGGCTACCCCACATCACCAAAAAATGATGCTTCATAGCCGCTTTTACACGTGCTAGAACGAGAAGACACACTCGAAACTATATATATATATACATTATCCGTCTATCAGAAACCTTGGCACTGGCTAGGTTAGGTTTTATATATATATAAGAGAGTAATATTTCATTACTCCATGCACTGGCCTAAGGAGAATTACTCTGCAGACAAGGATCTTATGTAAATATTAGGAAAGATATTTGTTAATTTTTTTGAATTGGTTACGGGGCTCGAACATAAAGAACTCCTTATTATAGTCGAGATAAGACAACTCCGTCTGCCCTCTCGTTCCAGCGCTTATAACGGCACGGCTACCCCACATCACCAAAAAATGATGCTTCATAGCCGCTTTTACACGTGCTAGAACGAGAAGACACACTCGAAACTATATATATATATACATTATCCGTCTATCAGAAACCTTGGCACTGGCTAGGTTAGGTTTTATATATATATAAGAGAGTAATATTTCATTACTCCATGCACTGGCCTAAGGAGAATTACTCTGCAGACAAGGATCTTATGTAAATATTAGGAAAGATATTTGTTAATTTTTTTGAATTGGTTACGGGGCTCGAACATAAAGAACTCCTTATTATAGTCGAGATAAGACAACTCCGTCTGCCCTCTCGTTCCAGCGCTTATAACGGCACGGCTACCCCACATCACCAAAAAATGATGCTTCATAGCCGCTTTTACACGTGCTAGAACGAGAAGACACACTCGAAACTATATATATATATACATTATCCGTCTATCAGAAACCTTGGCACTGGCTAGGTTAGGTTTTATATATATAAGAGAGTAATATTTCATTACTCCATGCACTGGCCTAAGGAGAATTACTCTGCAGACAAGGATCTTATGTAAATATTAGGAAAGATATTTGTTAATTTTTTTGAATTGGTTACGGGGCTCGAACATAAAGAACTCCTTATTATAGTCGAGATAAGACAACTCCGTCTGCCCTCTCGTTCCAGCGCTTATAACGGCACGGCTACCCCACATCACCAAAAAATGATGCTTCATAGCCGCTTTTACACGTGCTAGAACGAGAAGACACACTCGAAACTATATATATATACATTATCCGTCTATCAGAAACCTTGGCACTGGCTAGGTTAGGTTTTATATATATAAGAGAGTAATATTTCATTACTCCATGCACTGGCCTAAGGAGAATTACTCTGCAGACAAGGATCTTATGTAAATATTAGGAAAGATATTTGTTAATTTTTTTGAATTGGTTACGGGGCTCGAACATAAAGAACTCCTTATTATAGTCGAGATAAGACAACTCCGTCTGCCCTCTCGTTCCAGCGCTTATAACGGCACGGCTACCCCACATCACCAAAAAATGATGCTTCATAGCCGCTTTTACACGTGCTAGAACGAGAAGACACACTCGAAACTATATATATATACATTATCCGTCTATCAGAAACCTTGGCACTGGCTAGGTTAGGTTTTATATATATATAAGAGAGTAATATTTCATTACTCCATGCACTGGCCTAAGGAGAATTACTCTGCAGACAAGGATCTTATGTAAATATTAGGAAAGATATTTGTTAATTTTTTTGAATTGGTTACGGGGCTCGAACATAAAGAACTCCTTATTATAGTCGAGATAAGACAACTCCGTCTGCCCTCTCGTTCCAGCGCTTATAACGGCACGGCTACCCCACATCACCAAAAAATGATGCTTCATAGCCGCTTTTACACGTGCTAGAACGAGAAGACACACTCGAAACTATATATATATATACATTATCCGTCTATCAGAAACCTTGGCACTGGCTAGGTTAGGTTTTATATATATATAAGAGAGTAATATTTCATTACTCCATGCACTGGCCTAAGGAGAATTACTCTGCAGACAAGGATCTTATGTAAATATTAGGAAAGATATTTGTTAATTTTTTTGAATTGGTTACGGGGCTCGAACATAAAGAACTCCTTATTATAGTCGAGATAAGACAACTCCGTCTGCCCTCTCGTTCCAGCGCTTATAACGGCACGGCTACCCCACATCACCAAAAAATGATGCTTCATAGCCGCTTTTACACGTGCTAGAACGAGAAGACACACTCGAAACTATATATATATACATTATCCGTCTATCAGAAACCTTGGCACTGGCTAGGTTAGGTTTTATATATATAAGAGAGTAATATTTCATTACTCCATGCACTGGCCTAAGGAGAATTACTCTGCAGACAAGGATCTTATGTAAATATTAGGAAAGATATTTGTTAATTTTTTTGAATTGGTTACGGGGCTCGAACATAAAGAACTTCTTATTATAGTCGAGATAAGACAACTCCGTCTGCCCTCTCGTTCCAGCGCTTATAACGGCACGGCTACCCCACATCACCAAAAAATGATGCTTCATAGCCGCTTTTACACGTGCTAGAACGAGAAGACACACTCGAAACTATATATATATACATTATCCGTCTATCAGAAACCTTGGCACTGGCTAGGTTAGGTTTTATATATATAAGAGAGTAATATTTCATTACTCCATGCACTGGCCTAAGGAGAATTACTCTGCAGACAAGGATCTTATGTAAATATTAGGAAAGATATTTGTTAATTTTTTTGAATTGGTTACGGGGCTCGAACATAAAGAACTCCTTATTATAGTCGAGATAAGACAACTCCGTCTGCCCTCTCGTTCCAGCGCTTATAACGGCACGGCTACCCCACATCACCAAAAAATGATGCTTCATAGCCGCTTTTACACGTGCTAGAACGAGAAGACACACTCGAAACTATATATATATATACATTATCCGTCTATCAGAAACCTTGGCACTGGCTAGGTTAGGTTTTATATATATATAAGAGAGTAATATTTCATTACTCCATGCACTGGCCTAAGGAGAATTACTCTGCAGACAAGGATCTTATGTAAATATTAGGAAAGATATTTGTTAATTTTTTTGAATTGGTTACGGGGCTCGAACATAAAGAACTCCTTATTATAGTCGAGATAAGACAACTCCGTCTGCCCTCTCGTTCCAGCGCTTATAACGGCACGGCTACCCCACATCACCAAAAAATGATGCTTCATAGCCGCTTTTACACGTGCTAGAACGAGAAGACACACTCGAAACTATATATATATATACATTATCCGTCTATCAGAAACCTTGGCACTGGCTAGGTTAGGTTTTATATATATATAAGAGAGTAATATTTCATTACTCCATGCACTGGCCTAAGGAGAATTACTCTGCAGACAAGGATCTTATGTAAATATTAGGAAAGATATTTGTTAATTTTTTTGAATTGGTTACGGGGCTCGAACATAAAGAACTCCTTATTATAGTCGAGATAAGACAACTCCGTCTGCCCTCTCGTTCCAGCGCTTATAACGGCACGGCTACCCCACATCACCAAAAAATGATGCTTCATAGCCGCTTTTACACGTGCTAGAACGAGAAGACACACTCGAAACTATATATATATATACATTATCCGTCTATCAGAAACCTTGGCACTGGCTAGGTTAGGTTTTATATATATATAAGAGAGTAATATTTCATTACTCCATGCACTGGCCTAAGGAGAATTACTCTGCAGACAAGGATCTTATGTAAATATTAGGAAAGATATTTGTTAATTTTTTTGAATTGGTTACGGGGCTCGAACATAAAGAACTCCTTATTATAGTCGAGATAAGACAACTCCGTCTGCCCTCTCGTTCCAGCGCTTATAACGGCACGGCTACCCCACATCACCAAAAAATGATGCTTCATAGCCGCTTTTACACGTGCTAGAACGAGAAGACACACTCGAAACTATATATATATACATTATCCGTCTATCAGAAACCTTGGCACTGGCTAGGTTAGGTTTTATATATATAAGAGAGTAATATTTCATTACTCCATGCACTGGCCTAAGGAGAATTACTCTGCAGACAAGGATCTTATGTAAATATTAGGAAAGATATTTGTTAATTTTTTTGAATTGGTTACGGGGCTCGAACATAAAGAACTTCCTTATTATAGTCGAGATAAGACAACTCCGTCTGCCCTCTCGTTCCAGCGCTTATAACGGCACGGCTACCCCACATCACCAAAAAATGATGCTTCATAGCCGCTTTTACACGTGCTAGAACGAGAAGACACACTCGAAACTATATATATATATACATTATCCGTCTATCAGAAACCTTGGCACTGGCTAGGTTAGGTTTTATATATATAAGAGAGTAATATTTCATTACTCCATGCACTGGCCTAAGGAGAATTACTCTGCAGACAAGGATCTTATGTAAATATTAGGAAAGATATTTGTTAATTTTTTTGAATTGGTTACGGGGCTCGAACATAAAGAACTCCTTATTATAGTCGAGATAAGACAACTCCGTCTGCCCTCTCGTTCCAGCGCTTATAACGGCACGGCTACCCCACATCACCAAAAAATGATGCTTCATAGCCGCTTTTACACGTGCTAGAACGAGAAGACACACTCGAAACTATATATATATACATTATCCGTCTATCAGAAACCTTGGCACTGGCTAGGTTAGGTTTTATATATATAAGAGAGTAATATTTCATTACTCCATGCACTGGCCTAAGGAGAATTACTCTGCAGACAAGGATCTTATGTAAATATTAGGAAAGATATTTGTTAATTTTTTTGAATTGGTTACGGGGCTCGAACATAAAGAACTCCTTATTATAGTCGAGATAAGACAACTCCGTCTGCCCTCTCGTTCCAGCGCTTATAACGGCACGGCTACCCCACATCACCAATAAATGATGCTTCATAGCCGCTTTTACACGTGCTAGAACGAGAAGACACACTCGAAACTATATATATATATACATTATCCGTCTATCAGAAACCTTGGCACTGGCTAGGTTAGGTTTTATATATATAAGAGAGTAATATTTCATTACTCCATGCACTGGCCTAAGGAGAATTACTCTGCAGACAAGGATCTTATGTAAATATTAGGAAAGATATTTGTTAATTTTTTTGAATTGGTTACGGGGCTCGAACATAAAGAACTTTTATTATAGTCGAGATAAGACAACTCCGTCTGCCCTCTCGTTCCAGCGCTTATAACGGCACGGCTACCCCACATCACCAAAAAATGATGCTTCATAGCCGCTTTTACACGTGCTAGAACGAGAAGACACACTCGAAACTATATATATATACATTATCCGTCTATCAGAAACCTTGGCACTGGCTAGGTTAGGTTTTATATATATATAAGAGAGTAATATTTCATTACTCCATGCACTGGCCTAAGGAGAATTACTCTGCAGACAAGGATCTTATGTAAATATTAGGAAAGATATTTGTTAATTTTTTTGAATTGGTTACGGGGCTCGAACATAAAGAACTCCTTATTATAGTCGAGATAAGACAACTCCGTCTGCCCTCTCGTTCCAGCGCTTATAACGGCACGGCTACCCCACATCACCAATAAATGATAGGGTTAGGGTTAGGGTTAGAGTTAGGTTAGGGTTAGGGTTAGGGTTAGGGTCAGGTTAGGGTTAGGGTTAGGGTTAGGTTAGGTTTTTTAGTTAAGATTAGGGTTAGGGGACCATAATTAGCTCTGGCCTAGGGAGAATTACTTCCGCTCTTTAACTTACTTCTGACAATGAAGTCACGTAAGTTCTTATTTCTGCAATAAGCGGTAACCAATTTTTGGGCAAATACGGCGGGGAATATTTGCTGAATTTTACTATACCCCTCTTTAATTAGTTTGGCAACTTCTGTCGCTTTAGTTTTATACGAGATTACAAACGGGATTAGTTTTTCAGATTCTTCGTGTAAATTCAGGCCACCGGGCATTAATGATTTTAATTTTTGTATCCAATAATGTTCTCTTTTCGTTAGTTTTTCTTGATCCTCTACCAATTCAATTGGCGTGATCGAACAATCGTCCATCGAATGGTCTGAGTTATTAAAATGGTTAGAGACCGATTTATTTGCCTTATGCCTGATATCAAATCTGTGTCGAGTGAATCTGTCTCTTAATGTAAGACTTGTTTGTCCTACATATTGTATGCCACATTTTTGACAGGTGATTAGGTATATCACGTTTTTAGAATTGCATGAAAGATTGTGTTTAATATAAAATGTTTGATTAGTCTGCTGACTTTTGAAATTTTGTGCTTCCTTAAAGAAGGGGCAAGTGCCGCAGCGACTGCTATTGCAAGGTTTAGCTTTTGTTACTACGTGTTGTTTTGTATCTAAATTTTCTAAGGTATTGTTTTTAATTTGTCGAAGAAATCGCTTCGAATACCCTCGTGTTCTTAAAGCTCTAAACAGTGTGTTTGTAGCCCTCTGAAAATCTTCATTTCTGGAGCTAATTCTGTCAAATCTAATAATTTGTGATTTTAAGATCCCCCTAAAGGTGTGCTTAGGGTGAAAAGAAGATTTATGTAGTAACTGATGTGTATCCGTAGACTTAAAGAATACCTTTGTATCTAAAATTCCGGTATTTCCAAACATAGGTCCTTTAAAAACGGTTGTATCTAGAAAATCTACAGAGGTGTCGCTAACTGTAGCTTTAAGCTTTACGGATGGATGGAAATTATTTAAAGTTTGGATAAATTGATCAAAGTCTTCCCTGGAATAAGTCCAAATTAGAAAAATATCATCCAAAAACCTTAAATATAATAAGGGAAGAAGTTCACAACTTTTGAATGCTTCTTTTTCCCACTCCGCCATAAAAATATTTGCATAGCTCGGTGCGAATTTCTTTCCCATTGCTGTTCCTGAAATTTGTAAAAACCAGTTGCCATTGAATTCAAAATCATTGTTTTCCAAACAAAGTTTCAAAAGTTCCAAAACTTCTAAATCTGGTCTACTCGGGTTTGGATTTGCTGTAAAGCTGTTAAACACCGCCTTCAATCCATCCTTATTGTCAATATTTGTGTACATACTTTCTACATCCAAAGTGACAAGAAAGCTGTTGGAAGGGATTTGAATCTGTCTAATTTTTTCCAAAAAGTCCGCTGTATCTCTGAGATAGGACGAGTGTTTAGCGGCCAATGGTGCTAAGAATGAGTCTATATATTCCGAAATACGATATGACTCACTCCCCACATCCGATATTATTGGTCTTCCTGGTGGAATTTTAAATGGAATAGACCAAGATTCGGGGCTTTTGTGAATTTTAGGTAAAGTATAAATATGTCTTGGCCTCGGGTTTTCAGCTGGTGTCAAGTATTGAACTTGTTTCTTAATAATGTTCTTATTGCTAGCCAAACGATGTATGATTTTAGTTATTTGTTTACTTGTATTAAGATAAATAGGTTGATCTAATTTCCTGTAATGCTTTGAGTTAGCTAGTTGTCGATCTATTTCCCAAATGTAATCTTTTTTATCTAAGATAACCGTAGCTGAACCTTTGTCTGCCTTTTTGATAATAATTTCAGAGTTATTGCGAAGTGTTTTGATAGCCGCAAACTCATGAGCCGGAAGATTAGGTTTTTCTCTTCCCATTTTTATTTTAGAAGCAGTCTTAAAGATACGGTCAGTTATCTCTCTAATTGATGGTGTAAGGGTTGAAGGCGGCGGGCACCAAGTGCTCTTATCTGTAAAAGGGGTCTTAGACATCGTGTTTTTGGAATTATAGAATTTAGTGATCATTAATTTTCTTGTAAATTCTTTTACCGGTTGCGTTAGGGCGGAGTGGGCAATATATTCTGGTGTTGGAATAAATTTTAAACCCTTTTCTAATAGTGATCTCTCAGAAGCGGAAAGTCTCCTAGAGCTTAGGTTAACTATTGTACTCCCTAACTGTGTTAGATTCTCATGTTCTTGCCCTTCCTGATGAGCCGAAAATCCTGTTTGTACATGTTAACCTGTCTTACCCAATTATCTACAATCAAATTTGCTGTTCTTGGGGCCCAATGGATTCCGTCACTGTGGAAAAACCAACCTCCTATGACATCGCTCTCTAGGACTCTTACTCCTTCCAAAGAGAGTTTAGTCAAATTCTCATTCAGTTTTCTGATGTTAAACGCCTCGTTTGGTTTCGTTAGGTCCAAAGTGTTCGATATCGGGATTTTGGTCAGGTAAATCGCCGAGTCTGGAAACGTTTCTTGAGCTGTCCTAGTTAAATCTTTCAAGCTTTGCGCCACCCTGTTCGTGTTGTTATTATCCCTGTCGTTAATCCCTATATTAATAATAATCTCTCTCGGTTGTTCCTGATGCTGATATTCTTTCAAAAGTTTTTGAAGATGGATGATTTTAATAATAATACTCAGTAATAATAATAATAATAATAATAATAATAATAATAACAATCATAATCATAATAATAATCCTATTACTAGTCGTATCAGCAATCCTTATCATAAAAAAGGAGTATGTAATTATAAACCCTATCTGTTTTACATCACACAGCCCCTGGATAGTAGCATATATTAATCTATTCCTTAACATAACGGATCATGTGTTTTACTAGGGAGTGCTGTTTACTACCTTTCACTGAGCCCTAGGAGACTGTTCCGATGAAATACCAAACTGACACTTAGTATATGTGTTTCACAGGGGTTATGATTCGACTTTAGGGTTAGGGTTAGGGTTATAATTAGCTAATAAAACGGAAAATATAGCATTGTAAGGAGGTGGCGAAACCCTGGCACTCGCAGAGTTAGGTTTTAAATGTAGGATGGGAGTTTGTAAACTCCCACGTGCACTGGCCTAGGGAGAATTACTCGCGCTACCTCCTTATTTTGTTTCTAATTAGAAGGTCGCATAGGTTTTTGTTCTTCCGATATGCCGTTACGAGTTTTTGACGATAAATCTGAGGGAAGTCTTTCTGAATTTTAATGTATCCTTCTCTAATCAATTTGGCTGCAAGAGTAGCTTTAGTGCTGTATGTAATAACGAACGGTATAATGTCTACCGTTTCTTCGTGCAAATTAAGACCGAGCGGGCTAATCGTTCCTAGTTTTTTGATCCAATAATCTTCTCTTTTGGTGAGATTTTCCTTATTTACCACCATTTCAATGGGAATGATTGAACAGTCGTCCAAAGAGTGTCCATCGCTATTAAAATGATTGGAAATGGATTTATTTTCCTTATGAACTATGTCAAAACGGTGTCTCGTAAAACGATCTCTAAGTGTCAGAGTGGTTTGTCCTACATATTGTTTACCGCATGCATCGCATGTAATCAGGTAAATGATGTTCCTGGAGTCACACGATAAGTTTTGCTTGATTAAAAAAGTTTGATTATTCGTATGACTGGTGAAACTGTTTGTTTCCCTAAAAAATGGGCATGTCGCGCATCGTCTACCTTGACATGACATAGCTTTCCCTAAAGTATGAATGTCACCCCTAAGTTCATTTAAAGTAGTATTTTTGATTAGTCTGAGAAATCGTTTGGAGTAACCCCTATCCCTCAAAGTTCTGAATAGTGTGTTACTGGCCCTCTGAAAGTCCTCAATTCTTGTGCATAGCCTGTGGAATCTAATTATTTGAGATTTTAGAATTCCCGTAAATGTATGTCTAGGATGGAATGAAGATTTCTGGAGTAACTGGTGTGTGTCGATGGGTTTAAAATAAACTTTCGAAGCAAGTTTTCCCGTCTTTTCAAAATCTGGCCCTTTAAAAATGGTCGTATCTAAAAAATCCACCGAACTCTCCTTCACATTTGCCTTCAATTTGACCGACGGGTGGAAACTGTTTAAAATCGAGAAAAATGCATCAAATTTCTTTCGTGAAAAAGTCCAAATTAAAAAGATGTCATCCAAAAATCTCAGGTAAACTAGGGGTAGATAATCACACCTTTTGAAAACTTCTTTCTCCCATTCGGCCATAAAGATATTGGCGTAACTAGGGGCAAATTTCTTGCCCATGGCGGTCCCTGAGATTTGTAGGTACCATTTTCCATTAAATTCAAAGTCATTATTAACCAGACCAAGTTTCAATAGTTCTAAAATTTCTAGGTCTGGTCTTTTCGGGTCGGGGTTACTCAAGAAACAATTCCGTACTGCTTTTAAGCCGTCCTTGTTGTCGATATTAGTGTACATGCTTTCTACGTCTAAAGTAACGAGAAGACTGTCTTTTGGAATTATGATGTGCCTAATTTTATCTAAAAAGTCGTTCGTATCTCGGAGATATGCTGGATGTTTCGTCGCTAAAGGTGCTAAAAACGAATCCACGTATTCTGAAATTTGATAAGATTCGCTCCCCACATCCGACACGATAGGTCTACCCTGTGGAATTTTGAACGGAATAGACCAAGTTTCTGGTTCTTTATGAATTTTTGGCAAAGTGTACATGTGTCTCGGTCTGGGGTTATCGGGTGGGGTTAGGTAAGCTGCTTGTTTCTTATTGATGTATCTATTTTTCACCAATCTGTGTACAATCAGTGTAATCTTTTTTCCGGTTTCGGGATAAATCGGGTTATGTATTTGTCTGTAATGTTTCTCATTACTTAGTTGTTGATGTATTTCCTGTATATAGTCCTCTGTATCTAAAATGACTGTGGCCGAACCTTTATCGGCTTTCCTTATCACAATATTTTTATCTTCTTTTAGAGTTTTTATTGAAGCAAATTCTTCTTGAGTTAGATTTGGTTTTTCTGTTTCATATTTCCATTGTGAAATTTGTTTAAAAACTCCATCCGTAATGTTTCTAATGGTTGTTGGAAAAGTGGAAGGTGGAGGGCACCATTCGCTTTTTCCCACAAACGGGACTCTCTCCGATTTGCTTTTCAAATGAAAGAAATTAGTTATCATTAGTTTTCTAGTAAATTCTTTCACCGGTTGAGTGATTGTCGCTACATCCACATATCTCGGAGTCGGAACGAATTTTAAGCCTTTATTTAAAACTGAAAATTCTATTTCTGTGAGTCTCCTAGAGCTCAGGTTTACAACTGTTTTCCCTAGTTGTTTTGTTAACTCCTTACTACCGTTTTCTGAACCTGCTGAAAACCCTGCTTGATAGCGTGCATCTGTGCGTACCAACCGTCCAGAATGCACTGTGGCGACTCTGGGCTCCAGTGAATTCCGTCCAGCTGGAACGACATCTCGTCCCTTTTCCCGGTGTACAAAGCTTTCACCCCCTCAATTTGAATTTTGGATATACTCTCGTTTAATTTGGATAGATTGAACGCTTCTGCTGGTTTCTTTGATTGTAGAGTTTGCGAAATTGGAATTCTTGCTACGAAAATCTCGGAGTTAGGGAATCTCCCCCGAGTAGTTCTCAGCAGTTCTTTCATTGATTGACCTACCATATTTGTGTTTGCATTTTCCCTCTCATTAGTTCCCACGTGAATAATGATTCTTTTAGGTTTTTCTTGATATCGA
This sequence comes from Margaritifera margaritifera, assembly GCA_029931535.1. NCBI lineage: Eukaryota > Metazoa > Mollusca > Bivalvia > Unionida > Margaritiferidae > Margaritifera > Margaritifera margaritifera. The sequence continues at coordinate 4,236,703 of JAQPZY010001635.1, forward strand.
TAATTTCTTACTAAATCAAGTACATGTTTTATTTTTGCACCAGGGTACGCCTCTACCTGTACATTTTTGTCCTTCAAATTCGTAAAGCGAGCAAGATTTGAGTCCCCGATTATCAGATCTGCGTTGGTAATTCTAGGTATGTCCCAGTCCGATTTAGGGTTAGTGTGCCTCGTTACTCTGCCTGCTTTAGATGGTGAGATAACTATAGATGCATATGTCAACTTCGGGATCGTCGGAGATGTATTTCGTGACCCTTCCGGAAACAAAGACCGGCGCCCTGGTGAGCGACTCCGTCTTGGTGACGGTGACCTTGACCTTACCACTTTGTCCAATATATTTAAGGCGGGGACAGACAGACATCTGGACAGTCGAGTTATAGAATTTAATGCAGCAGTTACGCCGTTTGCTAGGGGGCTAGATGGATTATTGAACATTTTCTTCTCTAACGATCGTCTTACCTTTTTCTGGTCAGAACCCTGTTTTTTGTGCCTTTTGGGGGTGTTAATGGGATTAGAATCGTAAGAATCTGAGATACGTCTTTTGGATGGTGTCCGGATTGGTTGCGAGTCCAAAATTTGTAATGGCTGAAACCGATTACTCAGCGTAATTGTGGGTTCCAGGGGCTGCTTTTTAGGGGTAGTTTTACGTGGGTTTTTATAGGGCGACTTATAGGTTTCTTGGGTGTTAGCGGGAGGACGAAGATTGGTTTTTGATTGATTTATTTTCCGATTGTTCGGCGTTAACGGCAAAAGTGACCGTATAATCTCTTTATATTCCTGGATCGTTTCAAAACGTAATCTCCTCTTTAAATTATTTTTCCCCCAGTCAAGCGCCTGGTTGGAAAGGGCTCTAATAGTAAACTCGGAAAAGTCTAAACCGACAATCATTCCCAAAAGTTCCGAAATCCTGTCTTTGTAGTGTTTGCATAGAGTCTGAGCGACCTTAGTAGCCCACATTCTGTTTAAACCCAGTAATTCGTTCTTCAGTGTCGAATTCGACTGAGCTGGTTTAAGAAAATTGTCCAAGAGCTTTACCTGTTGGTCAAAACCGTTCGTACGATAATTGCCTAGCGTTTGTGGTGTGAGGATTTTTAAGTGGTGCAAAGCCTGCAAAATTTGATAAAACAGTTTAATGAAGTGGCTATTTGGATTTTGTCTTACTTGCCTGTTAGTAAAGAAACTCTGGCGCCCACCTCTATTCATTTTCAAAGCGTGATTGGGATGCATGAATGAATGAATAAAGGAATGAATGAATGAATGAAAAAAATAGTCAGTGAATGCCACCACCAATAAAATAAAATTTGAAGTGAAATTATAGAAACCAACAAATGAATGAACGAATGAAAATATAACACAATGTTCAATAAATATAGACCAAATGTCCTCCGGATACAAGGACTCTGTGATTGAATCTATCTCTATTAATTATGGTGAGAAAAACCGGGATAAATAAATGTACTTATCTTTTTTCGGCAGTTAACCAGGCGATGGATCCTTTTTCCTGGCTCTCCTCCTCTGAATTAATCCAATACGAATCACTTTTCCAAAAACACAAAAGAATGTTTGTCAAACGGCCCTTGTTACGCCTATGAGGGCGAAACTAAATTCGTCTTAAACCTTTTAGGCGATTTGTCAACTTGGCGCCAGTATGCAACATATACACTGAATGATTGGTCCAAAATTCCTACACTGATAGAGCGATGATGAATTGCCGCCGGCCTGTATGTATCTCCGATAAATCTGAAAAGTAATCAGTGTTTAAAGACTGTCTCCCAAAAAAAATTTTTTTAGAAGAAGAAAGTCGGTCAACAAAAATATTTTTTTGGTTTTTATAGTTTTTTTTTTGGTTTTTTTCCTTTTTTGTGATCAATTATATACAATAATGTCAATAAAACAACGAAATGTCAAATAAAACCTTGTCAACTACTAAACATATCCAGCTACTATCCGTATCGTCACTAGGCCTTTCGGCGTATTGCCTTCGTGAAAGAATTTACTAGAAAACTAATGATAACTAATTTCTTTCATTTGAAAAGCAAATCGGAGAGAGTCCCGTTTGTGGGAAAAAGCGAATGGTGCCCTCCACCTTCCACTTTTCCAACAACCATTAGAAACATTACGGATGGAGTTTTTAAACAAATTTCACAATGGAAATATGAAACAGAAAAACCAAATCTAACTCAAGAAGAATTTGCTTCAATAAAAACTCTAAAAGAAGATAAAAATATTGTGATAAGGAAAGCCGATAAAGGTTCGGCCACAGTCATTTTAGATACAGAGGACTATATACAGGAAATACATCAACAACTAAGTAATGAGAAACATTACAGACAAATACATAACCCGATTTATCCCGAAACCGGAAAAAAGATTACACTGATTGTACACAGATTGGTGAAAAATAGATACATCAATAAGAAACAAGCAGCTTACCTAACCCCACCCGATAACCCCAGACCGAGACACATGTACACTTTGCCAAAAATTCATAAAGAACCAGAAACTTGGTCTATTCCGTTCAAAATTCCACAGGGTAGACCTATCGTGTCGGATGTGGGGAGCGAATCTTATCAAATTTCAGAATACGTGGATTCGTTTTTAGCACCTTTAGCGACGAAACATCCAGCATATCTCCGAGATACGAACGACTTTTTAGATAAAATTAGGCACATCATAATTCCAAAAGACAGTCTTCTCGTTACTTTAGACGTAGAAAGCATGTACACTAATATCGACAACAAGGACGGCTTAAAAGCAGTACGGAATTGTTTCTTGAGTAACCCCGACCCGAAAAGACCAGACCTAGAAATTTTAGAACTATTGAAACTTGGTCTGGTTAATAATGACTTTGAATTTAATGGAAAATGGTACCTACAAATCTCAGGGACCGCCATGGGCAAAAAATTTGCCCCTAGTTACGCCAATATCTTTATGGCCGAATGGGAGAAAGAAGTTTTCAAAAGGTGTGATTATCTACCCCTAGTTTACCTGAGATTTTTGGATGACATCTTTTTAATTTGGACTTTTTCACAAAAGAAATTTGATGCATTTTTCTCGATTTTAAACAGTTTCCACCCGTCGGTCAAATTGAAGGCAAATGTGAAGGAGAGTTCGGTGGATTTTTTAGATACGACCATTTTTAAAGGGCCAGATTTTGAAAAGACGGGAAAACTTGCTTCGAAAGTTTATTTTAAACCCACCTACACACACCAGTTACTCCATAAATCTTCATTCCATCCTAGACATACATTTACGGGAATTCTAAAATCTCAAATAATTAGATTCCACAGGCTATGCACAAGAATTGAGGACTTTCAGAGGGCCAGTAACACACTATTCAGAACTTTGAGGGATAGGGGTTACTCCAAACGATTTCTCAGACTAATCAAAAATACTACTTTAAATGAACTTAGGGGTGACATTCATACTTTAGGGAAAGCTATGTCATGTCAAGGTAGACGATGCGCGACATGCCCATTTTTTAGGGAAACAAACAGTTTCACCAGTCATACGAATAATCAAACTTTTTTAATCAAGCAAAACTTATCGTGTGACTCCAGGAACATCATTTACCTGATTACATGCGATGCATGCGGTAAACAATATGTAGGACAAACCACTCTGACACTTAGAGATCGTTTTACGAGACACCGTTTTGACATAGTTCATAAGGAAAATAAATCCATTTCCAATCATTTTAATAGCGATGGACACTCTTTGGACGACTGTTCAATCATTCCCATTGAAATGGTGGTAAATAAGGAAAATCTCACCAAAAGAGAGGATTATTGGATCAAAAAACTAGGAACGATTAGCCCGCTCGGTCTTAATTTGCACGAAGAAACGGTAGACATTATACCGTTCGTTATTACATACAACACTAAAGCTACTCTTGCAGCCAAATTGATTAGAGAAGGATACATTAAAATTCAGAAAGACTTCCCTCAGATTTATCGTCAAAAACTCGTAACGGCATATCGGAAGAACAAAAACCTATGCGACCTTCTAATTAGAAACAAAATAAGGAGGTAGCGCGAGTAATTCTCCCTAGGCCAGTGCACGTGGGAGTTTACAAACTCCCATCCTACATTTAAAACCTAACTCTGCGAGTGCCAGGGTTTCGCCACCTCCTTACAATGCTATATTTTCCGTTTTATTAGCTAATTATAACCCTAACCCTAACCCTAAAGTCGAATCATAACCCCTGTGAAACACATATATACAGGAAATACATCAACAACTAAGTAATGAGAAACATTACAGACAAATACATAACCCGATTTATCCCGAAACCGGAAAATTCCAATCATTTTAATAGCGATGGACACTCTTTGGACGACTGTTCAATCATTCCCATTGAAATGGTGGTAAATAAGGAAAATCTCACCAAAAGAGAGGATTATTGGATCAAAAAACTAGGAACGATTAGCCCGCTCGGTCTTAATTTGCACGAAGAAACGGTAGACATTATACCGTTCGTTATTACATACAACACTAAAGCTACTCTTGCAGCCAAATTGATTAGAGAAGGATACATTAAAATTCAGAAAGACTTCCCTCAGATTTATCGTCAAAAACTCGTAACGGCATATCGGAAGAACAAAAACCTATGCGACCTTCTAATTAGAAACAAAATAAGGAGGTAGCGCGAGTAATTCTCCCTAGGCCAGTGCACGTGGGAGTTTACAAACTCCCATCCTACATTTAAAACCTAACTCTGCGAGTGCCAGGGTTTCGCCACCTCCTTACAATGCTATATTTTCCGTTTTATTAGCTAATTATAACCCTAACCCTAACCCTAAAGTCGAATCATAACCCCTGTGAAACACATATACTAAGTGTCAGTTTGGTATTTCATCGGAACAGTCTCCTAGGGCTCAGTGAAAGGTAGTAAACAGCACTCCCTAGTAAAACACATGATCCGTTATGTTAAGGAATAGATTAATATATGCTACTATCCAGGGGCTGTGTGATGTAAAACAGATAGGGTTTATAATTACATACTCCTTTTTTATGATAAGGATTGCTGATACGACTAGTAATAGGATTATTATTATGATTATGATTGTTATTATTATTATTATTATTATTATTATTATTATTATTACTGAGTATTATTATTAAAATCATCCATCTTCAAAAACTTTTGAAAGAATATCAGCATCAGGAACAACCGAGAGAGATTATTATTAATATAGGGATTAACGACAGGGATAATAACAACACGAACAGGGTGGCGCAAAGCTTGAAAGATTTAACTAGGACAGCTCAAGAAACGTTTCCAGACTCGGCGATTTACCTGACCAAAATCCCGATATCGAACACTTTGGACCTAACGAAACCAAACGAGGCGTTTAACATCAGAAAACTGAATGAGAATTTGACTAAACTCTCTTTGGAAGGAGTAAGAGTCCTAGAGAGCGATGTCATAGGAGGTTGGTTTTTCCACAGTGACGGAATCCATTGGGCCCCAAGAACAGCAAATTTGATTGTAGATAATTGGGTAAGACAGGTTAACATGTACAAACAGGATTTTCGGCTCATCAGGAAGGGCAAGAACATGAGAATCTAACACAGTTAGGGAGTACAATAGTTAACCTAAGCTCTAGGAGACTTTCCGCTTCTGAGAGATCACTATTAGAAAAGGGTTTAAAATTTATTCCAACACCAGAATATATTGCCCACTCCGCCCTAACGCAACCGGTAAAAGAATTTACAAGAAAATTAATGATCACTAAATTCTTTGATTCCAAAAACACGATGTCTAAGACCCCTTTTACAGATAAGAGCACTTGGTGCCCGCCGCCTTCAACCCTTACACCATCAATTAGAGAGATAACTGACCGTATCTTTAAGACTGCTTCTAAAATAAAAATGGGAAGAGAAAAACCTAATCTTCCGGCTAATGAGTTTGCGGCTATCAAAACACTTCGCAATAACTCTGAAATTATTATCAAAAAGGCAGACAAAGGCTCAGCTACGGTTATCTTAGATAAAAAAGATTACATTTGGGAAATAGATCGACAACTAGCTAACTCAAAGCATTACAGGAAATTAGATCAACCTATTTATCTTAATACAAGTAAACAAATAACTAAAATCATACATCGTTTGGCTAGCAATAAGAACATTATTAAGAAACAAGTTCAATACTTGACACCAGCTGAAAACCCGAGGCCAAGACATATTTATACTTTACCTAAAATTCACAAAAGCCCCGAATCTTGGTCTATTCCATTTAAAATTCCACCAGGAAGACCAATAATATCGGATGTGGGGAGTGAGTCATATCGTATTTCGGAATATATAGACTCATTCTTAGCACCATTGGCCGCTAAACACTCGTCCTATCTCAGAGATACAGCGGACTTTTTGGAAAAAATTAGACAGATTCAAATCCCTTCCAACAGCTTTCTTGTCACTTTGGATGTAGAAAGTATGTACACAAATATTGACAATAAGGATGGATTGAAGGCGGTGTTTAACAGCTTTACAGCAAATCCAAACCCGAGTAGACCAGATTTAGAAGTTTTGGAACTTTTGAAACTTTGTTTGGAAAACAATGATTTTGAATTCAATGGCAACTGGTTTTTACAAATTTCAGGAACGGCAATGGGAAAGAAATTCGCACCGAGCTATGCAAATATTTTTATGGCGGAGTGGGAAAAAGAAGCATTCAAAAGTTGTGAACTTCTTCCCTTATTATATTTAAGGTTTTTGGATGATATTTTTCTAATTTGGACTTATTCCAGGGAAGACTTTGATCAATTTATCCAAACTTTAAATAATTTCCATCCATCCGTAAAGCTTAAAGCTACAGTTAGCGACACCTCTGTAGATTTTCTAGATACAACCGTTTTTAAAGGACCTATGTTTGGAAATACCGGAATTTTAGATACAAAGGTATTCTTTAAGTCTACGGATACACATCAGTTACTACATAAATCTTCTTTTCACCCTAAGCACACCTTTAGGGGGATCTTAAAATCACAAATTATTAGATTTGACAGAACTAGCTCCAGAAATGAAGATTTTCAGAGGGCTACAAACACACTGTTTAGAGCTTTAAGAACACGAGGGTATTCGAAGCGATTTCTTCGACAAATTAAAAACAATACCTTAGAAAATTTAGATACAAAACAACACGTAGTAGCAAAAGCTAAACCTTGCAATAGCAGTCGCTGCGGCACTTGCCCCTTCTTTAAGGAAGCACAAAATTTCAAAAGTCAGCAGACTAATCAAACATTTTATATTAAACACAATCTTTCATGCAATTCTAAAAACGTGATATACCTAATCACCTGTCAAAAATGTGGCATACAATATGTAGGACAAACAAGTCTTACATTAAGAGACAGATTCACTCGACACAGATTTGATATCAGGCATAAGGCAAATAAATCGGTCTCTAACCATTTTAATAACTCAGACCATTCGATGGACGATTGTTCGATCACGCCAATTGAATTGGTAGAGGATCAAGAAAAACTAACGAAAAGAGAACATTATTGGATACAAAAATTAAAATCATTAATGCCCGGTGGCCTGAATTTACACGAAGAATCTGAAAAACTAATCCCGTTTGTAATCTCGTATAACACTAAAGCGACACAAGTTGCCAAACTAATTAAAGAGGGGTATAGTGAAATTCAGCAAATATTCCCCGCCGTATTTGCCCATAAATTGGTTACCGCTTATTGCAGAAATAAGAACTTAGGTGACTTCATTGTCAGAAGTAAGTTAAAGAGCGGAAGTAATTCTCCCTAGGCCAGAGCTAATTAGGGTCCCGTAACCCTAATCTTAACTCTAAAACCTAACCCTATCATTTATTGGTGATGTGGGGTAGCCGTGCCGTTATAAGCGCTGGAACGAGAGGGCAGACGGAGTTGTCTTATCTCGACTATAATAAGAAGTTCTTTATGTTCGAGCCCCGTAACCAATTCAAAAAAATTAACAAATATCTTTCCTAATATTTACATAAGATCCTTGTCTGCAGAGTAATTCTCCTTAGGCCAGTGCATGGAGTAATGAAATATTACTCTCTTATATATATATAAAACCTAACCTAGCCAGTGCCAAGGTTTCTGATAGACGGATAATGTATATATATATAGTTTCGAGTGTGTCTTCTCGTTCTAGCACGTGTAAAAGCGGCTATGAAGCATCATTTATTGGTGATGTGGGGTAGCCGTGCCGTTATAAGCGCTGGAACGAGAGGGCAGACGGAGTTGTCTTATCTCGACTATAATAAGAAGTTCTTTATGTTCGAGCCCCGTAACCAATTCAAAAAAATTAACAAATATCTTTCCTAATATTTACATAAGATCCTTGTCTGCAGAGTAATTCTCCTTAGGCCAGTGCATGGAGTAATGAAATATTACTCTCTTATATATATAAAACCTAACCAAGCCAGTGCCAAGGTTTCTGATAGACGGATAATGTATATATATATATATAGTTTCGAGTGTGTCTTCTCGTTCTAGCACGTGTAAAAGCGGCTATGAAGCATCATTTTTTGGTGATGTGGGGTAGCCGTGCCGTTATAAGCGCTGGAACGAGAGGGCAGACGGAGTTGTCTTATCTCGACTATAATAAGAAGTTCTTTATGTTCGAGCCCCGTAACCAATTCAAAAAAATTAACAAATATCTTTCCTAATATTTACATAAGATCCTTGTCTGCAGAGTAATTCTCCTTTGGCCAGTGCATGGAGTAATGAAATATTACTCTCTTATATATATATAAAACCTAACCTAGCCAGTGCCAAGGTTTCTGATAGACGGATAATGTATATATATATAGTTTCGAGTGTGTCTTCTCGTTCTAGCACGTGTAAAAGCGGCTATGAAGCATCATTTATTGGTGATGTGGGGTAGCCGTGCCGTTATAAGCGCTGGAACGAGAGGGCAGACGGAGTTGTCTTATCTCGACTATAATAAGAAGTTCTTTATGTTCGAGCCCCGTAACCAATTCAAAAAAATTAACAAATATCTTTCCTAATATTTACATAAGATCCTTGTCTGCAGAGTAATTCTCCTTAGGCCAGTGCATGGAGTAATGAAATATTACTCTCTTATATATATATAAAACCTAACCTAGCCAGTGCCAAGGTTTCTGATAGACGGATAATGTATATATATATATAGTTTCGAGTGTGTCTTCTCGTTCTAGCACGTGTAAAAGCGGCTATGAAGCATCATTTATTGGTGATGTGGGGTAGCCGTGCCGTTATAAGCGCTGGAACGAGAGGGCAGACGGAGTTGTCTTATCTCGACTATAATAAGAAGTTCTTTATGTTCGAGCCCCGTAACCAATTCAAAAAAATTAACAAATATCTTTCCTAATATTTACATAAGATCCTTGTCTGCAGAGTAATTCTCCTTAGGCCAGTGCATGGAGTAATGAAATATTACTCTCTTATATATATATAAAACCTAACCTAGCCAGTGCCAAGGTTTCTGATAGACGGATAATGTATATATATATAGTTTCGAGTGTGTCTTCTCGTTCTAGCACGTGTAAAAGCGGCTATGAAGCATCATTTATTGGTGATGTGGGGTAGCCGTGCCGTTATAAGCGCTGGAACGAGAGGGCAGACGGAGTTGTCTTATCTCGACTATAATAAGAAGTTCTTTATGTTCGAGCCCCGTAACCAATTCAAAAAAATTAACAAATATCTTTCCTAATATTTACATAAGATCCTTGTCTGCAGAGTAATTCTCCTTAGGCCAGTGCATGGAGTAATGAAATATTACTCTCTTATATATATAAAACCTAACCTAGCCAGTGCCAAGGTTTCTGATAGACGGATAATGTATATATATATAGTTTCGAGTGTGTCTTCTCGTTCTAGCACGTGTAAAAGCGGCTATGAAGCATCATTTATTGGTGATGTGGGGTAGCCGTGCTGTTATAAGCGCTGGAACGAGAGGGCAGACGGAGTTGTCTTATCTCGACTATAATAAGAAGTTCTTTATGTTCGAGCCCCGTAACCAATTCAAAAAAATTAACAAATATCTTTCCTAATATTTACATAAGATCCTTGTCTGCAGAGTAATTCTCCTTAGGCCAGTGCATGGAGTAATGAAATATTACTCTCTTATATATATATAAAACCTAACCTAGCCAGTGCCAAGGTTTCTGATAGACGGATAATGTATATATATATATAGTTTCGAGTGTGTCTTCTCGTTCTAGCACGTGTAAAAGCGGCTATGAAGCATCATTTTTTGGTGATGTGGGGTAGCCGTGCCGTTATAAGCGCTGGAACGAGAGGGCAGACGGAGTTGTCTTATCTCGACTATAATAAGGAGTTCTTTATGTTCGAGTCCCGTAACCAATTCAAAAAAATTAATAAATATCTTTCCTAATATTTACATAAGATTCTTGTCTGCAGAGTAATTCTCCTTAGGCCAGTGCATGGAGTAATGAAATATTACTCTCTTATATATATATAAAACCTAACCTAGCCAGTGCCAAGGTTTCTGATAGACGGATAATGTATATATATATAGTTTCGAGTGTGTCTTCTCGTTCTAGCACGTGTAAAAGCGGCTATGAAGCATCATTTTTTGGTGATGTGGGGTAGCCGTGCCGTTATAAGCGCTGGAACGAGAGGGCAGACGGAGTTGTCTTATCTCGACTATAATAAGGAGTTCTTTATGTTCGAGCCCCGTAACCAATTCAAAAAAATTAACAAATATCTTTCCTAATATTTACATAAGATCCTTGTCTGCAGAGTAATCGTCCTTAGGCCAGTGCATGGAGTAATGAAATATTACTCTCTTATATATATATAAAACCTAACCTAGCCAGTGCCAAGGTTTCTGATAGACGGATAATGTATATATATATATAGTTTCGAGTGTGTCTTCTCGTTCTAGCACGTGTAAAAGCGGCTATGAAGCATCATTTATTGGTGATGTGGGGTAGCCGTGCCGTTATAAGCGCTGGAACGAGAGGGCAGACGGAGTTGTCTTATCTCGACTATAATAAGGAGTTCTTTATGTTCGAGTCCCGTAACCAATTCAAAAAAATTAATAAATATCTTTCCTAATATTTACATAAGATTCTTGTCTGCAGAGTAATTCTCCTTAGGCCAGTGCATGGAGTAATGAAATATTACTCTCTTATATATATATAAAACCTAACCTAGCCAGTGCCAAGGTTTCTGATAGACGGATAATGTATATATATATAGTTTCGAGTGTGTCTTCTCGTTCTAGCACGTGTAAAAGCGGCTATGAAGCATCATTTTTTGGTGATGTGGGGTAGCCGTGCCGTTATAAGCGCTGGAACGAGAGGGCAGACGGAGTTGTCTTATCTCGACTATAATAAGGAGTTCTTTATGTTCGAGCCCCGTAACCAATTCAAAAAAATTAACAAATATCTTTCCTAATATTTACATAAGATCCTTGTCTGCAGAGTAATTCTCCTTAGGCCAGTGCATGGAGTAATGAAATATTACTCTCTTATATATATATAAAACCTAACCTAGCCAGTGCCAAGGTTTCTGATAGACGGATAATGTATATATATATATATAGTTTCGAGTGTGTCTTCTCGTTCTAGCACGTGTAAAAGCGGCTATGAAGCATCATTTATTGGTGATGTGGGGTAGCCGTGCCGTTATAAGCGCTGGAACGAGAGGGCAGACGGAGTTGTCTTATCTCGACTATAATAAGGAGTTCTTTATGTTCGAGCCCCGTAACCAATTCAAAAAAATTAACAAATATCTTTCCTAATATTTACATAAGATCCTTGTCTGCAGAGTAATTCTCCTTAGGCCAGTGCATGGAGTAATGAAATATTACTCTCTTATATATATATAAAACCTAACCTAGCCAGTGCCAAGGTTTCTGATAGACGGATAATGTATATATATATAGTTTCGAGTGTGTCTTCTCGTTCTAGCACGTGTAAAAGCGGCTATGAAGCATCATTTTTTGGTGATGTGGGGTAGCCGTGCCGTTATAAGCGCTGGAACGAGAGGGCAGACGGAGTTGTCTTATCTCGACTATAATAAGAAGTTCTTTATGTTCGAGCCCCGTAACCAATTCAAAAAAATTAACAAATATCTTTCCTAATATTTACATAAGATCCTTGTCTGCAGAGTAATTCTCCTTAGGCCAGTGCATGGAGTAATGAAATATTACTCTCTTATATATATAAAACCTAACCTAGCCAGTGCCAAGGTTTCTGATAGACGGATAATGTATATATATATAGTTTCGAGTGTGTCTTCTCGTTCTAGCACGTGTAAAAGCGGCTATGAAGCATCATTTATTGGTGATGTGGGGTAGCCGTGCCGTTATAAGCGCTGGAACGAGAGGGCAGACGGAGTTGTCTTATCTCGACTATAATAAGAAGTTCTTTATGTTCGAGCCCCGTAACCAATTCAAAAAAATTAACAAATATCTTTCCTAATATTTACATAAGATCCTTGTCTGCAGAGTAATTCTCCTTAGGCCAGTGCATGGAGTAATGAAATATTACTCTCTTATATATATATAAAACCTAACCTAGCCAGTGCCAAGGTTTCTGATAGACGGATAATGTATATATATATATATAGTTTCGAGTGTGTCTTCTCGTTCTAGCACGTGTAAAAGCGGCTATGAAGCATCATTTTTTGGTGATGTGGGGTAGCCGTGCCGTTATAAGCGCTGGAACGAGAGGGCAGACGGAGTTGTCTTATCTCGACTATAATAAGGAGTTCTTTATGTTCGAGCCCCGTAACCAATTCAAAAAAATTAACAAATATCTTTCCTAATATTTACATAAGATCCTTGTCTGCAGAGTAATTCTCCTTAGGCCAGTGCATGGAGTAATGAAATATTACTCTCTTATATATATATAAAACCTAACCTAGCCAGTGCCAAGGTTTCTGATAGACGGATAATGTATATATATATAGTTTCGAGTGTGTCTTCTCGTTCTAGCACGTGTAAAAGCGGCTATGAAGCATCATTTATTGGTGATGTGGGGTAGCCGTGCCGTTATAAGCGCTGGAACGAGAGGGCAGACGGAGTTGTCTTATCTCGACTATAATAAGAAGTTCTTTATGTTCGAGCCCCGTAACCAATTCAAAAAAATTAACAAATATCTTTCCTAATATTTACATAAGATCCTTGTCTGCAGAGTAATTCTCCTTAGGCCAGTGCATGGAGTAATGAAATATTACTCTCTTATATATATAAAACCTAACCTAGCCAGTGCCAAGGTTTCTGATAGACGGATAATGTATATATATATAGTTTCGAGTGTGTCTTCTCGTTCTAGCACGTGTAAAAGCGGCTATGAAGCATCATTTATTGGTGATGTGGGGTAGCCGTGCCGTTATAAGCGCTGGAACGAGAGGGCAGACGGAGTTGTCTTATCTCGACTATAATAAGAAGTTCTTTATGTTCGAGCCCCGTAACCAATTCAAAAAAATTAACAAATATCTTTCCTAATATTTACATAAGATCCTTGTCTGCAGAGTAATTCTCCTTAGGCCAGTGCATGGAGTAATGAAATATTACTCTCTTATATATATATAAAACCTAACCTAGCCAGTGCCAAGGTTTCTGATAGACGGATAATGTATATATATATATATAGTTTCGAGTGTGTCTTCTCGTTCTAGCACGTGTAAAAGCGGCTATGAAGCATCATTTATTGGTGATGTGGGGTAGCCGTGCCGTTATAAGCGCTGGAACGAGAGGGCAGACGGAGTTGTCTTATCTCGACTATAATAAGAAGTTCTTTATGTTCGAGCCCCGTAACCAATTCAAAAAAATTAACAAATATCTTTCCTAATATTTACATAAGATTCTTGTCTGCAGAGTAATTCTCCTTAGGCCAGTGCATGGAGTAATGAAATATTACTCTCTTATATATATAAAACCTAACCTAGCCAGTGCCAAGGTTTCTGATAGACGGATAATGTATATATATATAGTTTCGAGTGTGTCTTCTCGTTCTAGCACGTGTAAAAGCGGCTATGAAGCATCATTTATTGGTGATGTGGGGTAGCCGTGCCGTTATAAGCGCTGGAACGAGAGGGCAGACGGAGTTGTCTTATCTCGACTATAATAAGAAGTTCTTTATGTTCGAGCCCCGTAACCAATTCAAAAAAATTAACAAATATCTTTCCTAATATTTACATAAGATCCTTGTCTGCAGAGTAATTCTCCTTAGGCCAGTGCATGGAGTAATGAAATATTACTCTCTTATATATATAAAACCTAACCTAGCCAGTGCCAAGGTTTCTGATAGACGGATAATGTATATATATATATATAGTTTCGAGTGTGTCTTCTCGTTCTAGCACGTGTAAAAGCGGCTATGAAGCATCATTTATTGGTGATGTGGGGTAGCCGTGCCGTTATAAGCGCTGGAACGAGAGGGCAGACGGAGTTGTCTTATCTCGACTATAATAAGAAGTTCTTTATGTTCGAGCCCCGTAACCAATTCAAAAAAATTAACAAATATCTTTCCTAATATTTACATAAGATCCTTGTCTGCAGAGTAATTCTCCTTAGGCCAGTGCATGGAGTAATGAAATATTACTTTCTTATATATATATAAAACCTAACCTAGCCAGTGCTAAGGTTTCTGATAGACGGATAATGTATATATATATATATAGTTTCGAGTGTGTCTTCTCGTTCTAGCACGTGTAAAAGCGGCTATGAAGCATCATTTATTGGTGATGTGGGGTAGCCGTGCCGTTATAAGCGCTGGAACGAGAGGGCAGACGGAGTTGTCTTATCTCGACTATAATAAGGAGTTCTTTATGTTCGAGCCCCGTAACCAATTCAAAAAAATTAACAAATATCTTTCCTAATATTTACATAAGATCCTTGTCTGCAGAGTAATTCTCCTTAGGCCAGTGCATGGAGTCATGAAATATTACTCTCTTATATTTTATACTCCTATATGATTACATACGACTTGACTCTAAAACAACGTAAACCACGACAAGGTAAACGCAAGGAAATATTAGTGATATTTCTAACTGATCGATTATATTGCTTGGCACTTGGTACAAAATAGAGAAGACATGCACCTGGTGAGACCTTTATCTGATTTTACATCTGGCCATTTAGAAAGTGGACGCTTCTATCAAGGATTCCGTGCTGGTGTTTTATCAGATGTGATTGAGGCGTCTGATTAACTGTATACATTGCTTTATGATGTTAAATGATAGGGGTGCCCATTCACTGGCAGTTTCCCATATCCCTGTACAGATCAGAACCTCATAAAAGAAGTTACACGCACCAATAGAAGGATCTATTATCAGTTGGTCTCCATTAACATAGTATCATCAGATACAAATTTGAGTAAAACTTCTTCTTGTTTGTCTTTGCAATGTTGTTTGAGAAGAATTACCACACAAATGAATTGTCTTTATTTCATTCCACATCGGAATATTGCGTGCCATTGTGAAACTTTTAGTGCGGGAGATAAGGACACAAAACAAATGAAACTTAATCCAGGCGATTGATAGGACAGTCAAGTATAGAAGAAGACAACTCATGGAATTCCCAAACTGTTAATTCATAATAGTGGTGTCTAAGTTACTTCCCTTGAATCATGTGCTTATGCAGTTGAGGTTGTCACTGTTGTTCAAAACAAAATCAAAGTCCACCCTCACAACAAGGTGACAAACAATATGTTATTATAGAGGTAGACAACTCAAAGCACACTAGAATGTTATCCATTTCTAACGGTATACAAGTTACCTCCCTTGAAGTGTGTGTGTGTGTGTGTGTGTGTGTGTGTGTGTGTGTGTGTGTGTGTAAAATAAAGATGCAAGGGAAATATCTCGTTATATTTACTTTTTTTGTTCCCTGATGTTTTCATCAATACTTTCTTCGTCTCAATAACATTTGCAAATATTTTTCCTTTTCATTTTTCTTATTCTATCCTTTTTAAATGTTGGTGGACTTGACAATGTTTTTCTGCAATGTTTTTCGTAACGCAATTTTATTATTCTAATATATATATATATATATATATATATATATTATATATATATATATATATATATATATATATATATATATATATATATATTATATATATATATATATATATATATATATTACTTTATTGATCACCATTTCCAGATAATTATCGAGCATTTTACACCAAAATTATTCAGCTTGCCTAATTTCAGAATTATGAAAAGAGGCATCAAAATAACTGCATGCTCTACAAAAGATAGGCAGGTACCTAAATAGATTAGGAACACTAACAATTCGCTACTCTTTCATTATGTCAAAATTTATATATATTTTTAAAATTTTTTTTTTTTTTTTTTTTTTTTTTTTCGGAGGGTAATATGCAGAAAATGGAACATCTCCGGAGTCCCTAAGTTTATGTATTAACATTATTCATTTGGTAGCAAGATCATATTTATCATACCTAACTATAATATGGCTAACGTCAATTACACTACAGGATTTTAAGATCATAAATAAGAAGCTTCCCATTTGTTTGCATGGTCTTATACATATAAAAGCAGAATTCTTAATCCATTAGATATGGACCTTTCCATTAGGGCTTTACAGGGCGCTGCCATATTTGTATCATATGACGTTTCGCTGTTACAGTACTAATGTCGCTCAGCGCTCATCATTCAGTATTATTAACACAACGTTGCTGTAAAACAATATTTGGTGAACTGGCTATCTAAAGCAGTAGTTCCCAAACCCCGTGTCGCGACCCTCCCAAATGAGGGTCGCAAGGACCCTCGCGACCCTATACTGTTACAGCATTTTGGGTCGCAAAAGATGGTATTTAGGGTCGCGATCAAAAAAGTTTGGTAACCACTGACCTTAAGCTTAATTGTTGTTGTTGTTATAATATGGACCTTACCCATATAATTTCGTGTGATGTTTTATCAGGAGGTAATAATTCATGGGATATTTTATTTTTCTTTTCTTCGGTCATTTAAATCACAGTTCTCAATTTTTAATTATTTAAGTAATTTCATCAAATTGTCTACACAGGAATATTTTTGTGACCGAGTTTAGCCTTGTTAATCATGCGAGATAAATATGTAATCATTTTCAAACCTACACTTTTGTTCATTTATCTTGGGATTAACTAATTCTTTAAGATTTTGTAACAATATCACATAAGTTGGTACATAATGATATATACATATATATATATATATATATATATATATATATATATATATATATATATATATATAAAATTAAATAAGCAGGCAATTCAAACAATAATTACGTTCATTAATCGATCAGTAAATAAAAATATGTTCAGTACACTTAGGAATGTTTCATTTTTAAATGAAACAAAGACATAAAAGATATCATTAGGGACAGTTGTTTTATAGCTGCATTTTCCAGTACGATGATTTTGCAGAAATACCGACAATGAAATTCAGTAAACGTAAGTGTCACGATCAAAAAGTGATTTTTTTGTTACCTTGTATTTTGACGTAACTGTTTCATGCAGCCTTGACACGACAATTCGAAGCTTTCTGCGAGAGAAAAAAAAATTATTCACAGTAAGAAAGGAATACGGAAGAGTCTGCCGTGTTACCTTTCATCCAGTCTCAGTCTCTCTCGCTTCATGCGGTAAGCTATTATTTTAATGGCGGCGAACGCGCGTAGTGACACACAGTGGCCAGGGGGAGGTAAATATGGTAGAATGTTCCACTGGAAAGATTCATAGAAATACAATAGAACTGCCCTTGGTGAGAAGATCAAGGTACGGTATTATTTCTTTATTGTTGCTGATATATTGTTGCAAAACTGTGGAGCCAATTTCCTAACATTTTCAGGGAAGAAATGTCTCTAAGTCAATTTCACAGTCTAATAAATAGTTGGAATGGTCCATCCAACCGATGATCTTCATGCCTGTAGTTTGTTGTGCGCTCTTTTTTAATGATAGCGTGTTTCCTGATTCAAGTAAATTTTATCATTATGTATGTATACTGCATATGATTTCTGCTTCCAGTAAATGTGTAAGATATACCAATGCAGTAAACAGTTATGTTAATAGGCTTTGTAAGTTAATGATCATGATACCCCAGCTTCAACTACTTATAACTTATCCTTTCTGCTTAATATGTATGCCATATAAGTCTTTTTGTGTCAGGAAACATTTAAATGTCTGCATATATATGAATGCTGTAATGCCACACAAATGAGATATGTTATAATTTATGTCTGTACTTTATCTCATTATCCAAGAGTATGTATTGTAGTTTATAATGCCACATATGTTGTACTGTCCATGCCATGCGTATTATGAGTTTTTGTATGTAATGTAATTTGTCAATTCATAATGTTGCACGAGTCTTAGAATTTTATGTATGTCATTTGATTTGTCAATTCATAATGTTTTACGAATCTTAGTAATTTATGTATGTCATTTGATTTGTCACTTTTTATAATGTTGCACGAGTCTTCGCATTTTATGTCTGTATTTTGTCAATTCGTAATATTGTACGAATCTTAGTATTTTATGTATGCAACGTTATTTGTTAATTCTTAATGTTTCTGGGATCTTTGTAATTTATATATATAATTTCATTTGTCAATTTTCAATGTTGCATGAGTCTTACAGGACTTGGGAAACAATTTCCAAAGCACTCTTCCCAGGGACGTGTGAGTTGCAAGAGTTGCTCGTCCCTGTCCTCGTTACACTCAACACAGTACACTTCTCCACTATACTGCTTACTTCTTTACTAAAGAATGACATACAAGCTTGATACTAAAATGGGTCACAACCGTGAAAATATTATGTTGTAATGCATGATTCCATAGATAAATAATGAGTCATCGTTTGAAACTCGAGAAGTTGCAGTTGCACACATAGCCCTTGATTTTTTAGTGATATTCGCGTTTAATGTGAAATCTTTCAGTAATCTATGTGTTATAATTGTCGTTTTCAATGAGCTATCGCACATCTTTTGAGTTAGATATGAGACAAGTTAATAAACACAGAATGTCAAAATTTTATGATTTTCGTGTTATGCTTGCCCCAGATCACCAGTATTTTCAAGACTGTGCAGCTTTATTAATGCATTGTCATGCCAAAGTAAAGGCGCCAGCAGATATTTGTATCAGTATGTAATTACTTTTCACAAGAAAATATCAGTAACATGCATTTGAAAGAAGAATTCTAACCCTCTCAATTAACACCAACTTTCGTACTAAATGATCCCTTTTGGTAAAGCCTCCATTCTAGAGAGCTACACACGGACACCATAAAAAAGAAGATTGCTGATTGGACAAAAGAACTGGAACATTTTTTAAGTCATTTCCCCAACTAGATTTCGATCAGTCAGCTGTTGGCTTGATATTGTATGTGCTTTATAAATAGATTACAACAGCATGATTTGTGCGAAAGTTAGTGTTAAGTTGAGACACTTAAAATACTCATTTTGAATGTAAGTTGGCAACATTTTTCTTGTGAAAAGTAATTACATACTTATAGAAATATCTGCTAGCATCATCCTTTGGCATGACAATGTATCAATAAAGCTTCAGTCTTAAAATTACCAATTACCTGGGGCAACTGTAACATTGCCTGACCAGATGAAAAATCACAAAACTTTTGACATTCTCTGACTCGTAACTTCTCACAGGTCTGACTCATAAAGATGAGTGATAGCTCGTTGAAAGGGAAACTTTCTCCGCATCAAAAGGACGCCTAAATTACTGAAATGTGTCACTGTAAATGCGAATACCATTAAGAGATCGAGGGCTAGGTGTGAAACAGCAACATAATATTTTCATTATATTTACCCATTTTAATATGAAGCTGACATCGGGTAACTGTGTAAAAGAAAACGCAGTAGTTTCCTTTGCGACATGTTCTAGACTGACAACAAACAGGCAAATTAAGCAAAAGTTATTTATAACTGACGCACGCCAAATGTTAAGTGATGTTCAACTTCGACGCTTGTTAGGGTTGAAAATGCACTCAGATTTATTCTCAAGGCGCGAATCTGCATCTACTCGGCCCAGGCCCAGGGACGAGTACCCGATCAGGACGAGAGGACAAGTGGTTTTCCTGAGCCGTAGTCTTAGTATTTTACGTATGTAATATGATTTGTGATTTCTTAATGTTGCATGAGTTTGAGTATTTTAGTATGTATTTTATCGATTCTTAATGTTGCACTAGTCTAAGTATTTCATGTTCTTAATATGATTTGTGATTTCTTAATGTTGCATGAGTTTGAGTATTTTAGTATGTATTTTATCGATTCTTAATGTTGCACTAGTCTAAGTATTTCTTGTTCTTAATATGATTTGTGATTTCTTAATGTTGCATGAGTTTGAGTATTTTAGTATGTATTTTATCGATTCTTAATGTTGTACTAGTCTAAGTATTTCATGTTCTTAATATGATTTGTCAAGTGCACGAGTCCTAGTATTTTATGTATGTAATGTAATTTGTCAATTCTTCATATTGCACGAGTCCTGGTACTTTATGTATGTAATTTATTTTAATGTTGCGTGAGTCGCTGTATTGTATGTATGTATTTTGTCCATTCTTAATGTTGTATTAAGCATATGATATGTGTTTTAATGTTTGCATGCATGTTTTAGATTTTATTTTCCTGCATGTCTTATGTACGAGTTTTTTTAATAATGTCGATATAAACACTCAGTAGAGCTTATGTTCATGTTGTGAAAATCCAATAATAAATACATTTGACGACTTGAATTGAATGTTTGGTAGTGTGACACTTCCGACCAAGTTTCAATCATTTTGATTTATGGTCGAACCAGTATAGTTAGTGCTTTCTGATGAACCGTAGCAGTGTGATCGCTATGTATCCGATCTCTGTATTATATTGGTCGGTTGTAAGCAGGGTCATTTGATAACAGATTCCTAACTTACTAACTCCTTGTCTCGCCTTTATCTAGCATAATGACTTGGACATTTATTTTTACATCACTTAACACAAAACCATTACCTTGACGCCACAGCCGCCGGTGAGAGATGTCATCAGACTCTTTACGTCTCACATATTTCTACTACAAAGGCGAGACAAAAGTTCAAGCGTATCTTGATGTGTGTGAATAATGTCTGTCTTGTAATGGTGCTTTGTTACATGACAGGGCGATGTGAATGTGAGCTGTAATTAACCGCAATACACATTAGTTATTTTGATTAATGGTCACACCATTATAGCTAATGCTTTCTGATGAACTTTAAAAATGTGATTAATTTTCATTCATATTGATTCATGGTAACACCACTAGGCTAATGCTTTCTGGTGAATCCTAGCAGTGTGATAACTATGCATCCGGTCTTTGTATAATATTAGGTCGGTTGTAAACATGGTAATTTGATAACAGACTTATAACTAACTAACGCTGTATCTGGCATTTTTTTTTTATTTTTTTTTTTATTTTATTTTGTTAGGGGGTGGGGTGTGTGGGGGTCATCGGTGCTAACGAGTGAAGGGGGAGGGTGGTCATCGGTGCTGAAGAGTGTAGAATATTGCTTGCATCCAAACAATAAGTAGCTTCATGGTCCATACATAAAATATTTGTATTTTTTTCAACACTGGTCTTTTGCGCAGAGTGTCAAAGGTTGACACGCATGATTCAACGTGTTCAAGAAAGGTAACAGTCACTAGTAGTAGCAATTCCGGTCACTTCGTTCAAATGGAACTTTTTGCAGAAAATGTCACGTAACATATATAATGAATTCATCAGGTGCTGTGTTTCAGCTATTGCGAACAAATATAAGATATCTTTCATCTATATGAACTTGAACCTAAGAAACTCATGTCATTAAAATGTAGAAAAATAAAAGTAATATAAAGGAAAATAAATCATGTTCGATAATTAGAAATTTTAAGAGTATATATTTTAC
Organism: Margaritifera margaritifera; assembly: GCA_029931535.1. Lineage (NCBI taxonomy): Eukaryota > Metazoa > Mollusca > Bivalvia > Unionida > Margaritiferidae > Margaritifera > Margaritifera margaritifera. The sequence goes on from JAQPZY010001635.1 coordinate 4,258,561, forward strand.
CTGTTGGGGAGTTATCTCCTCCTTCAACTTAACTTGTTATGATCATGAAACAACGAATCAATGATCATCACGTTTTGTCAAAATTAACCACAATCACATTGAGAATTAGGCTGTATATTTTATATTAATTTTAATTACCATATGAGTACGTATTGCCATGGGATAAAACTCTTTCAAGACTCTTGTATGGCATCTCCGCTTTAGTCTATCTGTGTATAAATAAGTTTCACGTTTTATTATCAACTTTGACTTACTATTCTTGTTATCATTCACTGTACTTGCAGTTTTTTCATTGTACTCTTCAGCTGTACATTTCGCTCTATGTCAAGGAACGGAGTATATTAACTGCGGAAGGTATTTCAGCCATTTTTAAGTAAATGTATATGCTTTAATGATTGTACATGTGTTACCTTTATCTTTTATTTTATATACATTTTACAGAATTATATCTTTACGATTTCTATTTTATCTTGTTGTACTTCATGTTTATATTTATTAGAAAGGGTTTACATTCCTAAATTTTATTAGAAAGGGTTTACATTCCTAAATTTTTATTAATGGTTTATGTTCCTAAATTGTGTGCGATTCAATTTTCCATTTGTAGAACTTTACCTTTAGTTGGCACCATATAGTCACTATTGTTCTGAGGTGCCGTAAAACTCTACCATATATATATATGACCTTTGCCAAAGCCAATATTATCGCTGGATATATCTACCGTAACTACAATATATGAGAGAGAGAGAGAGAGAGAGAGAGAGAGAGAGAGAGAATATAAACTTCCACTCGGTAACACAAAGTTACATAACAAATGACTTGGTTTATCTATTGTTCTCAAATGACGGATCAAAACTGCTTTTTACTGGAAGAATACATTACTTTGCATTAAAATTAGTTCATTCCATCGGCTACAGCAGTAAATAGTCTTCTATTACCAAAAATGTCCCGTTAGACCCCAACATGCCCCAATCCAAGATGACCGGACAGGATATTTTCTCGTACTATCCCAGAGTGTCATTTTTTTTATCCCATAGTGTCCCCATATACCCTAACGTGTGTACATTAGTCCCAGGCTTAGTGAATTAATGAATAAATTACATGGACGACCAAAAGAACTGAAATTTCGAAGAAATAGGCTTATCAAAGACCAACCTAATGAAACATATATATAATCCAAGAATAAACAAGTTCAGTAGATCTGCATATTTAATTTTCTATACTTTAAATCTTTGTCCATATACATGTAGTCTTAATCATCCTTTCCGGACAATACATATCCATGCAGTCTTAATCATCCTTTCCGGGCAATACACATGCATGTAGTCTTGATCATGCTTTCCGGGCAATACATATGCATGTGGTCTTAATCATCCTTTCTGGACAAAATTTTAGTCTTAATCATCCTTTCCGGACAATACATATCCATGCAGTCTTTATTATCCTTTCAGGGCAATACTTTTACATGTAGTCGTAATATATGCTTTCAGGGCAATACATATGCGTTTAGTCTCAATCATCCTTTCAGGACAATACATATGCGTGTAGTCTTAATCATCCTTTCTGTGCAATGCATATCCATGCAGTCTTAAAAAAGAAATCTTAGAACAATTTATGCAATGTTTTATGTCAAATCGTATGTTATTGACATAAAGAGTATGAATTGTCGTAAACAAATTAAAAGAACTTTCTTTGGAGATTTTATACCATGCCATTGTTTTGATAACATGAACCAATGAAAATTCATATTAATGAAATATTTGTAACGCCAAAATCAAGAATTAATATTAATGTAGAAAGGGTAGGTCCTGGGACAGTTACTTTATTTATTACCCAGTTTTTGCTTTTTAAGGTCCCTTTTTGAAAAATATGTCTTAAAACACTGCTTTATATCACTTTTCGACTACAATTCTACTTTTTATATTAAATACTTAACCTTTTACCATATTTTGAAAATTTATTAACTGATTTTTGTATATAAATGTGACTAAAACTACATTTTAAAGCATTTTCAAACAAAGTTCTAACTTTTTGTGTTGAAATCTTAAAAATAATAATAATAATAATAATCTTTTTTAACGAGGATAAGACATTTGGTCATGAAAGACATATGTGCTACGTTGTCCTCGACGTGTTACCAGTTTATGTTACACAAAAGTGTACTTACATACACTCAGGTATACTAGCACACGCACTCTCACCGATTTAAAATGGATTAGTTTATATAACTATAGTGGTCAAAGCTATATATATGAACATATACTATACACAGATATATATATTTCAGCGTCTCAGAATTCGTACAGACATACGTAGAATAAAATACACACAGATTATCCCTGGTAAAATGATAACATTCTGTACTATCATTTCAGCTGGTCAAGAAAGAATCTCTTTACTTAGGTTTTAATGAAGCAACGGAATTGGAATTTAATATCGACAGGGGTAGGGGATTCCAAAAGGTATGCGCTGATACAGTAAAAGAGCATCTGATATGGTTGGTTCTCGACCTCGGAATCTGGAGTTTGTTATTAGTTGTAGATCTGAGATTACGCTCAGTATTTGGTGATCTTAGTTCGATTTGGTTAGATATATCATCTGGACAAAGAGTGTTTAGAGACGTATATGTCATGATTACTTTAAAATAAGAAATACCTTTTCGTATTGGTAGCCATTGTAGACGTGAAAAAAAAAAACATTGGAGGGAGTCGAACAAGGAAGATTCAGAATGATATGCGCCGCCTTTTTCTGGAGTTTACCAATAAACAAATTACACGAACTTTCTTTGTAGATTTTCTTCCATGCCATTGTTTTAATAACATGAACCAAAGGGCTATTTTATGGAAACATAATGTTCCTTCATATTAATGACAAATTTTTAAATCTTAATTAGTTTACTAACATTTTTAGTGTTAGCGGCCCACTGTTTTCTTATTAAATTTTACTGAAAACCCTAAGCGATTGGTCACCAGTATTTTTATTGCTAAAAATCCTCGGCCACTACTCATCAGAAATCTTTTACTCAAAATCCTCCACTGGTCATCAGAATTTAACTGAAAACCCTAGACCACTGGTCCAAAACTTTTTACTGAAACCGTAGGCAAGTGTCACGCAAATTTGACTTTATCCCCTAAATTTTATCGAGAAAAAAAACCACCCTATGTCCCAGTCTTCGTGACTTATAATTTAATATATCCTTACATGAACCTGATTTATTAAATTATTCAAACCAAAAATCTAGGATAAAAGCCAGCGCGTCGCGTATCGTGACGACCCCCTAAAGCGAGCGAACGAAAAGGGAGGGGTGATTTATATCCCCCAATTTTATTATTTTCAAATTCACTATGCAGTAAATACAAATTCAATTATAAATCTGGTATAGAAAAAGGTCATATAGAACGTTTTATCGCTACCCCCTTGCTTCCTTGAACATCTTTTCAGATAACCCATTTTTATCACCATTTTTTTAAAAAAGTTTCTTTACGTACTTGGGTAAATAATTACCCTTTTTTAAGCATCGTAACGAACACAAACTAGATACTTTGAACAAAAAATAAAATATTTTGTCATTTTTGTTTAAAGTTTCTTTTTTAAAGAATTTGTTTTTTACTAAATGGAGAGTGACAAAATAGTTATTTCCGTCGAAAAGAAAAAGCTAAGCCAATTTAAGTCCACAAGTTTTGTTATATGGTTCCTACTAGAGAATCCTTACAAAAGTAATTTGTTGGTAGATATAGCAGATCTAGTCTATACTAAGGACTTATGCAGACCATTTCCAATTAATAAAGCATTCTGCGACAACATAATGCTATTGAAACTACTTGCAAGAAACGAACGTACAATAGATAAAAAAAACAGTACAAGTTCATGTACCATAGATAAACATACAGTATAAGATAATACACAGCAATGTGATGGAATAAACTCTGTAATATGAGAATATTGTTATGAATTTTGATTACAGAGACAAGCTGTGAAAAATAAAAAACTAATACTTTTAGAGAAGACTGTTATACAAGGAAGATGGTTAAGAAAAGATTAAGAAATAGTTTTACAAATTTAGAAGATATCGTTGTAGCACCATATAATGCACCATATAATATAGAATGGGCAGATATAGAACTTTCTAGAATAATGGAAACTACCAAGTACTATAAAAGAGATGGGGAAAGATAATATCTACTTTTTGGACTTCGATATTACACATGACTTTTTGAGACTTCGATATTACACAGGACTTTTCCGGGATATTTAATATTGGACTTCGATGTTGCACAGGACTTTTCTGGGATATTTAATATTGGACTTCGATATTACACAGGACTTTTCTGGGATATTTAATAAAAAATAAATGGAGTAGTTGGTAATTAAGGAACATTTTACTTGGAGAAACAGACGAAATAACATATTTCGTCTGCTATATAACTCATGACAATAACAGTGTTGGGATAAACTGTGTATACTGGTAGATAAGAGACTGCAGATTTAAAAACAAAATACAGCAAGTTCATATGCCAATTAATATCCCATGCATTAATAAACAGAGTGATATACATATTTGGTCTTAATAGATTGTCCAGATAAAGAACTATAATCTACATTTGCAAATCCAAAAAGCTAGAGAATACGGAATTACAAGATTAGAGGGAACACTTTCAAATTATAAAAGAGCATAGCATTTGTACAATTATATAGAGAGATTACTGAGGATGGAATATTTTATAAAGCTAGTTTTGCAGAACAATGGAGACAATTTACAAAACTTATAAGCAACTCTTGTTAGTAGTAGGGGGGGTATTGGGGTACGGGGGGGGCACTTGGGGGCACTACTGGAATTTAACATAGCGGGGGCACTTGGGGTACCAACGGGAATTTAGCATTGGGGGCACTTGGGGTACCAACGGAAAAAGAAGAAAAAAATGGAACATGGCAATCATTGGAAAATTAATCTTTTCTTGAGTAATGGGTGGCCCTGAAAAGGGCCATTGGTTTTTTTTTTGTTTGTTACTTTAGTATTCACATCGTCTGGTAGGTCTTCTTTTTCTCATACTTCTTCTTACTTCTGGGCCATACATTAAAACTCTTTTTAAGCAACCTTGCCTCTCTATGTAGATTCTTCTTTTCCAATACGTGTTTTCTGAAATTCTAGTCACACCCCATGATGCTCGAACATACATGGGATAGTTCGGATTGAAGAGCATCCCTGATACTATGGTCGAAGCTTCTACACTGGTCCACATTTTTTTCTTTAGGAGGTAGTCTTGGAGAAAACCGGTGAAGCTTTATGAGACAAGCGGTGGTATATATACCTTACGATCGAATTGAAATTCATCGAAATGAACTACCAATCCAAACGCGCGTTACAAGCGGGTCGGTTTTTCTTCCAATGGGAAGAGAGTAGGGTGTGACGTCATTTGGGGTATAAAGACATCGCAGCGTTCGTAGGGTTTGACTTGGAGCGGTATCATGGAGAGTATGAAGCCTATGAATTGGAGCGAGAGCACGATGCCATCGGTGAATCCTATCTTTCACTTCCTACCGGAAGATTTTAATTTAGATTTTCTATCACAAGAATTTGAGTCTGAGACTGTTGCTGCTGCTGCTGTTGATGCTACACCACTTCCCTCTTTGCTGCCAGTGATGGAGGAATTTAAAAAGCAGCAGAAGGAAGAAATGGAAAATTTTTTAAAGAAACAGCGAGAGGATGAAGAAATGTTTCTTCAGCAAGAAGAAGAGGAGAGAAGAAAAAGAGAAGAACAACAACTAAGACAGTTAGAAGAGGAGAAGAGTGAAGCACCGCCGCAAGAAGAGAGTCAGGAAGATAAAACGGTGAGTCTTCTCCAAGACATTTTATCGGAGTTAAAGTATTTGAGAAAGTTGTACGAATATTCTTTAACTCAGCCGCCGAAGCGAAAAAGGCCATCACGGGCTAAACATTCCAAACCCATCACCACTACTAGTGAGATGCTACCACCACCACCACCACCAGTGACTACTACTACTACCACCACCACCAAATCAGCAGCAGGAATTGGACTCGGTCGTGGTAAAGGACTACGACAATTGAAGTTGATCATGTCAACTCCATAAGTTTGCTTAAACAAAACAAACAAACACCCCAACGGTCCTTTTCAGGGCCACCCAGATTTCTAGAAAAAAAATCAAATTGCCAAAAAAAATCAAGTAAAACTTAAAAATTTACCCATTCCTTTTTGGTTTTTGTGTGTAAGAGTGAGTGCGTGCGTGCGTGTATCATCCATACTCTAAAATAACAAAAACAATAACACAAAAACGCTTACTTTTTTTCCATTCTGGTGTATTCTCATTTTTTTTTCCCTTTTTTTTTTTTTACAAAATAATTCACCACGAACACCACACTTCAAAAAAAGTTCATTGTTCACTGTCTGTCTCTCTTGTTCTTCTTGAATTTCTTCACAGGAATCAAGGGTTCCTTTTCTTTTTCTTCATTCTCATTGTCTTCCAGGCATCTCACTCTCTTCTTACTTTTCTTGATGATATGTTCTTCTTCTTCTTCTAGGTTTGAAGATCCTTCGGCTTCCTCCCTCTCTGGTAGATTTTCTATTTCTTGTTCTTTCTGAGGACACTCCGAAGACCAATGTCCTTTTCCTTTACAATAATAACAAGTATCTTTCCTTTTATCTCTCTTTTCTTTTTTTTTGGTTTTGACGTTGTGGACATTCTGGAGCCCAATGTCCTTTCTTTTGACAGATATAACAAGTATCTTGACTTTTATCTCTCTTTTGGGTTTGACGTTGTGGACATTCTGGAGCCCAATGTCCTTTCTCTTGGCAGATATAACAAGTATCTTGACTTTTATCTCTCATTGTTGTTCCTCGGCTTAGATAATCCCAATAATAGGAAGCATAATGTCCTTTCTTGGGGCATCGACCTCTTCTTGACTCTTCCATCTTTACAGTTTGAAAGTTCAATCCCAAAGACTGATTCTGAAGGTAAGAAGGTCTCTCTATATATACTCTCTCTATATAGGTACCTGTGTGAAACTGAATCAGTTTCAAAGTAAACTTCAAGATGAAAAGATCACGCCCAAACCATGAGAAACGAGAACAAGAAGAAGAAGAAGAAACAAAGAGGCCACGGCGACGAAGACATTCCGTGCCGCCTGAAACACCGCTGGCTGAACTACTAGCTCAAGTCCATGCTAGTGATTTCGAAGAGGAGATGAGTGAGCCTGAAACAAAAACTTCTAATCCACCCAAAACAAAACCCACCACCACCAGAACCCCTGACCAAAAAAGACCTACAACCTTGGCTCCTCCTGAAAATTACTATCGGATTCGAGAGACTCAAAAAATAACTTCTCGAAAATTTAAAACTACAGCCTACACTCACACGGTTCACTTTAAAGACTTCAAGTCTGAAGTACCTCCCGAGAAAGCGGCGGGGTTCATTAGCGATTTGTGGGAATCTGTGTTACAGAACTTGAAACGCCAATGTGGAGCCAAAGAAGACGATCGATTGAGACTGGTCATCCATCACGACAATTTGAAGTCCCCTGTTTGGATTGAGTTCAGCACCCCGGCAGAATTAACACCAGACAAAGTCATGTCTAAAATCGAACACGTTCAACAATCTAACGACAAGTTTACATCACGGATGGAAAGGCTACACTTTACATGACTCACGTTGCTCCACCTCGAGGAAGTGGACGAAGTAGGAAACCGTTACTGGTGGACGATCTTCGAAGTACCAAACGCAGTGTCGTCCAAATCGACAATACTCAAGACCAGATGTGCTTGGCTCGGGCTATTGTGGTGGGGCGCACGTATGCCAACAAGAACGAGAGTAAAGAATGGAAAAGAGCCTGGAATAACATTCGACGATCTAACAAATCTAACAAACAACAAAAAGAAGCAGTACTCCTGTTGCAACAAGCTGGTATCCCTAAAGAGACCGTGTGTGGCATTTCTCAAATGCAACAACTTCAAGACGTCTTGGCTCCTCACTACACGTTGAAAGTTCACCCTCAAGAAGTGCGCGGAGATATGCTGTTTCGAGGCCCCGATTTCCCCGAAGGAAAATACATTCATGTGTATTACCACCAAGAACATTTCGATACCATTACCAGTATCACTGGATTTTTCGGATACTCTTACTACTGTGAGAAATGCAACCAAGGGTTTAACAGTCGAGAGCGACACCTTCATTGCGGTCAGAGATGTCGGGGCTGTTTAGCGGACAAACCGTGCCTTCCTGAACAACACCACGTCCATTCTGAAACCTGTCGACGCACTTTTGTCAGTCCCTCTTGTTACGAACAGCATCGCAAGACACAAGGACACCAACAAAAATGTGCTTGCGACTTATTGAAATTGTGCTCCACGTGTGGACAGCAAATTTGCACCAACGACCCTAAGAGACACGTTTTTGCCGGAAAGAAAAAATGTTCTATTTGTCAGCAGATCGGGAATTATGATCATCAATGTTTTATTCAAAAGTTCGACAAGACAGAGAAGAAAGAATTAAAGAAGAACAAGAACCAAGTGGATTTCAACTTTTTTGATTTTGAATGCATGCAAGAAACAGGCATTCACATCCCTAATTTCTGCGTGGCTCATCGGGCTTGTGATAAGTGCATTCAAGAATCGATTCACTTTCACTGTCCTCATTGTAGTTGGATTCCTGGAGGACGTGAAAAAATCTTTCGCGGGGCTAACACTCTGTCCGAGTTTGCTGAATGGATTTTAGACCCCACCACCCACGACAGTTGGAGCGAAGAAGACATTCAACGTTATGGAGACTGTCATCGGTATGCGACCGTCATAGCTCACAATTTTTCGGGATACGACGGACAGTTTTTGTTAAATTATTATTTGCAACAAGGTATCGAACGCCCTGAAGTCACCATGAACGGAAAAAACTCATCTACATGAAAGTAGGACAAGTGCAGTTCAAAGATTCTATGAGTTATTTGGCCATGCCTTTGAGTCGAATGCCTAAAACGTTTGGCATGACAGAAATGGCCAAAGGCTATTTTCCTCACTTCTTCAACACGGAAGCTAATCAACATGCCGTCCTACCTCGTTTGCCTGACCTCCATGATTACGACCCCGACGGAATGCGCCCCGAACAGCGAGAAGCCTTTCACTCTTGGTACCGCGCTCACCAGACCGATCCATTTGACTTTCAAGAAGAGATACTCAAGTATTGTCGATCCGATGTGGACATTTTAAGGCGTTGTTGTGGAAAGTTTCGAGAGTTATTTCTCGATCACGGAGACGTCGATCCTTTGAAAGATGAGGCCACCCTACCCAAAGCCTGTTCCTTAGTCTACAGGCAAAATTTCATGCCCGAGAACAAACTAGCCATCACTGACTCCAACACGACTCTCTTTGCTAGTCGCCAATATTCGGTCAAAGCTTTACGTTGGCTCCATTAATTGTGTCAAAAAGAAGATAAATGGACACAACATGCTAGAAACGGAGGAGGAGAAAAGAAGATTGGAGCTTATTCTGTGGATGGATTTGATTTAGAAAACCCGCACACGGTGTACGAGTTTCAGGGTTGCTTGTTTCACGGATGCCCTACCTGTTATCCTGATCGAGATATGAAAAGTGCTTATTCAGATTCTACCATGGAACAGTTGTACGAACGCACTTACCAACGACGACTTCACTTAGAAAGTCAAGGATACCAAGTGGTAGAAATGTGGGAGCACGAGTACGATCGACGTTTGAAAACCGATCCTGAATTTAAGAACATCACCGAAAGTTACGACGTGGCCGACATCGAACCTTTGGATCCGCGACACAGTTTATTTGGAGGACGAACCAATGCTACTCGCTTACTGTACAACGTAAACGAATCCCAAGGAGAAGAAATCAAATACATCGACGTGTGTTCGTTGTATCCTTGGGTGTGTAAATATGCTCATTTTCCCACCGGACACCCAGAAATTTTGACAGAACACATCGACGTGGAACACATTCGTCAATACGAAGGATTGATCAAATGTAAAGTCTTACCCCCGACCGACTTGTACCATCCCATCTTACCTCACCATTGCCAAGGAAAACTGATGTTTCCTTTATGCCGTACGTGTGCCGAAACATGCAACCAAGATCACCCCTGTCATCACACGGAGGAAGAACGCGCTTTGACAGGAACGTGGGTCAGCGCCGAATTGTTTCGGGCTCTGGATCGAGGATACCGTTTGTTGAAAGTGTACGAAATCTGGCACTTTCCAACCACCGCACAATACCAAAGGACGACGCTACGAATCATCCAGGCATTTTCTCGGGGTACGTCAACCAATTTTTAAAACTGAAACAAGAAGCCAGTGGCTATCCTTCGTGGTGCAAGACTCTCGAAGACCAAGTCCGATTCAAAGAAGAGTACCGTGACATCGAAGGCATCACTTTGGAAGACGTCGAAAAGAACGAAGGAAAAAGATCGTTTGCCAAAGTCATGCTCAATTGTTTGTGGGGAAAAATGGCACAACGACCCATCTTAACCAAGACCGAATACGTGACCGATCCTTATCGTTACTTTCAACTGGTGGACGACAAAAGTATACTAGTCAAACACGTCGAAATCGTCCGCAATGATTTGATCTTAGTCAATTTCGAAGAAGAACCCAAGTTTGTCAAACCTGACAAGTTTAGCAACGTGGTCATTGCCGCCTACGTGACATCCCATGCTCACTTGAAATTGTACGACGAAGCTTTAGAAGTCTTGGGAGATCGTGTCCTGTACTTTGACACCGACAGTTGTATGTACATCCATCGCCCTGGTTGCCCACACCCTACCATCCAAGGAGATCGTTTAGAAGCCTGGACAGACGAGCACCCTCAAGACACCATTCTGAGTTTTGCCAGCGGTGGCCCTAAAAATTACGGCTACCGATACCGAGACCCGCAAGGACAACTTCACACCCAATGTAAAGTCAAAGGATTAACCCTCAACTATCGAACCAGCCAAGTGGTTAACTTTGAGGTTTTGAAAAATGCTTTGCTGTCTGGACCAGTGGAAGACTTTCGAGTGCACACGTTAGAACCTCACAAGATCGTACGGTTACCTAATCACCAAATTGTCAGTCGCCCTTTAAAAAAAGTGTACCAAATTGTGTACCAGAAGCGAGTGAGACTTCCAGACCACACCACTTTGCCTTACGGACACGCCGATCTGCAGTATAAAAAAGGAACACCTTCCAAGCCTAACCATTCATTCTAACTTTCAACGTTGACCGAGCAAGTAGAAGAAAAAAAGATGAGTAATTTTGTCATTCTTCCACCAAAGTTCAATAATTATACTCATACTACCACCCACCCACCAAGGGAGAAATCTAGTATGAACTCCAAGTACCATCACGACTTGGAGTGCGATGCAGTACCATGCGACGAGACGGATTCCGTAAGCGTTGACAGCATCGATTCACACGATCAGACGGATTCCGTACGTTGTGACATCGTGGATGCAGTAACTCACCGACCCTCTAAAGATGCAGGACGTCCTTTCTTCTTTATTGGGAATACTAAACGTGTCTGTGAATGCCATCCCAACAGTGGTAAAGAATTGACGATACCTGTGGCTTTGCCTGGTTATTCCAAGTATGAAAGTCGACTCCAGACGTTCCAAGACAAGTGGCCTAAATATTTACTACAATCCACTACTGACAAAGCTTTAGCCAGATCTGGATTTATCTACTTGGGAGAAGGAGATAAAGTTCAGTGTTTCAGTTGCGGTGTGAGACTTCACCAATGGGAGTCTACCGACTCAGCTTACATTGAACATGCCAGATGGTCTCCGCACTGTCAGTTCTTACCTTTAGTAGCCTTAGAAGAGTACGGGTACGATGAGCCAGATGCCAAGAAGAAGTAACAACATGTCGGAGGAGGATACTTCTTTAGAAGAACGTATTCGTGGTTTATCTTTGGAGTTGCGAGAACACATTTATCAGTATTTTGTCACTATTAACTATACTTTAGAAGAACGTATTCGTGGTTTACCTTTGGAGCTGCGAAAACGGATTTACAGAGAATTGGTCAAGATCCAAGTGAAACGTAAAAAACAGTTACATCCTTTACGACAGACATGTTGTAACCATTGGTATCTGAATGTGATAAGACATCTGATTTGGGCCAAGATATTCAAATGGTCAGACATTCATGAAAAACTAACCGACAACTTTAAGAGTTTGGAGGGTACCACCTACAATGTGGCAGTGGAACATAGAATTCGATGGAACGAAGTGAAGGAAAAAAATGTGACCAACTTACAAGAATACCAAACTCTGTTACAGGAACTGTCACCTCAAGACGAATCGCCTTTACGTCGTTTGAAGTTAGATAGGATAATCACTGATTGTTTTGGACATCCTTTACCCACCGATTCCGTTTGGTTGGTGTGTGAGTATTTTGTCACCAAGAAGATTACTTTAGAAGATCGCATTCTTGACTTGCCTTCGAAGCTGCGAGTACGCATTTACAAAGAGTTGGTTCAGATCCAAGGGAAACGCAAACTTCAATTCATTCCTCGATTTGCGCACTACCGTGACTTTCACCGTATCAGAAATCTGATTCTGGACAATAACTATCACCGCTATCGTGAAGAACACAAAAGAGAGTTACTTCTTTCCAAGTCGGAAACTTTACCAGAACACATTCGTGGTTTGCCTTTGGAGGTGCGAAAACGGATTTACAAAGAGTTTGTCAAGATCCAAGTGAAACGTAAACTCAAAGTCATTTCTCGAGCTGTACACTATGCTTACTTCAAAAGTATGAGAAGACTGATTTTGGGAAGATTGTATCACATGTACTTTGAAGAAGACTATCACAAAAGGTACCAACCTTGGGAACCTGGATATAAAAACCCACCACCCAAGATACCCACCTTGACCATCTCACCCTATAAAGTCTCACCATGTCAGACCTGTACTCCTCACTCGTGAAACGGATTCCGTGGAAGGAAGTCAACGATCGTGTTCAGACCTTAGAGGATTATAAAGACTTGATACAAGAACTGTTTCCATTGAATTTTGGACGCTATGTGGTGTGTGTCTTAGTGACTGCTTATCTTGGAATTCGTTTTCCAGGACATTCATTGTGGAGTATTTTTGAGGACCAGTGTTTGCCTTGGATTATTTTGGAGGACCCGTGGTTGTTTTGGACTATTTTAATGAACCATCAAAAACAACATGACCATTCATGCACCACCCTTAGTAGAGGATTATAAAGATTTGCTTTTATCAGTACACGAAAGAAAAATTGTACTCAAAGTGTTGAGAGTGGTGACGAAAACAAGTGGGGTACCTCCGTGTGAAGAAGACATTCGTCACACTTTATCTACCTTTCATACGTTTCAAGAAGTGTGTATTGCTAGTGAGTTACACCAACAACTTTTCAATTGGAAAGATGTACGTGACTGGAGAGGTCTTGGTTTCCATGCTTGGCTACAAGAAGTGGCTCAGTTTGCCAAAGATCTGGCATGCCACTAAGTGTCCAAAAGTGAAATGGGAACGACTGAAAGAAGAAGAACCTGACACAACAGAGAAAGATGACCATACTGTTGTCCAAATTCAACCACCCCGTGAGGAACACAACCCTTCCTTACCGTCAGAGACATTTCATTCTTCCACCAAAACAAAGACGACCAGAAGAATGCCACCCCCAGTGCCTGGGCCTTCCATTCCTAGGACAGTGTTTTGTTCTTGTTGTACATTCAATTGTTTATACAACACTTTGATTCTTTTACTGGTAGCCTTATTCTTGTACGTCAGCATTTTTACCTTATTCCTTATTGTCAAACACTCGTACGCTTCATGACTTGTAAATATGTTTGTTGTGTTGTTTTGTTTTACAAAAAAAAAATAAACGTGTATGAAACGTATAAAATGTCTTGGGTCTTTTGTCTTCTTCTCAAAAATCTTCCTACCTCAGTCATGGCTACATCTTCTTCTGCCTCGTCTACCTCTTCTGCTTCTTCTGTGGTCAAAGTGATTGACGAAAAGTTAGATCGTCAAAGTTGGAACGCTTTGTATCTGCACCATCCCTTTAACATGTTGATTGCTGGACCCAGTAGTTCAGGCAAAACCGAATTTGTCAAACGTTTGATCGAACACAAATCTCATTTGTTCGATCGTCCACCTCAACGTATCGTGTGGTGTTACAAAGAGTGGCAACCGTCTTACACGTTATTGAAAGAAAGTCAAGGAGAGGCCATTTCATTTGTGGAAGGCATTCCTCGCGAAGACGATGGGATCGTGTCTGACGTGAGTCAAACACATCTAGTCATCTTTGACGACATGTTAGGAGAAGACGAAGAAGAAATTAAACTTTGGTTTACACGAAAAGGACACCATCGAAATGCTAGTATTGTATACATTACTCAAAATTTATTTCAACACAGTAAAGCCCATCGTACCATCAGTCTCAACGCTCATTACGTCGTCTTGTTTAAAAGCCCCAGAGACAAATCTCAAGTGCAAGTGTTAGCCAAACAGTTAGGTACTCCTTGGTTAAATTATGCGTACGACGATGCCACTCAAACATCTCACGAGTATTTACTCATTGACTTAAAACCGACCACTCCTGACTATTTGAGATTTCGTGCTCAATTGTTTCACCCTTGGTGCCAAGAAGGAGGTCCTGTCATTTACACGTCCCCTTCAGCCACTCTCTGAAGAAAAAAAAAACTATAAAAACAGCCACTACGTCATTTCTGTCTCACAGTCTTCGAGATGACTTCCTTTCAATCTCATCCTTCGGCTAAATTGATTCGTGCCTTGTATGGCATCAGTCGTGAAAAAAATGCACAAGTCAATGCTCATTTGTTAGAAGCTAGTCTTAAAGAAGTGTTACGATGGTTTGCATTGACAGCACGTCAATTACTGCAAGGCATCATTCACATCTCTCGTCAAACTCAACGTTTTTTTCAAAAACATAAAGGGGCGTTGTCACAACTAGCTGATCCTAGAATCGATCCACGGACTAAAAAACAAATCATTTTAACCCCTGGAGGAAGCGGTTCTTTAGGAGGGGTCATGATTCGTTCCCTTTTGAAATGGGATCCTAATGCCCAAGCCAAAAAACCCAAAACACCAAAAAAGAAGAAGAAAAGTCCCAAAAAGAAAGCCACACAAAAAAATAAAAGCCCTCAAAAGAAGAAAGCCCACAAGAAAAGATCTGCCAAGAAGAAAAAAACACCCACCACTGCAAGGAGCCGCAAGAGAGTTGCTGCTGCCAGGACGCAAACGTACACCCGCAAAACACCACCACCACCAGCAGTGACGAGGCCACACAAAAAAATAAAAGCCCTCAAAAGAAGAAAGCCCACAAGAAAAGATCTGCCAAGAAGAAAAAAACACCCACCACTGCAAGGAGCCGCAAGAGATGTGCTGCTGCCAGGACGCAAACGTACACCCGCAAAACACCACCACCACCAGCAGTGACGAGGTCTCCTTTTGCGTCCACATCATCATCTTTGTCTTCTTCTTCACCACCCTTCACGATGATGCCTGCCAAACCAGACTTAAGACAAGTGTTTCCTAATTTGATGCAAAAATGGAAACCTATTTCGAAAGTCACCACTTCGGGACCCTCGACATCGGCTGATTTGGCTATGGCGGCGGCCGCCAACAAAGTGCCTTCCCCTAAAACCAAAGTCCAAGAGAGAACCGGCATATTACAAAGTTTAGTGGATTTATCCAAAGAAGAACTGAGACGATTTAGTCCATTGAAAACACCTCAACGTCGAGTGAGGCCTGTCATGAAGATGGTACGTCGTGCAGACAATCAGTGGAGACGTGTTCCAGTATATAATAGAAGGGTGACCTGCCAGAGACTTCAGACTTACTCCTCACCTCTAAGATGGCTCCCAAACGTACACACCACCACCACCACCACCAAAAAAAGAAGAAAAGTAAAAAAGGACGACTTCCACCTCGTCTGGCGAAACATTGGGACGTCTTGTCTGTCCTGACCAAATCCAATCCTCCCATGCGAAAACAACTCATTCAAACAGCCCCAAAAGAAATCATCGATACCGTGTGTGAATGTTGTTTGAACGTTTTGAAAGGAACGGTACCTTTGTCCAAGATACAGAAACAGAAATTAGGTAAACATCGGAACGTTCTTCGTCAAATGGTGAAAAAGAAAATACCTCTCCAACAAAAGAAAAAAATGTTGGTGCAACGAGGAGGATTTCTACCTATGCTGTTAGGACCGTTGTTAAAAATAGCGGGTCCTTTTTTAGGAACGATTGCTGGACCCCTTTTAAGAGGTGTCATGCGATAACAAAAAAAAAAGAAGATAAAAAGGACACCCTTCTCTGGAAAGACCACACCTTTTTGTACCTTTGGATGAAATGGAAGGACGAAAACTGACTTTAGTACCATTAAAACGATGGATGGAATTTCATCGTTGGAGCGAACAACGGATACCTCATTTACCACCCAATCCTAATCTCAACGAGATGTCACAGTTACAACAAGAATTACAAGCCCTGATGGAACGAAGTGATTTGTCAGAAACAGAAAAATCGCAACGGTACGGTCAACTTTTACAACGTCTGCAACTCTTTCACCAAAAAAGCTGTCGACGAAACAGCTCCACCCACTCTGAGAGATTTCAAAACCCTGATGAAAAGCGAACCTAAAGTGACCACCACCACCACTAAAACAGACACCGCCACGGGGATGACCGTAAAAGAAGAAGAAGAAGAAGAAGAGTTACAAACTCCACCTGTTAAAAAAAAAAGTTAGCCACACCGGGTTGGATAAAAAAGATGACGTCTACCCCATTGCATCAAAAGTGAAAAAGGAAGAAGTGAAGACAGAAGTCAAAACAGAACCGATGACCCCTGTTCAAACAACATCCTCCTTTATACGAGTGGCTCGTCGGACACGTAAAGCATTGCAATCCAAAAAGATACCCCACGAAGAAAAGAGCATTGGTACTTGGTTGACTTATTGAGGAATCATGGAGAAACTTTTAGCTACCATTTACTACAATCCTGGCCATGCTGCTGGTTACGGAGGAGTTCAAAAATTATATCGAGCTGCCAATAGTGAATTGAAAAGTGTACGTTTGCCAGAAGTACGACGATGGTTACAAGAACAATCGACGTACACGTTACACAAACCCATTCGACGCAAATTTTCTAGAAGTCCAACCCAAGTGGAAGGCATCGATCATCAATGGCAAGCCGATTTAGCCGACGTCTCTCATTTGGCCACCTACAATCGTGGTCACAAATATTTGTTTTGTGTCATTGACGTGTTTTCCAAATTTGCTTGTGTCGTGCCTTTGACATCTAAAAGCAGTACTGAATTGGTACGTGCCTTAAAATTGGTCTTGAAACAAAGTGGTCGTCACCCTTTACGATGGCAAACTGACAAAGTCACCGAATTTCTAAACCAAGCTTTTCAAAAAGAATTGAAACAAAGACAGATTCATTTTTTACTACCGACAATCCTGAAACCAAAGCCAGTATCGTGGAACGTTTTCAAAGAACTTTGAAAGAACGCATGTGGAAATATTTTACACATCAACATACTCTCAAGTACATCGACGTGTTACCTCGTTTGGTCAAAGCGTACAATCAATCGTACCATCGAAGCATCGGATGTGCCCCCGAAGAGGTCAGCCCTGAAAACGAAGTGACCGTGTTTGATAAATTGTTTGGTACCCCAAAATGGAGCCCTCAGAAGAAGAAGAAACCCCTGGAGTTGAAGACGGGAGATTGGGTTCGCATCGGAAAAACCAAACGCACTTTTGACAAAGGTTATTTACCCAACTGGACCACCGAATTGTTTCGTGTCACTACACCCGTGCGTGGACGCGATCCTCATGTCTATAAATTGGAAGACATGCACGGTGAAGAAGTGCTCAAAGGAACATTTTACTTGCCTGAGTTACAACGAGTGACTAAAAAAGAAGACGCCTTGTACGACATCGAAAGCATTCTCGAACAAAGAACACGCAAAGTAGGCAAACGTCGAGTAGAAGAAGTCAAAGTACGTTGGAAAGGATATCCTCCTAGTTTTGATTCTTGGATTGCTGCTTCCCAAGTCGTTGACTATAAAAAGAAAAAGAAGAAGTAACCTAACATGCCATTCAACACGACCACAACCTCGACGACTCCTTCGCAGAGTTCTTCTCTTCAAGAATTACAAAAACAACCGCTCTGGGTGTGGTGCGGAGAACGTGTGCCTAAAAATCAAATCGTCTTTTTCTGCCAAATTTTTGTAGTGTATTGTGTCATCGGAGCAGCTATTGCCAATTTGAGTTTGCAACAAGGAGACAAACAATTGTGGACCATTTTACTTAGCAGTTGCATAGGTTATCTTCTACCCAGTCCCTCTTTGAAATTTACGACGACGACGACGGACAACAGCAGCCACAGCAACCACGGGAGTACGACCAACGCCAGTCCACCTTCTTCTTCCAGTCACCATAATACCACTCCTCTTTTAGAACCCTTTGAACATCCTTTGAACTCGAGTGACTCCTCGGTGACCAAAACCACTTTGGACTTACTATGAATGACCAATTTTATTTAACTTTACCCAGTGACAGTTCCATGGATGTGTTTAAAAACAACACCTTATGTTGTTTCACGGTCAAATTACCTCAGGCCATCCAATTGGATCACGACGCTCATTGGGAAGTGGCTTTGGTAGAAATCATTCATCCTACGCAAATCAAGAATGTGTCGTCTGGAGAAGAACAAAACATTTTTGACGTCATAATCTATAACGAAAAAGTGCAAAAAGAGTTGGACGCCCATGATCCTGTCATTGGGCAAAAAATAGGTACACCCACTATCAATCCTCCCTACTCGACCTATCGCATGAGCATTCCTGAAGGGTATTATTTTAGTGCTCAACATTTGGTGGAGACGATTGCGGCCGTCAACGAAGCCCAATTTGGCAAAGCCTTGGAAAAAAAACAAAAATGGGTAGAGATCAGTTACCATCCTGTGGCACGCCGTTTCCTCTTGCAATTTTTGAAAGGGCATGGGGGGAAGCCATTCGACGACAAAGTGGACAAAGAAATCTTACAGATTCACGACAGAAAATTCATAGACATCAAATTTTCTACTGGATTGTTTGCTATTTTGGGTGGAAATAAATACTATCCTCGTGAACGAACAATCCACACCAACGCTGATTTCAGAGAGGCTTTTCGCACCCCTATCGAATTGAACGTGGGACTGAATTTAATGTTTGTGTACTCCGATGTGGTAGAATACAACGTGGTGGGCCACACAGCCGCTCCCTTACTGAGAGTCATTCCTTTCAAAGTGGATACTGCTGCTGGTGCGTACGAAGAAGGTGGAAACACGTTTCACGTTCACCGTGAATTTGTACATCCTCATTATCTTCCAGTCAGTAAATCGTATTTTGACAGTGTCAACATTAGTATAAAAGGAGATCTGGGACAAAGTGTGCCATTCATTGACAAAGGAAAAGTCACGGTGAAACTACATTTTCGAAAAAGGTTCTCCAACGCATTGTAACATCCAAAATAAAAAATGTATCCAGTATACCGAGGAGTGGCTCGACAACGAGGACATGGTTTAGGAGATATGTTAAAATCGGCTTTTCGGACGGTAGCCCCTATTTTGAAACCGATGGTGACTCGAGGATTCCATGCCTTAAAAGATGCCGCTTTGACGCAAGGAAAAGAATTTTTGCAAAATGTCCTCATTGACAAACAAAATCCTAAAGAAGCCTTTATGAGAGCAGGCAAAAATGTGTTAATGAACACTGGCAAAGATCTTTTAGGTCTCCGAGAGAATCCTATAAATTCACTTCACGCTTCAGGCCCTGGCATTACTTCTTCCTCCACTTCACAGCAAGGACAAGGTAGAAAGAGACGACGACATCGAAATCCCTTCAGAGTTCATAAAAAAACACACGGCAGTTCAAAAAAGAATAAGAAAAGAAGAAGAACCGTCAGAGAATTAGGCGTGTTTGATTATTAACTGTGAAAAAAAAATGATGCACCGAGATTCTTGCGAATGTACCAAGTCAGAACTGGATATGTTTACCATGCCTCCCACCATGATGACGATGCAAGAATCCCAATGGGTGGAATTTCATCCTGTATCGTCTTTGACGGATTCAGCTCCTATCGAATTTGAAATCAAAGGACAAACCGAAGATTACATCGATCTGAATAACAGCTACTTGTACCTGAAACTCCAAGTACAAAAAAATGACAACACCCTTCCTGTGGCCAATGACAGAGTGGCACCCGTCAATAATTTCATGCATTCCTTGTTCAGCGAAGTAGATTTGTACTTGAATAACAAACTGGTCAGCAGCAGTTTGGATACTTACCCTTACCGTGCTTATTTAGAAAATCTCTTGACGTACGGAAAAGAAGCCAAGAACACTCATCTGGATGCTTCGGTGGTCTGGAAACCTGACACCTCGGAAAAGTTCAACGACACAGAGCTGTCAGTACCGACGAGGATTGACCAGACTGATGATGCTGCTCATAAAATAATTCCAGCAGATCAGCGCAATGTGGGATTTAACGACCGTCGAAAGAAAATCAGACAAGGGCGCAGTTTAGAACTGATGGATCGTTTGCATTTGGACATGTGGTTGCAAGACAAGTATTTGTTGAACGGAGTAGATGTACGCCTGAGACTGAATCGCAGTAGTGCCGCCTTCCATTTGATGGCTCATGCTAACGAGTGGAAAATCAAAATCCAAGAAGCCAAACGTGCGACGTGTGGAAGTCTTACCAAAAGTAGCCAACGACATCAGTCAAACCTTGAGCAGAACCACTGCCAAGTATCCTGTGCGACGCGTGGAAGTGAAAACCTTTACCATTGCCGCTGGACTCCGATCCAAAGTCGAAGATCACGTCTTCCAAGGACAGCTCCCCAAACGTTTGCTGATTGGCATCGTCAGTAATGCAGCCCTCAACGGAGTCCACAATCAGAATCCGTTCGAGTTTAAACACTACAACGTCTCCAAGATAGAAGTCAGTCGAGATGGCAAGACCTTGTGTACCAGGCCTTTTGAACCTAACTTTAGCGACGCCCATAAAAATTACTTGCGATCTTACCTGAGCCTGTTTGAAGCCACAGGACAGTTAGGTACCAACACCAGCCACGGCATTTCGTACGACGATTATGCAGGAGGGTATGCGTTGTGGGGATTTGATTTCACTCCGGACCAAGGCAGCGATGAAGGACATTTCCACCCTATAAAATCAGGCCCACTTCGTGTGGAACTTCAGTTTGCAGAACCTCTACCCGACACGGTGAACGTCGTCTTGTATGCAGAATTTGATAACACTCTAGAGATCAACAGTTTGAGAGAAGTGATTCTAGACTATTAGAAGAAAAAAAAGATGCAACACGTAGAAGAAGAACCTATGGAAATAGATGAGGGATTTTGTGAAGTTCAACAGTCACAAACTACCACGGATGATGATGATGACGAAGTCATTCATTCAGAACCTAAAAAAGAAAAAGAAAACAATCCTGTTCCCCAGTTTACTGGATTTATTTCTCGATGGCCTGAACAAGAAAAACATTTAGTCTCCTGTTATGCTAAGGAATTGGCTGCAAGAATTAACAGCTTGACCAGAGAAAATTGTCATGGATGTCAAATCGATCATCCCAGTCAGAAACAACACGAAAAATGTTTGATGATGACAGGCGAAGAAAAATTGGACGAATATTTGGAAAAGGCCTGGTCTCAAATCTCGGAAGAAAAAGTGTTGAGACAATGGTATAAAGACTTGCAGGATTCTTCTTTTCCTCCACTCATTTCTCTGGAGATCAAACGCATCGAAGGTCTCATTGAACAGAGTACAGAAACTATCCGCCGTGAATATTCGTGGAATTACCTGACAGATATATTCAAGCATAAAGTCAGATGTGAATTGGTGACTCATTATTTCCTGTGGAAAAAAAATGGATACCAGGGAACTTCATTACCTGTTGACTCGCAGTTCCTACACTTCTTCTTGGAATCCTGTGGTGTGTGCTAAAGATGAACTACCTCATCGCAAACCTAAAGACGTTCATGCCTATGTCATCAATACCGACGACAGTCATCTACCAGGAACCCATTGGGTAGCCGTGTACTTTCCCAACGATCACAATGCTGGTGGTGGTGTGGAATATTTTGATTCTTATGGATTACCTCCTTTGGAAGACGACATCATCGACTTTATGAGAAGAAATGCCGTCTCTACTCGATTCAAAAAAGTTCGATTACAAGGATCGGATTCCATGGTGTGTGGACAATATTGTGTACATTTTCTTCATCAACGCAGTCTCGGATATTCCTTAGAACATTTAGTGACTTGTTTTGATAGAAACTATGCTCGAAACGATGCTAAAGTAGAACGATGGTTTTGTGAACGTTATGGTTATCTCTTGTCTTTAGCTCAGAAACGTAGTGTGCATCAGAATGATGTAGATGTAGAAAAGTGGAAGTTTAGTTTACCTTCCCAACGTTGTCAACCCTGTAAATACGTTCCTGTTTAATATCTTGTTGATTGTTAGTTTTGAAATTTTTATGTTAGAGAAGCTTCTTCTTGTTCATTAAAAAAATGTTGATTTTTTTGAAAAAAATGGTGTTGTGTGGTTTTTTTATTGAATTTGAAAAAAAAATGATTATGTTCTATCTCTCTCTTTCTATCGATCTGAAGTTACCCCCCTCTATCCATTTTCTCACTTTCGATCTGAACCCCATGTTTTCCATCGCGTCCGCTTCGAGCATATAAAGCGGTGCGTTGGCCAGTGTAGTCATAGTCGACAGCGAACAGAGCAGTAAGAAGATGTAGAAATATCGCTAGTGATGGAGTTAATTATTCCAGAAAAAGCCCTGAGTGCACTGAAAGGAATTGGCCTTTCAGTTGCATCAGGATGAAGTTTAAGAGCTCAGGAGAAGAGAACTACTCTTCTCCTGATATGGGAAAACAAAATAGAAGAAGAAAGGAGAATACAATATAGAAGGCCTGGACAGGGATTAAGCCAACAACTACAATGGAGGCGCTTTAGGCAGGCGCCGTCCACACATCAGAGTCAATCGATGTCAACTGCACCTCCCCTGGAACCAAAGACACAGCCACCTACTTCATTCACTTCAACAACAACAACAACAAAAACAGCTTTAAGTTCAGCTACGAGTGAAAAACCTCTGCTGGAGGCGGTAAGCAGTCCGCAAAAAGGGGCGAGTCTAGCAGCAGAAGATTTTAGTAGGGGAAACAAAAATCAGAAAGGGGCCCCTAAGAAACTTTTTCAAGAGGAAGAAAAAGGGAAAACATCAGAAGTATGCACTGCTTCAATCCCAGAACCGGCACTTCAGACCAGGGATAAAGAAAAAGAGCTTGAATGGACGTTAGTCGACGGAGCCGGCAAACGTTCAACACCCCATCGTTCAACACCCCCTCAGACATCAAAGAGAAAAAAACAACAACAACAACAACAACAGAGGAAACAACTTCAACAACAACTGAAAAAAATTCCCAAAACAGCAGCACCAGTCTCTCCACACGCCTCTCCAACACCAAGGTCGCAAGCAAATAAAACTCCGGAAAAACAGGTGGAAAGTCAGGTAGCGGCGGAAGAGGGGAAATATCCCCCACCCTCCTCACCAACCCCATCACCGGACCATAGTGACATGGAAATACGGGAGCAGGCTGGACAATTTATGTACGACTTGTCATCCACAATGGGCCAGAACGAACTTTGGTACGATAAGAAGGCTGCCAGTAAATACATCGAGGATTTTAAATTGGTAGTTAATCAAAGGTCCAAGAGGTACGTGGTGGCCGTCAATCCAAAACCAACAAAACCCGGGTTAAAAAAGCTATCGAGTCCTTTCGAGCATATGGGAAACAATTCGCTGACTGTCCAGCTTCGTTGGCGGTATGCATATGTAACAACTTGGCATCCTATCATGATCTCCAGAGGGAAAAATACTTTTTCGAAGCTTCCATGAAAGGTTATGACATGGGCGATTTCATGGACCCAAATAGCCCGAAAAAGAGGAAAAGACTGGAGCAATTGGATCTTGTGCCGGACCATCTGAAGGATATTTTCAAGCAGTTGCTACCCTAAAGCCTCTGAGTCCTTTTAAGGGCTAGAAGGAGTTCCTTTTTATTGCCTATTGGTTTTCATTTTGGCTTGAAAACCGTTTCGAAATATAACTAAACCTCAACACAAATATGATCAATAATCCACCAAATCCATCAACAACTTAATAATATCTGATTAAGATCACAAAATTGAGAGGGTTACTTAAACCCAAATTCATTTATTAACCTTTTTTTGGAAAACATATATACACTATGTACACGAAATTTCAAAATTGATATGATATTAGGAAATTTTTTTTAAACTGTGGAAATTTGACCGTAATTACAATATGTGGCTAACACACAATTGGTATTAGGGACAGCCCGACTTAGTTTAACTGGGCAGAATTTGATCATGTATGTACTTTACTGGCGTTTCAGCTTCCGTCACTCTTCGCGCCTTCGCCTGCTTGGTCCGTGCCACCTTTTCACTCCTGACTGCGTACTTCAAACAATTCTATCAACAACGTGCGCTACAACGCGCACACATATACCTGTAAACATTGTGGTTCTAGTCCTATGTACAGGTATATCAACACACCTTACGATTTCGTGCGTTCAATGATCCCTTCCGTGGGGCAACCATGCATTGACTGTAGGGTGTGTTAAATGTACTACCTCTCCAATAGCGCGCATTCAATTTAACCCCCTTAATTGTGGGGAATCATGCTGCGCTGGAGGGGTGTACATTTGTAAGTGTCAGGTGTGTTACGAACTGTTAACACACCTGACATACTAGAAATGTGTTAAATCACATATTTAATCCCCCCAACGGGGGTAATTCGTCGTATATGCCTGAATGGGCGAACACGACGTAAATGCAAAAATCATCATCATCAGTGTAGTCACTCTCGTTGACTCGTCAAGATCTCAACAGTTCAAGAAAATGACAGCAACAAAGATTACTAAACTGAATGAAGCTATGGTGAACATTCAGAGGGTAAAGAATCATTTGATGGAGACCCACCCTGACAGAAAGACAATGACGTTCATTCAAATGGCTCATGATCTGGTGGAAGAAGTCCTGAGGGAAGAAATACTTCGGGAAAGAACAGAATGGGAGGAGAGACAAAGACTACAGCAGCAACAGCAACAGCAGCAAAGACAACTACAACAACAACAACTTTTGCAGTCCATCAAACTACCCGACGGAGAAGTCAGCTGCAAGATTGACTGCAAGGAGTTTGCCTTCTCTTTCACCAGAAAGAGAGCACCTTGCCTTAAAGCCGTGAGACCCGTGGCCAAACGTGGCCGCCCTGCTGCAGTTGCTGCTACCGCTACTTCAGCCACAAGAAGTTAAACAACATAACTTCTTAAACACCCCAACGGCCCTTTTCAGGGCCACCCCAATCTCTAGAAAAGATAACTACTCTCTGATTGCCAAAAAAACCCTTTCCCTTGTATGTTTGTGATGTGTGTTTGTGTTTGATATAAAAAAAATTTTAAAAAAAGATAGTGTGGTGTGTGTTTGATTAAAAAAATTTTTAAAAATGGATTGTATGTTTGTGGGGTGTGTTTGATAAAAAAAAAAAATAATAATAATTTTTGTGTGTTTGATAAAAAAAAATTTAAAAAAATGGATTGTATGTTTGTGGTGTGTGTTTGATTAAAAAAATATAAAAAAAATAAAAATAAAATAAGGATAGTGTGGTGTGTGTTTTTTATCAAAAGTAGTTTCTTTTAGGTCCGCGCACTGGATTTGTTTTTTAGGGTAAGGGGTGATGGAGTGCAAAATCCGCGAAGCCTAGAATGACGTCAGACGCGAAGCGAATAGTGTGTGTCATGTTTTTTAGGTGTAAGGGATGTTTTCCTTCACGTCCGCGCTTAAAGTATATTAAAACAACGTCTTCCCTAGTCGAGCTACCCTACTTATTCATCAAAATGAATAAAACTGAAATCATCAGATAAGTTAGAGTTCATTTAGAGGTGGCCTGGCACCTCCTCCAAGACCTGGAAAAGAAGGAGGAGGAGGAGAAGGAAAAGAAAGTGGTCATCAGACCCCACCTGATAATGGAGGATGAAAATTGGGAGTCGGAAGCAGACCATCCTCCGTTTGTTTTGAACAACAACAACAACAAGCGCTGCATGAGTGCAGCCACATGGAGGGGGAGCTGTCCCGCTTGTCGGGCCAAGCCCGGGAGGTGTCCGCACCTCTAGGTGAACAAAAAAAAACCCAACGGCACTTTTCAGGGCTACCCATTTCACAAGAAAAGATTAATTTTCATATCATTGCCATAGGTGTTTGTATGTTTGTATAGAGTGTGTTTGTATAGAGTGTGTTTGATAAAAAAATGAAAAAATAAAAAAGGATAGGGTGGTGTGTGTTTGATTTTAAAAAAAAAAAAAAAAAAAATAAAAAAGGATAGTGTGGTGTGTGTTTTGTTTGTATGTATGTTTTTGGGGGGAAAAAAAGGGATGTTTTCCTTCACGTCCGCACTTCTAGCATATAAAGCGGTGCCTTCCGCAATTGCACCATGAGTCTTTAGTCAGTAGAGTAACGATCAAGACGTATTAGCACTCGTACTAGAGATGGAAACGATGATACCGTCCCGCGCTTTGCATGCAATCCAGGGCTTAGGTCTTAGAATTGCATCAGGGTGGAGCCTTCGGGCTCAAGCAAGAAGAACAACTCTTCTGCTAATATGGCAGGAGGATTCCAACAACAATATAGAAAGTAGAGGTAGCCCCCCTGGGAGGTCAGGACATGGCGGGAAAAACAGGGATCAACTGAATCGGCGGGGTGAGCATACTTTGCCGACGAAGGCGATAACTCGAGATTCCTCCATGGAACCAGGACACGGAGGAGAGCCCAGGACAACAGCACCTCCTCCCCCAATAAGTACATAAGTCCAACCCTCTAAATTCGCTGAGGCTAGGACTCAATCGCCACTGCCTAAAATAATAGTTCAACAAGGGCAGGGCAGGGCAGGGAGGAGGAAAGAAAGGAGGAAAAAAAGAAGGAAGAAAAGAAGCAAGAGGCAAAAGAAAAGGAAAAGAAACTAGAGGCCGAAAGGAAAAAAGCCCAGATACCAGCAACAACGCAGCCGGCGGCGCAGAAGCAGGGACCACCGTTACCGCAGCCGGAAACTAGAGCAATGGCAAGAAAACAGCACAAAGAGCTCCAAACGCCATTGACTCAACAACAACAACAGGTCAAAGAGTACCTAGTTGACCAAACTAAAAAAAATGGGACTGGGCGAGCTGTTGGGGAATAGAGAAGCAGCTAAACAACATGTGGAGGACTTCAGGATGGTCACAGCATGCTCCAAGAGAGTAAGATGCGGTGGATTACTTAACAGAAATCAGACATCCGACTCCAACAAGGCAGCAGAAAACATCATAGCCCTTGGGCGGTCGTACTTGGAAAGCCCAATCCCGCTAGTTGTACTGGTCTTAAATGAACTAGTTCAACAATGGAAGATGTCGTCAAATCCCGTCACAGTGTGGCCGCCTATGAAAGACCTTGTTGTTGGCGACCTTGTAGACCCCGACAGCATGAAGGACCGCATCAGGAAAAAATTTGAACCGCCCGAACACCTGAGGCTACTCCTAGTACCACCTACAG
Source organism: Margaritifera margaritifera (assembly GCA_029931535.1). NCBI lineage: Eukaryota > Metazoa > Mollusca > Bivalvia > Unionida > Margaritiferidae > Margaritifera > Margaritifera margaritifera. The sequence goes on from JAQPZY010001635.1 coordinate 4,286,215, forward strand.
AGGTTACACCTCAGCCCTTCTAAGGGCTCAAAAGAGTTGCCTTAATTGCTTCATGGTTTTCTCTTTGGCTTGAAAACCTTTTCGAAATATTACTAAATCTCAATACAAATATGATCACTTATCCACCGAATCCAACGATAACTTAATAATATCTGATTAAGATCACAAAATTGAGAGGGTTATTTAAACCCAAATTCATTTATTAACCTTTTTGGAAAACATATGTACACTCTGTACACGAAATTTCAAAATTGTTAGGATAATAGGAAAATTTTTTAAACTGCGGAAATTTGACCGTAATTGCAATATGTGGCTAACACACAATTGGTATTAGGGACAGCCCGATTTAGTATAACTTGGCAGAATTTGATCATGTATGTACGTTCTTGGCGTTTCGGCTTCCGCCACGCTTCGCGCTTTCGCTTGCTTGGTCCGTGCCGCCTTTTCCACTCCAGACTGCGTACTTCAAACAATTCAATCAACAACGTGCGCTACAACGCGCACATATATACCTGTAAACATTGTGCTTCTAGTCCTAGGTACAGGTATATCAACACACCTTACGATTTCGTGCGTTCAATGAACCCCCTTTGTGGGGCAACCATGCATTGACTGTAGGGTGTGTTAAGTGTACTACCTCTCCAATAGCGCGCATTCAATTTAACCTCCTCGTGGGGAATCATGCTGCGCTGGAGGGGTGTACATCTGTGTCAGGTGTGTTACGAACTGTTAACACACCTGACAAACTAGAAATGTGTTTAATCACATATTTAATCCCCCTAACGGGGGTACATAGTCGTGCATGCCCGAAGGGCGCATACGACTTTAATCCAAGAACAACAACAACAACAACAATTGTACCATTCACATTTCACTGCTGAACTATGAATACCGTCGAACTATTGCAGGAAGCCTGGGATGTGTTGGTAGGTGTGGAGTCGTTGATGGAAAGGTTGGAGTGTTGGTGGAGATATCCGGCCACCAAGCCATATGTCACCAGCCAACTAGCGGCTCTTACTTCAGCGAGAAGGTTGGTGAATGATGTCTTGGTGAAGGAAAAACAAAAAACGTCTTCTTCTTCTTATGCTCCTTGTCGTGTGGGCTTTATCAAAGCAGCCCTCGACTTACTGGATGGAGTGGAATACTTCCTGCACCAAGTTCAGGAAGATTATTATATCTATCCACCCACCAGTTGCGTCAGGCGTGAAGAGATAAATCTTCACACGACAAAAATATTATTAAGAAAAGTTTTAGAGCAAGAAGTAGCCCACATTAAAATCTTGTGGGCTCTCGAAAGAAGTAAGAAAGAACAAGCTAGGAAAGAAAAGGAATTCCAACGCCTGAATTTAAACTGGATGAAAATCCAGGAGAAGTTCAGGCGCATGGAACATCCGGACTGGCTACCTGATCCACCAACACTCCCAAAGAAGAAAAAGACTCACACCACCACCTTCCTAGGCTTCTTTACTCAATGTTGGAGGAAAAAGTAATCCTCCTCCTCCAATGACCCTTTTCAGGGCCACCCATTACTCAAGAAAAGATTAATTTTCCAATGATTGCCATGTTCCATTTTTTTTTTTTCTTTTTCCCTTGGTACCCCAAGTGCCCCCAATGCTAAATTCCCGTTGGTACCCCAAGTACCCCCGCTATGTTAAATTCCCGTAGGGCCCCCAACTGCCCCCGCTATGTTAAATTCCCGTAGGGCCCCCAAGTGCCCCCCCGTACCCCAATACCCCCCCCCCACTACTCTTGTTTGGTATACAAGACTAACAAGCTTATGCATTGTGGATTTTGGGTCAACACGAAAGAAAATAATGAATTTATGTTTATTTCCATTTTCTTTGAATGCCTTACCAGTAAAGTATATAGAATTTACCCCGCTAAAGAGGGGGGGGTGTATAAATAAAAAATGGACAAAATCTATTTATTCCAGAAGCTACAATATTTTAAAAATTAAAATTAAAAGAATATAGAATTGAACAATGATTTATTATCCGTAGAGACCTCCGAGAAATTGTGGAGGATAGAAAAACTATGTTTGATACTCCTCAAAAAGAACATAATGTAAAAAAGACTGGAAGAGTTGCAAGAATTTATTGTGCATATTTTTTATTTGACGGTTATTTCTTTTCCTTCTTCTAACTCTTCCAGTCTTTTACATTATAATGTTTGCAGGACTGAATGTAGGAGAAAAGCAGCTAATTGTACTACGACATACGAATATCTGCTTTCACAATGTACCATGTGGCCCTATTATTCGCAATATTTTGAAAGTAGATAACGAGATTCTCATACAAATAGAAAAAAGCAGGAGAGTGCTAGTCTATAACTTTCATTGTGCAAGAGGAGTAAAGACGGCACATTGATATTGGACATTGAAGTAAGTTATGTTAACGTGCAGTAAGCTGTCGCAAGAAAATATTTAGAAAAAGCAGTTGAGTGTTTATGTTTATATGTGAGGTTGTGCATTCTTTGATCTCTGGCAGCTCAGTGTATATATGTTCTAGATTCTGTGTTCCAGTTAGGAGAATGTGCAACAATAACTCTCTTATAAATAAAGAAGTGGAACCAGCTACTTAAAACTGACCAACTGCTTAATATACGTATACCAGATTTAATAACAGTTTTAACTACGTTTTAATAATAGTTCTTTCAAAAATAACATTCCCAGTGAATTGGGGTGCTTCGAAGACAAAGCGGATGTGCTCTACTAAACAACAACAACAATATGGCCGCCAAACTCTGCAACCTTGGGGTAGTTAAGCAATATACAACTTTTTGGTTGAACCTAAATCTATTTCTCATCCGTTCAATTCTGAAAAAGCTTAAAATAATTGTTCTCTCACCAAATTTAATATAATCTTTTGAACTTATTCAGTTAAACAAGCATTCCACATTGGTATCCATCAAGGCTCATATCGTTGCTTGAAATTTACTTGTATGGTCCAGTGGCCAGTTCTCGTGGACCACCTTCAATCGTGCGCCATGTTTCCCGCGATCTAACGCGCTTGTTGCCAGATAATGACGTCATTAGCTGTGTCACCAGCGTTCTTAAAGAGCGACAGAATTTAATTTTATAGTAAAATCAAACAAAATAAGATTGAAAAAGGTAATTTCATGTAATTTAAAAAGATCGTGAGAAACATGGCGCACGATTGAAGGAGTCATACAACAACTGGCCGTTGCACGATAATTTAAAAAATCATAATGAAAATCAATGTTTTAACTAATACCTTTTTTGTGTCATACATTTTGGTCTTGAATTTTCTATTATATGCTAAAGATAGCGCCACCGATCACATGATGACTTTGTTTACATATTTTGAACAGGAAAACCAAATTTAGGAATTAATACAACTAGATAGCCAATGTAAATATTTGGTTTTAATCATGTGGGGTTCTTATACAACATAAGAAAAATGTACACTCAAAATGTATATTCAATACGGACTTTTTCGTTTCAGTATATTTTCATAATAAACATATATTCTACATCTAAAGACATTGAATCTATTATAATAAAATGTGTACCCATTCACCAGTGTCTATTTTTAAATTTCTGTGTCTCTCTATATGTCTGTCTGTCTGTCTGTCTCTCTCTCAGTCTATTGAGTCATGTATTTATATGGTAAACAAGAAACGAGCAGTAATGTAAGTGCACAAACTGAATATAGAATTAACTGAAAAAAAATATTCATTTTTAAATTTAATTTTTTTTTATTTCAAAAACACGGAGACGCTATAAACTAATAATATCCATACCTTGGTCTAACTGGCACGGTCCAGTCATATGCCACATGACTTGTTAGTGAGTGTCACAAACCATGGACATCACTTCCGGAAATAAGTAAACATACACACACTCGGAAAAACGTTAATTATGAACTAATGTACATGAATGCCAACATTTTTTTCACACTGATTAAATGAAGTAGATATAGTTGAACACTTTTATGGTTTATTTGAAAAGATTATCATAATATTATAACGAACGCGTTAAAATTCACGTTAAGTGAACGAAAGGTGGTTACTCGAGGCTATATATATGTGTGTGTGTTTACAATTGTTTTATTTTAGGAAGTGTCTATTCGCAAGGCAGCCGTGTACCAATATTTTCAAACACTACTGAGCATTCGCACTCCTGCCGTGTGCCCACAATAGAAAAGAATATCCATACGGCGACCGGTGAATGCACTGGGGACAAGTCCAAAATATTTTTGGGATGTTGTAAAGTCAGATAAACATAACATACATAAGTTTCTGGTCAGGGTGAGCAAGTACTAGAAAGATGATGGACAACAAGACAGCTAGCCTGTCTTCGTATTAATGGGTTTTTACCAACAATACCATTACAGGTTTAAGTACCAATTTACCGGACTATAAAACACTTAAAAAAGGAAATTGTTTGATTATCTTTTATTTACTATGCATTAATCTTTTAATGAGCAGAGTAAAGGTGAATACTAAAGATAAGGTACATTTTATAAAGTAATGATCATACGGTTACTCGTTCAGTTAGAAATATAGCAAATGACGCTAAAAAATAAGCCAATTTTTGCAAGTCATTGTGGGTAATTTTCTACATGAGTATATGGATATGACTGGTAATAGATTTTCTTCAGTTTTAACTACTGCAGGGAGTGAAGCAGTAAAAGTGTTAACATTGTACCCAAGGCTGAATTAAGGAGGTAAGAAACCCTAGAGTAATTTTAAAAAGAGCCCCCCCCCCCTACTATTTCACTGCGTTGCACCCCCTCCCCTATACAATGGCCATGTGAATAGCATTCAGCATATCATGTACATGGCAGCCATGTAAATAATCTGCCTTTATTTTAACCCTTATAAAGCAGTATTTTAACCTCACTTATATCTACTCCCAACTATGATTACCATATGTTCAGTTATGAGGGAGGTAATTAAGGAAAATGATGATGATTAGCGCCCAATTTTCAGCAAATCCTGATTCTAAATTTTTTCAAATTTGTATGCACAGTGGAATGCATTATCCTTTTCCTACCATGGTTCATGGCCTTAACATGAATTTTATTGTTTGCATTGTAATTGTGTGAAAAACTATTAAAATCACTATTGAAGGTGTCCAACTATATCTAGTTTATTTATCCTTGAAAAATGGTTAGCATCCTCAAAATCATTTGCAAGTTGCCATTTTTCTAAGGGTGTTGAAGTTTGTATATTTCTGGATGTTCTTCTGTTGTTTGTGCTCCTGACCTAAGACCCATCTTTGGATGATCTGTTTGAGATTCTCACCCAAACACCAAGAACACATTCTCAGCTGTTCCTGAGTTCGGCTTAATAACTACAGTGAGCTCAGAACAAAAAACATGGTGCATCTTCATCAACACTTGGCATATTCAGCCATCTTTATTATTGTCCACTCCTGCTTTGGAGATGTGAGAACAAGGTTCTTGATGGTTCTCAAACAAGGTTCTTAGCATTAGAGCGAGAAGAACCACAACAACACTGTTCTTGTGTCAAGTGCATTGTTCTTGTGTCTTGCCCACGGACACCCAAGGACTCTGTATGCAGTTATTTTCCCGATATATTTTCTACATTTACTTTTCAGATCTGAACTTTCCAGTGTATCCAAATCTAAATAAATCATATGTTAATCAAAAGTATATTCATAAACAAACTTAGAGTAAAGTTCTTGTCATATGTTATCCATCATTTTTGGAGAGGCTGAACAGTAAACTAAACAACATGCCATGGGTCACAGATTTCACTTCTGAGACAGCATCAGTGCCTGATTGCTTGTTGTGCATTGTAGCCAAAATAGACACAGACAATCAAACCATAATCTTCATATTGTAATGAAGAAACAATTTCTTTGACATCAGTACCAAAATGCCTACATTTGGGCCAAGGATCACCACCAAAAAAGGAAAGGGAAAAAATTCTTGAAAAATAGATATATACTACATTTGTGGGTTATGACCCTGAAGTAATAATTGCAATCTGAGCCCATGAAGCCCATGTGGCATAAGATTGGAATGTGCCACTTAAGCTAAGGTGTTAAAATCGATTATTTATTGTCTCTGTATTTTTATTATTAGCATCAGTGATATATGTTATGTTTTCAAAAGCATATTCATTTGCAGTAAAAATGTATAAATAATGATGATAAAAATATGCACCCAAAATTTGGTGCATTTTTTAAAAGTTTTTCTTTCAAGCTATTTTGATAAAAATATCAAAATTAAAAATGTATGGTGCATTTATTGTTTTTGGTTTTTTTCAGGCTATTTCACCACAGACATTTTTCTTTTAATATTTTAAAATATTCAAAATAAGAATTCCATACTGTATTCTGTTTATATTGGATTTCTTTTTCCAACATGATACAAAAGGCATACACGATAGTAAACATTTTATACAGTACAGCATTAGTCCCTTCAAGGGACTTTTGTACACATTGCCTTTGCCATCTCAGAAATCCTGGACCTAGGTTTTCTGTTAATGGAAATGTCAAAAAAGCCAACAGGTGAACAGCGGCCCAGCTTAAACAGTTAACACATACTCCAGGTCGCCAATTTTTGTGGCAAATATGGCATTAGGTTAATTCAACATTTTCTTTATATTTTCTTTAATTTAAATTGAAGTCTGTTTTTTAAAACTCATTTTGACAAATATTTCTTAATCAACCCTTGCTGACACTGTCTAAGAACACTGGTAATTCAGTTGATAATGACAGGATCTTCCAACAAGCATGTCAGGTCATGAGAAATGTGAACTAATCAAGGACATGCATATGGGTTTTGTAGGTCTAAAGTCTGATGTAGACCTTATAGTCCATGAACAAAAAAAACACAAATGTTGGTGATCCTATGCTAGCTGTCATGTAATTGTCAGAGGTGTCTGTCCTATGCTAGCTGTCATGTGTAATTTTCAGAGGTGTCTGTCCAGAAGAAATATACTTTCAAGATGTGCACAGTTTGTTCAGACTGGTCTTTATCGGCCCTTTTCCATTAAGACTCAGACAGAACTGGGCATGCCAAGACTGCTGACATCTCCACCAGTAGACCTTTTAACACCAGATGAAGAAATGATGAGAGAATCAGGTTATATTTTTACTGCATTATATTTCTATCAATAATACACCTAGAAATAGGATATTTTTCTTTTGGAAATGTTGCCTTTGTGTATATTAATATACTTATGTGATCAGGTTTTTTAATCTTAAAAATGCTTCATATTGTTATAATATAGAGCTGCCTACATACATGCCAACCTTCCATACCATGTTTGTTGGGGGGGGGGAGAGTGGTTTGAGACTCAAAAAGTATGCTTTGTATTTCCAAGGGTGGTTCAGTACATGTGACCCAAATAAGTGACATCATATAATGATAATAAGTTATCTACTCATAAGTTTATTAAAAATGACTAGAAATTCAAATTCATTATCATATATCATGACACACACACACACACACACACACACACACACACACATGTAAATGCACATAATCACAACCACACAGATATTAAATAAAAAACACATTTTCTGTCATTAAAATCCATTGGATAGTGGAGTGCAGTATTAACTTGCAGAGTCTGATGCAGTCTTTGCTGCTCTCAGTAGATCATTCAAGGGTTTTAATGTGATGCAGATGTCATTAGTGTTCATCTTTGATTTCATAAGAGACTGGATGGTACTAATTTTCAAACTTCCCTAAATATCTTATTGAATTTTTCTCAGCATTAAACATGATCTTTCTGTATCTGCCTTGATGCAGGATGGTGTTACTGTGTCGATGGATGTCATATACTCCAGAGTGACTAATGTCTGTATGGTGTTACTCTGTCTATGGATGTCATATACTCCAGAGTGACTAATGTCTGTATGGTGTTACTCTGTCTATGGATGTCATATACTCCAGAGTGACTAATGTCTGTATGGTGTTACTCTGTCGATGGATGTCATATACTCCAGAGTGACTAATGTCTGTATGGTGTTACTCTGTCGATGGATGTCATATACTCCAGAGTGACTAATGTCTGTATGGTGTTACTCTGTCTATGGATGTCATATACTCCAGAGTGACTAATGTCTGTATGGTGTTACTCTGTCTATGGATGTCATATACTCCAGAGTGACTAATGTCTGTATGGTGTTACTCTGTCGATGGATGTCATATACTCCAGAGTGACTAATGTCTGTATGGTGTTACTCTGTCGATGGATGTCATATACTCCAGAGTGACTAATGTCTGTATGGTGTTACTCTGTCGATGGATGTCATATACTCCAGAGTGACTAATGTCTGTACAGTGTTATAGTATAAAATGCTCCTCCTTTTTTCTGCACTTCACAAAGTCAAACTCTGTCAACCAGGAGTTCTGAAATTTAGTGTTGCAGCATTTTACTCGCTTTGCAGATTGTTCATCCTTCCCTGAATCACAGCAGGTTTTTCTGACATTTTGTCTTCAAAAATGTGATTCTCATTCGAACTACTGAAATAATCCAGTTTTGCATTTTATGTATGGAGTAAACTTCAAAGAAACTTTTCCCAAGGATAGAAAAATCCATCGCCTGGGTTATTGTGTTACCTTCAAACTGTCCATCTGTGTGTCACCATATCTCCACCTAAACACCTGGGTGGAATTTAACTAGATATCTTACTTGTCCATTGGGTAATCATTTGAAAGAGAGCTACTTGTATAGGAGGTTTTTGGAGATCCCTTTATGACATCACAGTCACGCATGAGTGTTTGAGTGGCCAATATTCCATTGGCTGGTTTCTACTCTTGTCTTTCCAAACTTCTGATGCATTATTTTATAAATTTCTTCAATGATAATGTGTTTCTGAGATGTGTAGGGTCTGATAATTGTGCAGTTAAGTTGTTAGTGCCTACCAATATATTTTCACTTAGTGCCTAAACAAATACAATCACATTGTTGCTCACATGACGCAGGACTGTTCATAAACACTATACTAGGTAATTGTAACAAGACATGTAACTCAGAAAGGATTTAAGACTTACTTGTTACCCATATATCTATGTAAATGCATATTTTTCATAGTCCCTCATGCAAATCACTCAAATAATTGCTAGGAGTAGGAAAGCTTTTTGGGGGAAAACTTGTGCTTGTCATAAAGGATAAAATATAGCACTGCAAAAATTGTACATTGAGTTTGTCAACCACAACACTATGGAAGTCCAAGTGGTATTTACATATTTGCAGTCATAATGTTGCTTCCAGATTTAATGTTTGGTCAAGTGACTCTACTTTCAAAATTTTAAAACAAGTTTCCATTTATTTTAGTCGTTAATAATTCTCTTTATGCTTATTCTTTAAATTAGCTTTCACTGAGTAGTAGTAGGGTTCAAAGGAATGTTAGCACAATACTGGATATAAGATAAAGATTAAAAGTAAAGTTCTACAAATTTAAATGTGAGGAATTGCCTAGAAATCTTAGAAGATAAAGCCATCCAAATAAACAAAAACATTAGGTACTTAACAATAAAAGTTACAAGGTAAAGATGTTAAAATTATGTAAAGTCTATATATAATAAAAGATAAAGGTAAAATAAGTAAATACATAAAACATAAGATTAAAATTTAACTGCATTCCCTCAAATAGTCCAAGATTTTCTCTGGTGGTAGATCATCATAAAGGTTCAACATTGAGTTTAAATCGAAAACTTGTCTCGCATGGTGCAAGTTGACACACTTGACAAGTGGACACTGGCATGGTATGCACTGTGGTAAAGGTTCATCTGTCAGGATATATGCATGAGTTAGGTACATATATGTGTGCCATAGATGTGATTTCCATAATACCACACAATCTCTGAGATTTATTATTTATGAAGGATGCCATTGGTATTATAGCATATTTACAGCTTTTTCACATGTAATTTTACCAGGGGTGATATGATATACTAGCTGATTGATATGTGTGTATTAGTGCATAATAACAATGGTATTTAGTTGTTTATAAATTGACTCAAAATGTCACCTGTTACATATTTATCTGTAATTTTCTTACATTTCAGTGGCCAAGTTGGCTGCAGAGAAAATCAAGCCTCTGGTTCGGAAGATGGATGAAGAGAGTCACATGGATCAGTCTGTTATAGATGTCCTCTTTCAGAATGGGGTACACTTGCTTGTATATTTGTAAGATTGAATTTACGATCACCATGCCAAATTTGCATAAATAAGGTAAATTATGTAAAAAGAGGAAATCTGATACATACTAATTGCAAGCAGTCAAGGATACTAACATATGTTTACAGATTTAGTTCTAAACATTTTGAAGATGGTATGTCTTTAATTATTTTGCTTCAGCCTGATTTTATGACTGGTAGACTGACATCCTTCGACCATGAAACATAGTAATATAGGAAAATTCCACTATGCATTGATAATTGGAGTCCATAACTGCCAACCAGGTTGTGTCCTAAACTATAGCGTGGTGTGCATTTAATATTTACAAAAGTTGTCTGTAAAGGCTGGCAAAGTTTCGGATTATGTGTTATTAACAATACCAGTAGTCACATTAAGCTTCTTTTTATTTGATCTCAGTGAGCTAAGCAACTGATTAATCCAGATATTGCTTTGAAGTGTGAACATCTGTTCCTAAGTCTAATTGTGCAAGTTGGCCAAAGAAAGAGTCAGTCATCTGTTTGAATCATATGTAGGCTGTCAATTAGCATTGAAAGTAGTGTTTTGTCATGCTGCACAATACAAAGATCAATGATTTTTTTGTTGTTGAAGCATCAGTAATTATTTAATTTTAATGGATAGAATAAAGTGAGCAGGATAAAGCAATCTTGTATGAAACTTAATTTCGGGAGAAAACAACATATACATGTATTTTATGAATTTGTTGAATAGTGCACTAAATTACATCTGTTGATAATAATAATAATAATAATAATAATTTTAATAATAATATTAATAATAATGATACTGGTATTCATTAACTGGTATTTGCTCAAAAATCAAGTTTGAGAGGTGAACTTGCATGCAGAGGCTATCTGTGTACAAAGGCCAGTTTTGCTGTTTACCATGGGTTTCTGCTGTTGATCAGTTTGACTGTACCTCCATGTGGTGGTAAATTACTTAAGTCAGGTTGTTCATCTGTCCATCACACTTTTGTTTACTCTGTATCTCCTGATCTCTTTTGAGATATCTTTATTAAACTTGGTATTTTTTTGTGACATGACTAGACATTAAGTCCTGTACAAAATCGAGTCCGATTAGCATTTTAAGATTTATCCCCATTTTTGTTAAAAATTGTGTCTGTCCGTCAATCACACATATCCGGTTAATACTTCCAGAACCATTTGAGATATATTTATAAAATACGGTATGCATTTGTATTATGACAAGTGTTTGTGTTCCATTTAAGATTTATCTTTGTCAGATTGGTGCTTTTAGAGTTATCTCCCCATTTTTGAAAAATTACATTGACACTTCATATCATGGGGGAAGGGGTATTCTGTAACTACTCTCTTACTGACAGATCTAGTACAGCAGCAGTAACCAACATACACAGATGTCTATAGGCACACTCATCCCCTTTTTTTAATATCGCCATGTGTCATTTGTTACAAATTGTGATCAGTCAAGGGCTATGGAAATCTTGTTCTCTTTGCTCTGTCCACACCTGGTACACTGTGATGGTTGGTCAGTGGGAATTGGTTGTACATTGCATATTTGACAAGTGTAGCTGCTGTTCTGTTCAATCCAAATTGATAGTATTCTGTTGCTGACATAAGCTGCATATTAAGTTATGTATTGAAATGTGTGGAATATACATGTACCTCACCTGTATTGAACTGTATGGCATATACCGGTACATGTACCTCACCTGTATTGAATTGTGTGTCATATACATGTACCTCACCTGTATTGAACTGTGTGTCATATACATGTAACTCACCTGTATTGAACTGTATGTCATATACATGTAACTCACCTGTATTGAACTGTGTGTCATATACATGTAACTCACCTGTATTGAACTGTGTGTCATATACATGTAACTCACCTGTATTGAATTGTGTGGCATATACATGTACCTCACCTGTATTGAACTATGTGGCATATACATGTACCTCACCTGTATTGAACTGTGTGGCATATACATGTACCTCACCTGTATTGAACTATGTGGCATATACATGTACCTCACCTGTATTGAACTGTGTGGCATATGCATGTACCTCACCTGTTTTGAAATGTATGGCATATACATGTACCTCACCTGTATTGAACTGTGTGTCATATACATGTACCTCACCTGTATTGAGATGTGTGGCATATACATGTACCTCACCTGTATTGAATTGTGTGGCATATACATGTACCTCACCTGTATCGAACTGTGTGGCATATACAGTAGGACCCCGTTATGGCACGATGGTCGGGGTCCACAAAACGAGATCGTGCTATACCCGAACCGTACTATAACCGAACAGGACAAAACCAAGTCATTTAGCTGAAGAAAAAAAGGGGGGGGGGGATAAATTGTGGTCTGAAAACAACGTGCTTCATTGGCACCATTACCATCTTAAATCAATGCATGTTAAATGAGAAATACACGTGCAATGAAAACAGAGATTGCACATATAATATTTAACTTTATTCAGAGAACCATACATTGGTACATTTATATATACATGTCTAATGTATAGCATGAATAGTTAAAGGATCAACACGTGTACTCACCAACCGATCTCATGGCATGCGTAGGAGTGAGTCCATAATAATTCCATCAAAAATATGCACACAGAAGTATAATATTTAGTCATAGATCATTATGTGTCTGAATTCAATGCAAAAAAATAATTATAATCGATAAATCAAGTAAGGAATGATGAAGCACATTTACAGTGTGTATGCACATGTATTTCCCAAGGTCAATAAATGGTGTAAGTATAAATTTCATACTGCTATAATTTTATCTGCTACGAATTAGAATACTTTATTGTTTTTGGAAAAACTGATTAATTTTCAGCTGCTTCTTGCTGCTGTCACATTTACTCTTTGCAAAGTCAACCATATTCCTCAATTGAAGAATTCGAATGGTCGACTCATGAACGCCTAAATCTCGAGCTAATTGCGTTTGTTTAACACCGGACTTAATCCTGTCTATGGCTTCAAGCTTCTCTTTAACAGTAAAAGCTTTACGTTTCCGTGTACTGTTATCCATTGTAAATAACTAATAATTAAATCTCTGACACCTATTTGTTTGAACGACTACAGCAAGAATAATTTTTAATCAGCAATGGGGTCATTTTTATAGGGAATGTACAATATTATTCACTGGTCAACTGATTGCGTGCCGATTGTCTAGCAACACCGCCAAGTCACGTGTGCACGTTGGCAGCTTTCGTTTTTTTATGTTTTTTAAATCATTGCCGCATGGTTTGAACAACCTTTAGCTTTGAGATTGACTTTGATGATTGTCAATGACTTAAATTAATTGATTTATACATTCAGGTGCGAATCTTTTATCAACCACCCCATTGTTTGGTGCTTGGCTGTGTATGCAGTTGAATGAGCAAACATATGTCGGCTATTATTTGAGCAACGATTGTACACAGAATGCACTGAAGACAAACACAAAGAAGACTTAATGACTTTATTGTTCATGTATCAGTAATAATAAGATTAACACTTATCAGCTTTAAAATGAGCTGACATCTTTCAAAAATAAACTAAGATCAAAGTGCAGTGATTGACTACTGACACATTTGAAATGAACATTCACAAACAGTAGTTTAAGAAATTGGCGAAATTATTGTAAAATTTCGGTAGCCATGCCCCGATCGTATTATATCCGAATTCATACACGATCTCTTCCCCAAAATGATAATTAATTTTTTACACATTATTTTTCGTACTTTGAAATAATTTTTTTTCATGTACAAAAAAATAGATTAAATTTCAAGAGCCATGCCACGATCGTGTTATATCCGAATTCGTGCTATAACGAAGCGTGCTATAGCGGGGTCCTACTGTACATGTACCTCACCTGTATTGAATTGTGTGTCATATACATGTACCTCACCTGTTTTGAATTGTGTGTCATATACATGTACCTCACCTGTATTGAAATGTATGGCATATACATGTACCTCATCTGTATTGAACTGTGTGTCATATACATGTACCTCACCTGTATTGAACTGTGTGTCATGTACATGTACCTCACCTGTATTGAATTGTGTGTCATATACATGTACCTCACCTGTATTGAATTGTGTGTCATATACATGTACCTCACCTGTATTGAAATGTATGGCATATACATGTACCTCATCTGTATTGAACTGTGTGTCATATACATGTACCTCACCTGTATTAAACTGTGTGGCATGTACATGTACCTCACCTGTATTGAACTGTGTGGCATGTACATGTACCTCACCTGTATTGAACTGTGTGGCATGTACATGTACCTCACCTGTATTGAAATGTATGGCATATCAGGGCTGAGCAAATCCCATAGCCCGATGTCCCAGACTATTCATTTTCAAAGTCGGGCAAGTAAAATTTTCCAAGTCACTAGTCCAGACTAGTGATTTTTAAAAAAGTCGGGCAAGTCCTTATTTTCGTGCTTTAATCACTATATCTACCTTTATTTGGCCAATCATGCCCTCCGGGTGTACTGAATACTTGATTCTACCCCTCTTCATGTATACATTTACATCCTGTATAACACATAAATGTGGTCAGTTCTGTTACCGCTTGACTGCATATTGGGCTAAGCGACCAAATTATTAGCAAATCAAAACACGTCAAACAAAAGAAAGCCAGTATGATCAATTAGCCGCTTTGTTGCATTATGTTTACTCAAGCCAGATCATCACGAGCGGCTCACTATGATTTTAATCCAGTGAGCCAGTGTAATTAAATTATTGAAAGGTACTTTACCGACATCAGTGTTGGTTTCCTTTATGAACTGATTAAATGACAGTAATGATTCTTTAATTTTTAATTGATTATACAGATGATTAACTTCCACGTGCGATATTGTGTTTGAAGTGAAACAATTATGCTAATTAATGATCTGTCTCTGTTTGTATTTAAAAGAGAAAATGTATGTTATGATCACTTTAGAAGTAGTTGTCAAGCAAGCTGATAGTTACTCTGTGGATAAAATGAGTTTGCTAAATTATTTTCGCAAGGAAGGTAATAAGGGCAATTCGGAGAAGGATAATTGTTTTAAACTGGAGGGATAAAACGTAAGACTGCTACTGAGTGTGCGGTAGCTATTTCTCCAAAGAGAAATGCTGGCTTAGTGCTGGTGCAGGTGGCAGACATATACATGGACATTTTTTCAAATCCATCAGCTAAAACATATATACATGAACCTGAAGAAGCCAAATGTATAACAACTGATGTTTTTGAAAAATTAAATTCTTTTAAGAAATAATTATGTTGTATATTATTTAGTTTGTTTTTTCTATGGATTAAGTACATACATCTCATCAAATCTCGGCAAGTGATTACCATTTTGGGACCAATGAAAAGTAAGGTGGGACTAGTGAAGAGTAAGGTGGGACTAATGAAGAGTAAGGTGGGACAAGTGAATTTTCTGAAACCACTTGTCCTGGACTAGTGGTTAAAAAAAAAATGTGCTCAGCTCTGATAGATTTATAAAATGGGGAAAATCACCGACCTTATAAGCATACATTACACTCATTATAGATTTATAAAACAGGGAAAATCACCGACCTTATAAGCATACATTACACTCATTATAGATTTATAAAACAGGGAAAATCACTGACCTTATGAGCATACATTACACTCATTATAGATTTATAGAACAGGGAAAATCACCAACCTTATGAGCATACATTACACTCATTATAGATTTATAAAACAGGGAAAATCACCAACCTTATAAGCATACATTACACTCATTATAGATTTATAAAACAGGGAAAATCACCGACCTTATAAGCATACATTACTCTCATTATAGATTTATAAAACAGTGAAAATCATGACCTTATAAGCGTACATTACACTCATTATAGATTTTAATAAGGAAAGTCTTGGCACTGTGCCCATAAATCATATAGGGATAGTTTTAGAATGGTGAATGTTTTCACTGTAGAGATTGAAGTAACCAACTACGTAAGAACATATGTATAACCTTCGAAAGGTTGATTGCATGTATGTTACATTTTTTTAAAATAAAAAAATGCAGAATGGCAGCTTTCTTTGGTTGTAAATTAAAATTGAAATAGTCCTATAAATTTGTTAATTATATTACTGTGTACATGTGAGTTTTCCTTTAACTTCAAATTGCAATTGAGAATCCTGTTTTATTTCAGCTGATGGGGATCGAGATAGAGGCAGAATATGGTGGTACAAACTCTACATTTTTTGTCACCAACTTGGTGATTGAGGAACTAGCCAAGGTTGATCCTGCCGTCAGCGTCATGTGTGATATTCAAAACACTCTGATTGTCTCCCTTTTCAGGAAATACGGAACAAAGGCACAGAAAGATAAATATCTTCCTTGGCTGGCTACTAATATGGTGAGAGAACTACTGTGTAACAGTCATAGATTTACAATCTAGTCTTCTTTATCTCCCTTTCATTAATACATCATTAATTGGAACAATATAAAGGAATTTAGTCAAAGTCAATTCAGTTCATCTGACATTTGTATCAGTCTGATCCATAAAACAACATCCCATAGTGGTCACCTCTCTTAAAAAGCAACTTCCCATATCCTGCTAGGTTCAGATTTTACCCTTCTCATTTTACCTGTGTACTAAACCTCTTTAAAAGCAACCTTGCACAGCCAAATTGATACAGCCAAAGAGAGGTTGCACAATATATTATGGTAGTGCCGGGATGATTCATTGCTGCATCAATGTATCGTAATTTAAAATCCGCCGATTCACATATCGATATGTACAAACTAGCATCGATTTCCATAAACAAACGGTGTTTGGTAGGAAGTTTAGTCTAATCCCAAAGTTAGCCTCTATTGTGAAGAGTATTCAAAGCGTAATTTAAGATGTAAAATGATTGGAGAATTGATCTTTTGTGGATGTATATTGACCAATCAGTAAATGCCTTGCAAATGCAACAATTCACACATGAGTAAACATGGGTGATGAAGGAGAGATTGTCGATATTTCCATTCTGACAGGATCAAAATCTTCCTTTTGGGACCACTTCAGACACCCAGTATATGTGCAGAATGGAGTCCGAAATACAGTAAAAACGAAAACAATATGTAAAGTCTGTAGAGCTCTCCTTAACCATGCTGGGAACACAACAAATATGCGCACCCATCTTACTCAACATCATCCTACTATTTCTAATTCAAAAGCTAAAATACAAAGTGAAATTAAATATCAACAAGTTAGAAAAGCAGTTGCATATGGTCAGCCTAATATTGCTGAAATGTTTGGAAGGCAAAATAAATATTCAGATAACACCCAATGAGCTCAGGCAATTGCACGCCAAACATGAATTTTCATTGCTTCTGAAATGAGGCCTCTGTCAATAGTTTAATGCACTTCTGTAAGCACTACTTCTGAGTTCATGGGTATGTAGTTATGACTTGTTTAAGTGGTCTAGTTAAATATTAAGCTGATAATCATATTCTTACTCTGCATTAAACACTTGTTGTTCTTATTATTTTTTTCCTCCATTGATTCATTGCTAGTTAAATGTGATGATATTTTTAAGCAAATAGTTATGTGTTCAACATTTTCTAGACAGTAATCAGTGATTGAATTCCACTAGATTTCACTAGGGGAATCATTTTCTAGTCAGTAATCAGTGATTGAATTCCACTAGATTTCACTAGAGGAATCATTTTCTAGTCGGTAATCAGTGATTTAATTCCACTAGATTTCACTAGGGGAATCATTTTCTAGTCGATAATCAGTGATTGAATTCCACTAGATTTCACTAGGGGAATCATTTTCAAGTCAGTAATCAGTGATTGAATTCCACTAGATTTCACTAGGGGAATCATTTTCTAGTCGGTAATCAGTGATTGAATTCCACTAGATTTCACTAGGAGAATCATTTTCTAGTCTGTAATCAGTGATTGAATTCCACTAGATTTCACTAGGGGAATCATTTTCTAGTCGGTAATCAGTGACTGAATTCCACTAGATTTCACTAGGGGAATCATTTTCTAGTCAGTAATCAGTGATTAAATTCCACTAGATTTCACTAGGGGAATCATTTTCTAGTCTGTAATCAGTGATTGAATTCCACTAGATTTCACTAGGGGAATCATTTTCTAGACAGTAATCAGTGATTGAATTCCACTAGATTTCACTAGAGGAATCATTTTCTAGTCAGTAATCAGTGATTGAATTCCACCAAATTTCACTAGGGGAATAATTTTCGAATTAGCATTTATTGATTTTTGTTATACATTTTTACTAACCAGATGTTTCACAATGATACTGGGATATTTTCGTCATGAGTCTAAACCCCTATAGTTAATTGTCTATGGCATAGGAGAAGAAGTTTTCTCTTAATGTTACTTTATTTTCTTTTTTATAATAAAGGATAATGTAAAACTTGATGTATTTATTCATTATTCATTAATTTTTTACATTTTAATATAATGGCACAGAATTAGAAAAAAATATCATGAAGAGTACAAGTGCTTGTATGACCAAACACTTGCTTTGAAATATTGGAAATAATATCATGATACGTATTGTATCCTAATGCCTGTATTGCGATACATATCATATTGCCTCATACATATATTGTTCCAGCCCTATATTATGGCCACAATTTGTTTTAAATGAAAAAAAATAACTACGGTTTTCTATTTTTATGTGAAAATAGTTTGCTCTATTTTTTAGCTCACCTGGCCAGAAAGATTAGTGAGTCCATCATGCATCCTGTGTCATCCATTGTCCACTATCCATCCATCAATAATTGCTTGTTAGCACTCTGGAGGCCATATTTCTGATCTGATTTGATAAAACTTGAAGATAGGCTTATATCATGAAGATCTTAGACAAATCAATGTACCATATATACTTGCTTATAAGTCGATGTTTTCTTTCTTAGAATTCGATTCATGCAGAGTATGGGTCGTCTTATAAGCGTGACATTAAAAAAAATTATAAATCTTGGAATAATGTTGGGAACTCTAGATGTTTGCAGTACATAAAACTACTGTCAATTCATATATTTTTACGTTTTCATGCCACTATTCCTATGCAGTAATGCATATATGGTATGCACTGTTTTTATCCGTTCCATGACGGTATTCATTACACAATACATGTATCTACAGTTATTTGGATTTTAATAATTTTAAAATATTACCGGTAAACTAAATACTACCTACTGCAAAATGAAGTGTCCTTCAATGTTTACCGTGGGTGTTTACTAGTAAGTATATTGCTTCCATTTTTGTGCCAGTTCGAACAACCCTATTTGTATTAATATTTGTGTTTTGCTGTATAAAGACTGTGCTTGATGCAATAAAAGTTTTGATTTAATTTGTATTTTCCTTTTCCACAAGTCAGATTTAATTCCCAAGTGATATTTCCCAAGTTATCTGCATGATAAGCCTTTGGCTTGTAAAAGCACTCACTTTGTTTTCAAGTTGACAATCCTTTTGATCGAGCCGCAAATCTAATACTTGTTCAGTGCCAAGTAGAGTTCTACAACTTCCTGTGCATATACTTTGACCTTAATCCTTTAGCTTGTAAAGGCACCAGACTCTTTGTTTTCCCACGTGACAACCCTTTGATCAAGCCGCGAGTTTGATACTTGTTCAGTGCCAAGTAACAGAGGGTGGTTATTTGATCTCCCTGTGATCTTGCCGCACAATTGACATGTGTTCAGTTGCATTCTTTAATAGATTTCTGACTTTATGATCAAAGTGTTACTTTCAGAGCCCAAGCTCAGTCTCTGCATAAGCACCCGCATATGACAGTAAAGCAGAGGAATCGGAGGTGGACGAGATTTACAATGACTAGACGATGATGTAGGATTTCAGAACTTTATCAGACAATGAGAATTAATTCTTGGACTTTGTACCAGATGACATTAGATAGTGACATTTATAGGATACCGTGAATCACAAAAAGGTGGACTTAACTTTCATTGTTTATTTGTATGACGTGTGGAATTAACATATTACAGGATATTGTGAATCGGATCATTCTGAACTATTTTTATACCAGTATGTGACCTATAATTGAATTCATGGATTTATCATATAAATGGATTTAAAATGTCATGCATTATAGATTTCAATGGACTTTATTACACAAAGATGGACAAATTGTAAGTTGTCAATTTATTTGTGACATATTTCACTCAATTATATAATTGTATTTTACACTGGTTTTGTCTTTATTTTTCTTAACTATCCAGTTTGGCTTGTTTATATTTCCAAAGTGCATTTCTGACTCACTAAGAAGTCATCCCTTCAGACGGATCTGACTTGCAAAGTACACCCCGACTTATAGGAGGGTCAAAGAGAAATTCACTTTTTGCAGCCCTAAAAAGGGGGGGGGGGGGTCGACTAATAGTCGAGTCGACCTATAATCGAGTATATACGGTATGAGCAAAACCAATGCATATAAATAAGGTAATCATGCATCTGATTGGCTGAGCTTATAAACACTTTGGAGGCCATATTTCTGATCCAATCTTGCCACTCAAGAGACAGTATTTCTGACCTGATTTAGATCATGCTTGGTATACAGGCTAATATCATCAAGATGTTGGATGAGTTTTATTATGAGTGAGAACTATGCATATTAATGAGGTCATCTTTGCATCTTATTGGCCAAGTTTTTTACCACTCTGGAGACTGTATTTTTATAGGATTTTTATCAAACATGGAAAGGAGGCTTACATTGTCAGGATGTTGATTATGGGCAAATTCTGTGCACATTTATGAGGTAATCTTGTATTTGATTGGCTGAGCTTGTTATCACTTTGTAAACCAAATTATGATTGGATTTTGCCTCAGTTTGTTAAGTAAGCTAATATTATCATGGTCTTTGACAGGTTTTATAATAAGTGAGATCTGCACATATTTATGAAGTGATTTGCATCAGATTGGCTGAGCTTGTTACCTCTCTAGAGACTGTATTTCTCATCAAATTTCAATAAAACTTTGTGCAATATCAGGTGCACTTGGGCCTTGTGTTTAAACCATACGTCATCCATTGAAAATGATGCCATGACTTTAAATGAGTTTTTGCCTCAAATAAAGTCTACTTCAGACAGGTTAGACATGCAGTGTTGTGAGAATAGCACATGTACTGAAATACTTCTAAAATAACTGAAGATTTTGGGGTTTGAATTATCCTTTGGCGTTGGTCTAGAAGCAGTTTAAAATTCACAGGAACAAATTTGGAACAAGTTATAGACAGAAATGAAAAGGTCTTTCTTGTTACCTAAATACTAATGTATAAAGCAATAGTAAGTTTATAAAAAAAAATATAATCATTGATCTTGTTAAGATTAACTTTAAGATTTTGACTACTGATAGACCTGTCCTATGATCCAAGAAATCTTCATTCTTAATAAATGTATCTAAATTAATTTATGCTTTCAGCTTGGAAGTTTTTGCCTTTCTGAAGTTGATGCTGGAACAGATGCTTTTGCTCTGAAAACTGCAGCTGTCAAACAGGGGGACCATTATATCATTAATGGCAGTAAAATGTGGATCTCTAATGCTGAGCATGCTGGGGTCTTCATTGTTATGGCCAATGCTAAGCCAACTGCAGTAGGTATTAAGTTTGATCTCCAAAGTCGCCATAACCAATTGCTGTTTCATTTATCCACATAGCAAAATATGAATACTATATTGTTTGCAATCTTGCAATTTGGCTATTGGCTTGACGAGGAAAGGTGGATCGAGTAGCAATTTCTTCTTTGAATGAGGGGCCATGGGTGGCCAAGTGGTCTAAGGCGCTCGCCTTTACCGATCACTGCCATCTGACCTCTGTCCACGTGGGTTCGAGTCTTGGGCTCGGCCAATGTGGTTATGTGAGAAAGTTTACCAGTAGCTTCCCGTGGGTCAATGGTTCTTCCTGGGATTTTCCCGGGTTCTTCCTCCACCAGATAGATATATAGGTATAGCCTATCATGTGCTGAAAAATGGCGTTAAGCCCATAAAACCAAACCATCTTCTTTGAATGCATTCCCCGATCACATTAACGTTAGGAAGAAGCTCCATTGTCTCTTGAATCCAGCAATCGTGATGAAAGGAAGAAACTCTTAGCAACCATTCCCTTACCTCATATAACCACTGCTAGGTGGCTATGGTTTTTTACCACTTTTTAGCTTTCGCTTGATGCAATATACATCACTTCTTGTACCTCTCACAGAATCTTAGTTAATTTTATGGATTATTGACCAACCATCGACAAAATTGGTATAGTATTGAGTGTAAAGGTATTTGCTACATGTTGCAGACATTATTTTCTGAAATTTGTTGATATTTATGTGAATTTTGCACAGTTGTGGAATGTTTTTTTAGCTCTTCTGGTCATAGACTAGAACAGCTTATGGAGTGGTCTGTTGTCTGTCCATTAGCACAAGTTTGTTATCACTTCTCAAAAACAACTACTTCGAGGATTGCCATGAAACTTTACACACACATTTATCCCATATTCTGGTTGGTCCTAAATGAAAATTGTGTCTCACAGACATCTAGTATGGCTACCATAGTGGCCATCTTTAAAATCTAGTTATCGCTACTCCTCCTGAATCAATGGTCATATCAACATGGGGTTTTCACTAAATTGACTTCTTATGATGTCTAGTTGGTCCTCAATGAAACAGTGCCAATTGGACATCCAATATGGCTGCCATTGCAGTCATCTTGAAACTCTTGTTATCGCGACTTCTCCAGAACAGAAAGACATGTTGTCATGGGGTTTTCAACAGAAGACTTCTTATGATGTCTTGTTAGTCCTAAATGAAAATGGTGCCAATCTGATGTCTTATATGCCCACCACATTGGCCATCTTGAAAATATTGTTATCACTACTTCTTCTGAATGGATGGTCATATCAACATAGGGTTTTCACTAAAAGACTTCTTATAATGTCTAGTTGGTCCTAAATGAAAATGTTGCTGATCTGAGGTCTAATATGGCCACCACAGCAGCCATCTTAAAAATCTTGTTATTGCTACTAATTCTGAGCAAAAAGTCACATTGACACGGGGGTTTTCACCAGAAGACATGATGTCTTGTTGTTCCTAAATGAAAATGGTGCTGACCTGACCTTTAATATAACTGCCACAATGGCCATCTTGAAATCATATTATTAGTACTTCTCCTAGATGGCTGGTCGTATCAACATTGTGCTACCTGTACCCCCCCACCCCTCCAGTCTGTGCACCGTAAATAATTCAAAAAGTGAGGGCTCACATATGCAAAGTGGTTCTGATAGCCCCTCTCAGGTGGGACAAGTCCTGGATGAACGATCTGCTCAGTGTAGCAATAGATGTTCCCAGGAAAATTCCCCCAAGACCCAACCTGCTCCAACAGTCATGGTCACATGTGTTTCATCCATGCCCAGACAGGCTACTCCTTCATGCCTGGCTCTTGTCAGGAGACCCTGGTGAAGAAATAAATGTAAGCCTTGTATCGTAAAGAGAATCTCTTAAGCTAGAATGCCCTCCACTTTGAAGGTGTACAAGGGTAGTGGTGAGTTTTCAGAGACTGGTGCAACAGCAACAGCATCATCCCTTTGAGTACCTGAGTCCTGCAATAATCTACCTTTTTTCTCTGGCTCTTTGACGAGAAAAATTAGCCCCTACTATTATCAAAGGCTGCTCCATGATCTCAAACACATTCAGGCATCACAGTAGAGCGAATATAGGTCACAATAAGGATTTATGAGACCAATTAGCCAATTTTTTATTTCATAGGCCAAAATTGCTCACCCTGTTTTCCAGTTTGAGCCCTTAGCCAGCACCTCCTTAAAGCTGCTATCATACAAAATGCGTTTCTTGATAACTTTAGGTCCAGCATGCAGGGTGAATGAGTTGCATGCTCTTTGAGTGGACCTTAACTATCTACAGTTCAGATCAGATGGTTCCTTGGTCCTGATGATGCAACCAGGCTCTTCATAGCAAAAAAAAGGCTGCAGTCAATGAGCAGTCAGAAAGTGTTCATATGTATCTTCTCCTCCATCGATGAGTATAGGAAGGCACACGAAAACACTACATACAGTTCACAGAAAAGTATCGTGGGGTCCGGCAATGCCTCTTTCTTCTAGTCAAGCCTGGGAGAGAGTATATAACCACCCAAGCCCTGGCACTGTGGCTAAAGTAGGTAATACACTGTGTGTATTCTGAGATCTCAATACATCAGATATGCCTTATGAAAATTTCAGCTCATGAAATCAGAGCTATCTCTGCAAGCCTTGCATTTGAATGGAATGTGTCAATCTGAGACATAACAGATGCAGTTGGCTGGCACACAGTCAACCTTCTCAAGCTTCTATCTACGTCATCTAGCTTCACAGAGACAAGAATTGAATTTGGTAGATCCAGTGGCTGCAGCCCAGACCATCACCAGATCAGTTTGAAGTCAGCACAGCCTTACCACAGGCATAGAACAGCACTTTCACTGGATTTGCCTGGTGATTTTACTTGGTAAGAAAAAGTCATTTGGTTCCTTAACTTTTCTCTTACCTGGGTAGCCATCACAACGTTATGGTTTATGTGACTGTCATTTGTGTTGGTCTGATATTAGGAGTGCTGTTTACCCTCATACAAGGAAGAATCCTTATTCCCCCGAGGGTGACCATGATAGAGTTAGGATGCTCAGCATTGCCTCCCCTATTACCTATGCTTCTAACATTAATGTGATCATGGAATGTATTGAAAGAAGAAAGCAAACTTTTTAGTAAATTATTTTTCTCCAAGAATACTTAGACGATAACATTAATATTAACCCTCTCACACCTCCCAGCAAATGTGAGCATCCTTGTTGAGGTGTCACTCAAGCTAAAACTGGTAAATAAATGTAGCCACTTAGCAGTGGTGAGGGGAGGTAAGGGGAAGGGTTGCAAAGAGTACATTCCCTTTGTCTATGGAATATAGATGAGAAAGTCTTTCTGCGATTGCTAGATTCAAGAGGTATCAGAGCTTCTTCCTAACGTTAATGTGATCGGGTAATTATTCTCTGAGAAATGTAATTTATAAGATAACGTTAATGTGATCGGGTAATTATTCTCTGAGAAATGTAATTTATAAGATAACGTTAATGTGATCGGGTAAGTATTCTCTGAGAAATGTAATTTATAAGATAACGTTAATGTGATCGGGTAAGTATTCTCTGAGAAATGTAATTTATAAAACAATTTGCTATTTACTTATTAAAGCTCTGTAATCCACTTTTCGTATAAGATTTCAACCAAACTTTTTATGAAGATGTTTCTGAACAAAATCTTGAGTGAATTTGCAACTAGTGATGTTAGTTAACATTTGATAGCATTATTGTCCATTTTCTATGTAAAATTTACCAAAATGTTAACATTCTAGATTCCACAAAATTTCCCATATCTTAAGAAATATTTTTTATAAAGATGTTGCTCAACATAATGAGGATGAGTTTGATAACCAGCCATTTTTGTCATTATTTTAAGATTGACTGCCCTTTTAATTGAGCCCACATTGTGAATAATTGAGATATACAGTGTAACTTTTCCAACAGTGATGTTATCAACAGTCTTGTTCAAATTTTGGCTTAAGATTGTCATTTGTACATATTTCCATTACTCTTTCATGGAATTATTTCATACTTGGGATGTCTTGTTACAGAGCAAACATATTGGCTCATCCATTTGATGAACAGAAGCTATTTTTCATTGGCTTACATGTCCTTAACCCTACATGAATTTTGTTCATCACATTTTATACTTTTTGAAACATTTACTCACTGCATTCATCCTATCTGGATTTTTTTAATGTGATTTTCAGGGGTACAAGGGAATCACAAGTTTTATAGTTGATCGAGACACAGAAGGACTGAAGATAGGCAAGAAAGAAAACAAGCTTGGCATCAGAGCCTCGAGTACTTGTGCAGTTCACTTTGATAATGTCAAGGTTACAAATCGCTTAGTTCAGTTTTCCTATGTTTATGTTTTTATGTCCCATCATAAATATGGTAGGGGCATATAGTCTTACCTGTGTCTATCTATCCATCCATCCAGTAAAGTTTTGTGTTTAAGTCAGTTTTAAAATACTGTATTGGGGCATTGTGTACCATGAACACATTACTAGTTTCAAGCTTACAGTATAACAGAGCTGAATTTCTTTATTCATTTATAATTGTTAATCAGATGATTTGTTTTGAAACTTTCAATCTCTACAACAGTTTATTTACCTGATGCATGTGATAGAAGTCTACACAAAGTTACATAGATCTGATTGTTCTTGAATGAGATTTAGACAGCTGGTTATGACACTACATTAATAATACTTCTTAATAATAATATATGATGATAATATTATGTCTATAAGTATTTTTTATTTAGCATGTAGAGCGTCAGTGAGTTTTTTGGTTGGTTTTAATGGCACTTTCAACACATTTTTGGCTATATAATGCTGAGTAAATGGAAACTAAGTGCATAAGTTCCTTTCCCAGGGACACACTAAGGCAGCCTACTCAAGCTGGCCTGGGAAGTTATCAAACCTGTGACCTAGTTTTTTACACTATTAATTACTTGAAGATTTTTGCATTTAGCTTCTTTTCTCCGACACTTGCTTTTTCAGCCATGAAATTTGATAAATGGATGAACTATTATGCACATCTCAGAAGAGTACATCACAATGACATGCCATATTTGATGTAATACCTACGTTGTGCTCTTAAGAAATTATTATTTGTGTAAATTTCATAAATTGTATCTCATCATAATCAGCACTCACTGACAATATCTTAATCAATATCACAATCTTGTGTATATACATATTAAAAGAGTTAGCTCCCTTGCACTATGTTGCGAGCTCTCATCTTTGAAAGTGCAGTCTCTCTCTCCCAATAATGTGATACTGAATAAAGCACATGTAAGATTCAATTAGGGCACTGATTTAACCCACAAATCTAAGTGGTAATGAGACACCAGGCATGCATGATGGTGGTAATGAGACACCAGGCATGCATGATGGTGGTAATGAGACACCAAGCATGCATGATGGTGGTAATGAGACACCAAGCATGTACGATGGTAAGTTCCATGAAATAATGATATTTTATGCAGGTTTTAGCAGCTGATTGCCTTTCTTGAGCCATGCTCAAAAAGTATTTTATGTGAGATGTGGACAAAAGGTGTGTGTGTGCTTATTAAGGTATGTGTGGATATTACGTCAAGTACAGTACTTTGTTGTAGTGACAGTGTTATATTTTTGGATTCTGTATCAGTGGAACAAGCAAGAAATAGCTTTCCACTAAATTAAAGATTTTTCTTTGACTGTATTTTATTTACATCAATCTTGACATTTCCTGCATGATATAACTTCAGCATGTCAATATTGTGTTTGTATGTATGTGTGTGTTAATAAACTTAAGTCTACTTTCCAATAAATAAATGATGATGACGGTAAAGGTTAAGTTGGTGATAACACCATGTGTACTCAAGAATAGAATTATTTATTTTTTGTGATTTAATGCTTGAAATGAAAAAATACATACAGAATATACCAGCTTTCTAACTGTATCCACATTACAAGTCAGTAAAGTCTTAATCCAGAATCCAAAACCTTGAAAAATGTACAGATACCCAAATCTATAACATACTTTTAAAGGAATATAAAACTATCCCTCTGTAAAACAAATGAATTGTATTATATGCCACTGTAAAAGGAATATAGAACTATCCCTCTGTAAAACAAATGAATTGTATTATATGCCACTGAAAGTTTCTTTGATGATGGGACCAGTTTATATCACATAAATAATTCGGAATAATTTTGAAGGTGGAGCTTAAAAACCATACTCTAACTTCCAGGTTATGAAAGTTTGAGTACAGCTAAGCTGGCACTCCCTTTGCCATTTATCCGATACAGTACAAGCGTACTTTAACATCTGCAAAGTCAATGACACAAAATATAGATGGGAGCCACTGAAGTAGTAATTTACCCAGAAGATGTGTCATTAGCAAATTTCATGAATGAAAAACTAATAAGGTTAACCTTAACATCATCCTGGCATGTAATAATTGATTAAAATTATATATATATATATATATATATAGAGAGAGAGAGAGTAAATATTCAAAGAAAATGATAAGAAAATATGGTGACTATGGTATCTTTTCTTATATAACTGTATTTGAAAATCACAATCTGCAAATTCAAAAATAGTGAAGAAAAAGAATTGTAATATGCAGTCCAGTCTTATAAAAGGAATTTGTGACATTGCATTCATGTATTAAATCATCTGCCTAGAAACAATTTATAATATTCAGCTAAAAATGGCTAAACAACTAAGAAAGCTTCTGTACTTACTTGTACCAGTAAAAAGCAAATATTTATAAAAATTCATACACAAAATAATATCCCACAAAATAACCTGTAATTATCACCAACACGGTTATTAAAACAAGCGTCATTACATCAAAAGCAAATCCATAGATTCAATAGCAACCACTGCCTACATGTGTCTGTTCCATCGTACCCTTGAGAGTACATATGTATGTTCTGTAATTCCTTTCAGTATTTTATACATATATCTGTCTGAATGTATTTGTTCCATCTTCCTGTTGTTCCCTCTGCTTGTTTTCAATTGTGACATTGTTGTGTTCTGTGCTTTAGTAATCACTTGTATCCCACATGATCAGTGTAATTCTGAAGTTTCATGTCAGAATTTCTGCTCAAGTTACTAGTTTATCCATTGAAACCAGTCAAGTTTTGGCATCTTATGATGAATACTAAATGTATGTGCACATGTCACTGACACAGCATTAGAGACTGACAAAGTGTGAAAGAAGCCTAGAGTATTAGTAGCCCATATTTCACACCAGAAGGTTGGCTGGTAAGCATATTGAATCCCTTTATGACATTTGTTGACATAAACAAAAGGAAATGGGCAGAGCTTGAAAATATCAATGACCCATAATACAAGCCATATAGAGAACAGGGCACATACATTATCCAATTTAGCCCAACTCGTGGGCTATGCCCACTTATAGGTTAAATTAGATAAGGCTTGAGGCCCACTCTCTATATGTAACATATCTAATCTTATTGGCAGTTGATTTACATACATCCTCTTACATGTATATCAGTTCAGTGTCTTCAATTCAAAATTGACATTTCATCAAGCACAATTAAATAAAATTGCATTTCAGTTATGCTGCATGTAAATAAAGATATTAATCGGTTCATTACATTTACAAATTGTGCAGATAGTTCTGATTACTCACTAAAATAACATCTATGTTTACCAGTAGAAACTGATTATTGCACATATTGCAATGTCGCAGCCTATGTATATATGACATATTCAACGAATTCTCTATATAATACAAGGTACCAGAGAGTGACATTCTGGGAGAGGCTGGGAAGGGATACAAATATGCCATCGAGATGCTGAATGAAGGAAGGATTGGAATTGGTGCACAGGCAAGTGTATCATGATAAGTTTTTAACAAACAGCAGTGTAGGACAATTCTGATCTTTTAATCACTAAAATCTGTTTAAATCTCATTATTTTCATTGGGTCTTTAGCTTACATTTTAAGATTGTTCACTGGTGTCCAATCTTAGAATGCAAATGAGACATAGTGAAGGTTCTAATTGACTGACCTTAGTGAAGGTTCTACTGACTGACCATAGTGAAGGTTCTACTGACTGACCATAATGAAGGTTCTAATTGACTGACCTTAGTGAAGGTTCTAATTGACTGACTTTAGTGAAGGTTCTAATTGACTGACCTTAGTGAAGGTTGTAATTGACTGACCATAATGAAGGTTCTAATTGACTGACCTTAGTGAAGGTTCTAATTTACTGACCTTAGTTAAGGTTCTAATTTACTGACCATAGTAAAGGTTCTAATTTAATTTACTGACCTTAGTGAAGGTTCTAACTGACTGATTGAAGCTCTAGTTTAGGTAGCTACATACTGTAACTCAGTTATTATAAATGTTCAAATCTACATCATTTAGTATAGGGCATTATGAATCCACTTTTCCAATGCCTGGAACAAGCTAAAACTGAGCTCAGGCAAGCTCAAGTTTTCAGGCACATCAAAAACTTGAGAGAGAGAATGAGAAAATGGTCATGTTGAGTTTGTAATGCTTTATATTATGCAAGCTTGCCACAGTACCTATATCAGCACCTTTATTTAGTGTTTATATGTACCACATTCATCTATTGCATGTATGCCAACAGTTTCTTTCATCTGTAGATCCTTTATATCACATAACATACTGTCAGAGTCTGTCATTTCCATCTTGTAGTTGATGTCAAGATCACAGGGTTCATACAAAATCTGGAAAGCTGGAAAAAGTATGGAAAAAAGAGTTCTTTTTCCAGACCTGGAAAAGTATGGAAAATAAAGATTTTGCCCTAAAAGTCTGGAAAAAGTATGGAATTTCAGTTTGCTGTGGGTGTTTTTTTCGTTGTTGTTGCTTTAACTCGTTCATGTGTTGTGCTGATGTTTATCTTTGTGGGGTTGGATGCGGCATTGGCTGCTGCATACCAGTTCAGTGCAGTTGGTGAGAAACACATGACCTATAACCCACGCGTGATTGGTGGATACTATTTTAGATCATGTGGATACCACATGCTCATTTATAGTGACACAGACTTTGAATATATGTGCCAGAGGGGTCTGGAAAAATTGCAAACCAGTCTGGAAAAAGTCTGGAAAAGGTCTGGAATTTTTTTTACCACCAGCTGTATGAACCCTGAGATCAGCCTTGCATTTTCTTGTGCAGACATGATAATGTAAATATTTACTATTTGAAGCTAGCATAGACAAATAGGGAATACATTTTATATTTTAATTTATCAGTTACATTTAAACGGGTTAGTGGTCGCCGACTTCTTAAGTTCTGACCAAGTCACCGGCAGTTGGTGAGTAGACTCTGAAATGTGCTCAGCTTACCAACACTCAGAAGTCAGCTTGTTAAAGATTTTTAAGATGCATGTTGCCAATTTCAAGGTGACTAGGTGATAACTGTTAATAGTATAACTCATGAGATTTCCTTGACAGGTGTGTTTGGAAAAAAAAAGCACTTGTCTCAAATGATTAGCCACCTGGATTTCTTTAAAAGTGTGATTAATGTACCAAAACTCTAGCACTACAAGTGGTGTTTATTATCTATTCATTATGTAACAATAACATGAGACCGATACAATAAATAAATAGATAAAAATAGCAATAACATGAGACTGATACAATAAATAAATAGATAAAAATAACAATAACATGAGACTGATACAATAAATAAATAGATACAAATGTGTTCTTAAATCATTCTCAGAACTCAGCTTGACAAAGATTGTTTCAATTCATGTTGCCAATTTCAAGCTAACTAGATGATAACTGTTAAGTAGATGGATAAAATAAGTGTTCTCAAATCATTCAGTTGTGAGTATAAATAAATTACAAAAAGTCCAGCTTTCACTATTTTTGATGTAGTTGAAGAGAGGAGTCTGCTTGCATATCTGTGCAAAAAAAAGAAACTTGATGAAGTTTCCACAAACAAATCTAAAAGTAGATAAAGAAAAATGTGAAGTTTTAAATTATGATTAAAGTTAAGTTAGCACAGTTCTGTTGTGCTTGGTTATGTTTAACTTTGAAATTCAAGGTCTTTTACCTAAACATCTCTCTCTTAAAATTTGAAATTCAAGGTGTTTTATCTAAACATCTCTCTCTTAAAATTTGAAATTCAAGGTGTTTTATCTAAACATCTCTCTCTTAAAATCTGAAATTCAGGGTCTTTTATCTAAACATCTCTCTCTTAAAATCTGAAATTCAAGGTCTTTTATCTAAACATCTCTCTCTTAAAATCTGAAATTCAAGGTCTTTTATCTAAACATCTCTCTCTTAAAATCTGAAATTCAAGGTCTTTTATCTAAACATCTCTCTCTCTTAAAATTTGAAATTCAAGGTCTTTTATCTAAACATCTCTCTCTTAAAAATCTTGCTATTTCCAATACCGTTATCTATCTATCCATTTACCTGCCTGTATATATATATGTGTGTGTGTGTGTGTGTGTGTCTTTGCTCTTCTAACTATATATGCATTCTAAAACTTCCTTTTTTCTCTCATCTACATATCTATCTACATGTACTATTTACATTTATTATTTTTGATAACTTAAATTATCTGCATAAGGTTTTTAAGGTGCAAACCAAGATAAAAAGAAAGAATTCTTTATATGTAAAATAAACATAACATGATTTCCAGAAAACATCCACTATTTTATTTTACCTTATTTGTTAACTTTCATTGTGATATTACATTGTCATATTTTATTTACCTTATTAACTTTTGTGTGATATTACATTGTCATATTTTATTTTACCTTATTAACTTTCGTTGTGATATTACATTGTCTTATTTGAATTTACCTTATTAACTTTCGTTGTGATATTACATTGTCATATTTTATATTTTGGGGAAGCTGAAATCTCCCAAGGGCAAGTTTTCCAATCAGCTTGCCCTGAGGAATGGGTTAGTGGGAGGGGCAAGAAAGCTGACTTTTTTATTATATTTTTTAAAGCCATGTAGTATAAGTTCCATTAAATAAAATTAAAGCATGATCTTTAGTAACTAAAGAGTTACATCTTCTTGCTGTTCAACAGCTATGTTAACCATACATGAATAGATTTGTCGAACTTTGATGCAAATGATGGTTGATGTTGGAAAAATTGATCATCTATTAATGAAATCAGCATTATTATAATTATTATTATTGTTATTATTATGCAATCTGAAAACTTGTGTATGATCATATTTTGTTTGCTCTTAAGGAATAACCTCCATTGGAATAGATTATAAGTCATCATAACATAGAAATAACTTTCCAGTACAAGTTATCATAACACAGAAATAACTCTACGGTACAAGTCATTATAACATAGAAATAACTCTCCAGTACAAGTCATCATAACACAGAAATAACTCTCCAGTACAAGTCATCATAACATAGAAATAACTCTCCAGTACAAGTCATCATAACACAGAAATAACCCTACGGTACAAGTCATTATAACATAGAAATAACTCTCCAGTACAAGTCATCATAACATAGAAATAACTCTCCAGTACAAGTCATCGTAACACAAATAACTCTACGGTACAAGTCATCATAAAATAGAAATAACTCTCCAGTACAAGTCATCATAACACAAATAACTCTCCAGTACAAGTCATCATAAAATAGAAATAACTCTCCAGTACAAGTCATCATAACACATAAATAACTCTACGGTACAAGTCATCATAACATAGAAATAACTCTCCAGTACAAATAATACTTACAAATGCAGTGTTACACATGTGTATGCTTTAATTAAAACACATTTGTACATAAGAAAGCAAAATAATATTGACATACTTAAGAAATTAATGGCTAGAGGTGCATTTGACAGTCAAAGATCATCAACAGGGAGCAACATTGTGACAAATAGCCACTCATTTGTTGAGAATAAAAGTTACACATAACTGACTTGATATGAATTCATGCACACAAGAGATTTAGACATCATTATCCTTGGCCATTGTGTGATAATTCATGATATGCTGAAATTGAATTCTTTATGTTGATTTGTTTGGGTAATATACTAAGTTTTAGAACTGTATATTTCTCATCATTCACAGACTATTTTTGCATATTTTAAGATGCTGGGACTGGCGGAAGGGTGTTTTGAAGCCACTATCCCATACACAAAAGAGAGAAAACAGTTTGGGAAGAGAATTTTTGATTTTCAGGTAATTCATTAGCTCTAACAGAGATTAAACTAAATTTGCAAATTTAGTTTTTATTTAAATTTGGGACTTGCTTTTATCATTCACAAGGGATTACATTTATTCATTAAAACTTGTCAGAAGTAGATTGTATTTAGTTAAAACTGAGTTTTTGAATCTTTGATTTCAACAAATTATATTTATATTATGTCTCATAAAGTATGAAGTGGACTTTGATTCAAGGTGAAGTTTGTGGTGTGCTAAAGAAAGAAAAGAAAGTTTTATGTGACATCTTACAGTCTAATGAACATATCTTAACCAAACTTCAACTTTGCTGTTACGGTACAAAGAAAACTCTTTTTTAAGAACAACAGGTGAAAAATCAAGATCACTAAGACTTTAAGAAGACAATTTCAAGGTGGTAATCTCTAGTTCTACACTTCATAACTTCTTAAAACGTCATTCATAATGAAATTAGTGTTGCTAATTTATTAAATATTATAATAACTAAAATGTTTTCTCCAGTGATTTACTACATCTTATCTTCTACCATGTATCAGACGTATTATTTACCATTTGCCATGTTTTATTAGTAACGAAAATGTCAGAGTGGATTAGGAGAGTGAGATCACAAGCAAGAAAAAGTTTGTGATAGAAGTATATGTAAATATTAAATCTGTGGTTAAAATTAAGAAATATATTTTTGGTGCAGTCACTGGAAAACTTGTACATATATTTGAATAGTTTTACATTTCTTGATAGAATACATTACCTGATAGCATTAACATTTGGAAATAAACTCCACTATTGCTGAATCCACCCCTCCCTGAAAGACAACAAAAAACATCTTTCTGGTTCTATACCATATAGATGAAGGGAAGTAACTTTTACAGATTACCTCCCATTTCCCACACTATAAGGCCAACTGTATCCAGATGTTTAGCAGTTTAAGCTTTTGTGAAAGACTGTTAACAGTACCTCTGAAATCCATTGGAATTTTTCATATTTTTTTAGACCATTCAGCAGAATTTTTCAGTGGTTTAGTAAGTCAAAAGGTTGATATACGTGGTGTATGCAACAGTTAAGTTGTTTTCAATGAATTTATTCATATTTCTGCCATTCAGTATTGTTCATGTCATATCGATCAGTATGACTCACATGACGTTTTATCATATTTTGAATTTGTGCAGTTAAACTTTGGAGGTTATGCATTTCTTCTATAGCTTGTCTCTGTTACGCAAGTTTGTCTAATTAAATATAATTTTGTATACTTGTTGTATGCACTTGTTTTTTTCTGTCAATCATTTCAGAGATGTCAAGCAAGTACAAGAAATGCAAGTGCTTCAGAGTTGCAGAAGATGGTCATGAGATGTGCCTTGCATGTTGAAGGGCTGAGAGCACAGGGCATGTTCTAAATTGTCTGAACAAGACGTGTTGAATATTCATCTGGATTCAGATTCGATGGAAAGTATTATGAGGGACATAGAAATGCAGCACCCACCCCAGCAAAGATTTCCAGAACTGCACCTACAGCAATGATCACTTCTGACCCCATAGAAGCTGTGGCAAGTTGATTCTACACACACTATGTTGGAATCACAGATGCTACGTCATACAAAATCTGTCCTCAAGGCTGTCAGCAAGTAATTTGTACAAAACGGGGGCCGATTTTACCCCATTTTGGCAGACCACTGAGCATAAATCCCCACCCCCGCCTGCGCATGGCCTTAGTGCCATTGAAACCGGGCATGTGGGATTTATAATCTGACTTTGCTGACCAACTAGGCCCACAAGTCATATACCATACATTGTAGACCTTCCCAGCTGCCAACCAACTGGTCCAGCTGACCAGTCAACCAGTGTACTGGTTTGGCAGATGTAACTCTATCATTTTGGGCTAGCAAACCACACATCTATCAACAATTCCTACAATGACAGTGTTCTATGCCCATCCAACCACCCTGGCCAACTGGCCGGCTGATCAACTGACTGGACCAACCAGATACATTATATCGACAAAATTTGCTGTTAACATGTCAGCTCCCCACCCACCCACCATTGTAAGGTGGACAGACAGGTGTTTCATGCCACAGTACAGATGGTGAGGAATGCCATGTTGATTTTCATCTCCTTGACTTAGTGTCACTAGCAGAAAAAGCATGGGAGTGACCCTCTGCAGATGACCTTCTTAGCACAGTGGTGCACAATCTCTGATCTTTTAAATAAACAGATTATGTTCTGGACCAAAATCAAACACTTCCAGTTTCATTGGCAAGACAGGGAGTGGCTAGAGGCAGGAATACATTTGGAAGCCCCCAAACTGAAATGTTTAATCTGTACAGACTACTAGAGCCCGATTGTCAAGTTGGGAGGCACACCATGCTTTTGGACAGTCAGTGGCAAATGGATGGTGCAAGAGAAGGCCCTTCACATCAGGTTGTTGGAAGCAAAGGTCATTTGCCATGCCTTCCATACTTGAAGGGAGCATGTCCAAGGGAAGATGGTTTTGGTAATGTCAGACAACTCACTTGTGGTCAACTAGCTACCTCATCAAAAAGTGGGGATGAAATCACTGGAGCATTATGGTATGGGAGTTCCTCCATTGGTGTGCCCAATACCATATATGCGTACAAGTCGAACACATCACCAGCAGGCTCAATATTCTGGCTGATTCATTATCGAGGAGAGGCCAACTGTTTCACAGGGAGTGGTCTCTCCATCCATCTGGCTTTCATCGAGTTTGCACTCTATGGGGCTGATCGATGCTAGACATATTTGCAACAAATGTGGAACAACAAACTGCCCACTTTCATCTCATAATTCCCAGACACAGAGGCATGGGCCATTGATGTCCTATCAATCATTTGGGAGGTGATGTGGGCCTATACCTTCCCTCCAGCAATTTTAATACCAGAACTAATCCAGAAGATGAAGAGTGAGGCTTGCGAAATGGCTCTGACTGCCCATTTCTGATGGAACAGAACCTGGGTCAACGACCTATTTGATCTTGCCCCAGACGGATTTTCCAAAGTGCTTGAAATATTCTTCAGTATCTATGTATGCAGACAATACATCACAATATGTTAGCAATAAAGATATTAGCATTTTTGAGAGCAAACTAAATGAAGATTTACAATGTGTTATGAATTGGATGTATGACAATAATTTACAGACAACCCAGTTAATGCTTATCTGCTCAGTACAACAAGCAGCCAAATGTAGAGAATTGTACTTAGACGTTAATAGTACAAACATTGAAACTGTTAAATGTGCCAGACTTTTAGGTATCCTTATTGATAATACTTGATCCTGGTCCAACCATTTTGAAACACTGTTTATAAAAGTTTCTAAGAAAATAGGAATTTTTAAAAGGATTAGATGTGTTATGTCCGATCAGTTGATCCAAAAAGTGTACAATACAGTTGCTTTTCCATATTTTATCTACTGTTGTATTGTGTAGGGAAAATCATGAAATTCCTCTTACATGCAGAGACAATACATCTTACTGAAAAAAAACAGCCAGGATGATTTTAAATGTCAAGGATATTTTAACATCTACATCATCTCTTTTCAACACTCTTAGATGGATGTCAATTAAGGATTATATTATTTTTTGAAAAGCTGTTCATACTTTCAAGGTCTTCAATAAATTAGTGCAAGAGTATCTTACTGTTTTAAAATTTTTAAGGAACATTAGCACAAGGAGTATATGATCGAGTGCAAACAATGATTTATATATACCAAAACTTCGGACAGAGTGTTTTAAGAAATCTTTTACTTACGCTGGTACAGTTTATGAAATAGTTTTCAGCATGGTGTTAAACAAGCATCAAGTATTTCAGCTTTTAAGAAACTATACCTCTGTAGATATTTTAATGAGCAATCCTGATTTTATAACCACATTTGTAAATGGTAGCTGTGATACATCTTTGTGATAACAGTATGTTAACCTTGTGTAATTTGTATTCTGTTATATTTATTTACTTTTATGCAGTAGATGTTAACCTTGTAGACTTTTACAAATAAAATGTATATTTGTTGTATATTTGTGTTAAATGCAGGGTCATAATGTATACTAGCTGTTAGCTAATTATGTCACCCTGGATAAATAAAGGATAGTAGTATTAGTAGTAGTAGTATCCATTTCTGGAGAAACTCTTCCTTCATGTCTGGATCTTGTCAGGAGATGCCATGCATGAAAAGGAGTTCTGCACTTCAGTCATGGAGAGGATCTTGAGAACTAGAAAGCCCTCCACTCTGCAGGTGTATGAGGGAAAGTGGCTCATTTTCACCAGCTGGTGTCACGTTAAATGATGTCACACAACTCTTGGCCTCCATTCTCCAGTTGGCAAACTTCTTTCTTTTCCTCTTTGAGGACAGAAACTTAGCCCCTATCATGATCAAGGGATATTGTAACTTGATTTTAGACACATTCAGACATCGTGGAAGAGATGATACTGGTCACAACAAGGATCTTTCTGACTTATTGGCCAATTATGACATATCAAGTCCTCACTCCATCACCTTGTTCCAGGACCAGCTCACTCACTCTGTTTCCTAAATGGGTCTTGACGTGGATGAACATTCCCACTTTTGAGCCCTTGTCTTTGACCTGTTATCATTCAAGACTTACTCCCTCATAGCACT
Source organism: Margaritifera margaritifera (assembly GCA_029931535.1). NCBI lineage: Eukaryota > Metazoa > Mollusca > Bivalvia > Unionida > Margaritiferidae > Margaritifera > Margaritifera margaritifera. The sequence goes on from JAQPZY010001635.1 coordinate 4,324,757, forward strand.
AGCTTCAGTTTTCAGGATGAGTGAGCTGCATGTACTGTCTGTGGATAACAAACTACATGCAGTTTCATTCCGATGGCGCAGTTGTACTAATGACACAACCTGGTTTCGTCTTTAAGAACAGGTTAACATTTACAGACAGTCAAAAAATATCTATTCACCCACTCTCCTCAGTTGACCCATCGAGAGAGGTGAAGCTGCAGGACCTGGTTTGTGCCCTCAGATGCTATCTGAGGTACATGGAGAGCTTCAATGGTGCTTATCAGAGGCTCTTCCTATCGATTAAGACAGGAAAACAAGACATAACCCCACAAGCCCTGGCCTCTTGGCTAAAGTGGATTATTAGATCAGCATACTCGGAACTCTTGCAGGATCAGGCATAACTCATTAAGATCTTGGTTCACAAAATACAAACAATTTTCATGAGCCTTGCCTTCAAACATAATGTTTCGATTTGAGACATTGTGGAGGCAGTTGGCTGGGATGACCAGTCTACTTTCTTCATCTTCTATTCATGGGACATGGCTTCACAAAGGAGAGAGCTGAATCTCATCAGGACATTGGTAGCTGCCCAGACAGCTACCATGCCCTGTTTATAATAGCATGAGTATAAATGTATAAATCTTCGGTAGTGCAGCCTTCAAATAATGAGAATTTCATCCTTTCAGTAGAGCAGTCATCATGCAGGGTGACATGGGTAGAGGTTGGATGCTGATGCATTTCCTCCTCCCTCCTCCTCTTACCTATTCTCTTAATGTGTATGTGATCGTTTTTTTTTTTTATATAGTAAATTGTGTTTCTCCAAGAATACTTACCTGATCACATTACTATAAATCATTCCCACTCTTCCCTGCAAATGTGAGCATCCTGTTGTAGATTTTGCTCAAGCTTAAACTAGTAAACATCTGGAATACAGGTGGTCACCTAGTGGCAGCAGGAGGATGTAATCTATAAGAGTTACTTCCCTTTGTATATATGGTATATAGATGGAAAGATATTTGTTCATCTTTATTTCCTAATGTTAATGTGATCAGGTAAGTATTCTCCAAGAAATATTATTTTCTAAAACATTTCCTTTATTAGGGTCTGTAAGTTTTCCCATGTTGAATGGTGATATGAGATGTTTATACTGTATTACCTATTCTAAAGCCAAAACTGAGTCATCCAGACAAAGCAGGCATACTTCTGGTGTAAGTCAAGAGTAAACATTTTTTTAAATAAAAGTTTATTTATAATAATAATAATAATAATGATAATAATAATAATAATAATAATAGTCTTTATTCTCAATGGACTGTAGAGCTGAAGGCTCATCTCACACAGGGTCGAGATGCAATAAAATGTGCAGTATTCATATTATGTACAATAAAATGCATGAACAATATAAGACCAGTATGATCACAGACAGGAGGCAGGTTCATAAAAAAAACTAAAAATTCTATTTTAAAAAAAATAGAATGTTTTATAAAAGCAGCAAGGGTTGTACAAGATTAAATATTTTTAAGTAAGATATTCCATATTAACACACCACTGTATGTTAAACTTCTTTTAAACATTTCCATCTTGTGTTTTGGGATACTTAGTTGATTTTTTTCTAGAAGAACACGTTTCGACTATGAACTTCTGAGACTGGAGTAAAAGTATTCAGATAATCAGGTGCCATTTATTTTGAACTTTGTACATGAGGACTGAATTGTTGTATCTTTAAAAAGTAACAATCTAAGTTTTTCAGATAAAGTTTCCAGGGGTGTTGAATATTTTTCATCTAAAAGAGTTCTAGCCACATTCTTTTGCAGGTATTCAATGCATTTTAAAAGATAAGCTGAACAATGTCTCCAAATATTGGAATAATAATCAAAATGAAGTGCTGATCTGATGTCCAGTATGACTGCCATAGAAGCCATCTTGAAAATCTTTTTATTGCTACTTCTTCTGAATGGAAAGTCATATTGACATTTGGTTTTCATCAGAAGATTTCTTATGATGTCTAGTTGGCCCTAAATGAAAATGGTGCCAATTTGATGTATAATATGGTTTCCACAGTGGCCATTTTGAAAATCTTGTTATCGCTACTTCACCTGAATGAATGGTCATATTAACATGGGGTTTTCACTAAAAGACTTCTTATAATGTCTGGTTGGTCCTATTTGAATATGGTGATGACCTGAGGTCCAGTATGAAAATTTTATTATAACTACAACTTCTCCAGAACAAAAGTCATATTGACATGGGGGTTTTCACCAAAAGACTTCTTGTGATGTCTAGATGGTCATATAGGAAAATGGTGCAGATCTGACCTTCAATATGGCCACCACAACGGCCATCTTGATAATCTTATTATTTCTACTTCTCCTAGATGGCTGGTCATATTGACATTGTGCTTTCACCAAAAGACTTTTTACAGTGTCTAGTTGGTTCTAAATGGAAATGGTGTGAATCTAATGTCCAGTATGGCCATCATGACAGCCATCTTGAAAATCTTGTTATTGTTACTCCTTCACAACGGAAAGTCATATCAACATGGGGTTTTCACCAGAATAGTGTCTTTCTGGTCCTAAATTATAATGGTGCTGATCTGGTGCCCAATATGGCCTTCATGTTATCACTACTGCTTTTAAACGAAAAGTCATTTTGACATGGGGTTTTAATCAAAAGACTTTTTATGGTGTCTGGTTGATCCTAAATGAAAATGAATCCAACTGACCCTCAATATCATGAAAATATTGTAATCCCTGCTCCTCCAAAATTGATGGCTAGATCAACATGGGGTTTTCACCAATAGACTTCTCATGACACCCAGTTGATCCTAAATGAAAATGGTGCCAATTGTACATTTAATATAGCTGCTACAATAGCTGTCTTAAAAATTGTGCTGTCGCTACTCCCTCTGAATGGATGGTCATATTGACATGGGGTTTCATCAAAAGACTTCTAATGATGTCTACTTGGTACTAAATAAAAATGGTGCCAATCTGACATCCACTATGTCCACCTCAGCAGCTAATTTGAAAATCTTGTTTTCACTGAAGAATATCAGAGATGGTATCAGTACTCAGCAGTTAAAAGGAAGAAAGGGTTTTATCTTGAATTCCTGGAAATTGTTTTTGGCCATTAGAGCATCAGTTCCTTCAATGGATTCTTGTTTGTTGGAGAATTTATGCAGGTAGAATTGTTGGTATTCCAAGATAAAAAGTCTGACATTTCAGAATTTAGTTTACTCTCATTTTCATCAATACTTGCAGCTTGAGCTCCTTTGTCATCTGCATAGATAAACATATCAATATGATCAGATACCAAGGGAAGGTCATTGATTAGCAGTAACAAGAAAAGTGGTCCTAAAATTGAGCCATGAGGAACTCCAACAGCAGTATGGGTGGATCACTTAAAACACCGTTATTAAAACAAATAGTTTGAGATCTTCTGTTTAAAATATGAGCTAAATAAAGATAGTGTTAAATTTGAACATTGGTAAATTCCTAATTTCTGTAGTAGAATATTGTAATTGATTAGGTCTAATGCTTTTCTAAAATGTTTCTATCTATCTATTGATAATGTGATTGATTTATTGATTGATTGATTGATTAATGATTATATCTTATGGTTTTAAATCCATATTACTTTGAGCCATATGCATTTTTGAGTGGACCAAAACAAAGATAGCATTGGCATGCAAAATCCCCATGCAACAAATGTGAAGAGTCAAGAGTGAGTTTTACTATTAAGTGAATTAGTAAGTAAATATATACGGTTATGCTACATGATTTTATACAATTTTACATCTGTTTCTAACTGTTTCTGTATTTTGATTTGGATACCACAGGGCATGCAGCATCAAATAGCCCATGTAGCCACCCAGATCCAGGCAGCCAAACTTCTGGTGTACAATGCAGCCAGGAGACGAGAAGCAGGTCTTCCTGTGGTCAAGGAAGGGGCAATGGCAAAGTACTTTGCCTCTGAGGTAATTAATTGTTGATTGGTTGCTATAAACAAGAGTTTTACAGAATACTACATGTATGTTTTGCCTGCAAACAGCACTTGGATATATCTTATTTGATTCTCACAAATTCTGCCACTGTCATAACATTATTGACAACAATAACACCAGAATATGGGTACAGGAAACTTGCTATAACATAATGGTTGGGATCAGTTATGAGTGCCATCATGTTATATAGTGTATCGTGTACAACTGAGACAAGCCATTAAATGAAGAAAATATTGCATGCACATATTCCACACTATGTAAGAGAGGGGGTGGGTGGGATTGGGCACAAAACAGGGTTTCAGTGATGTGCTTATCATCTTAAATTGATGCATATTACACAAGAAACAGTGCAAACACAGTGATTACATAACATATTTTTATATTTAATCTTTTGCAGAGAACCATGAATTGGTACATATAGAAGAAAATAAGCAATTGTATAAGATGAATAGTTAAAAACGTGTACTCACCAATCTATCTCATTGCATCCACAATAGTAAATCTATTATAATTCCATAAAAATGTGCACAGAGGAGCATAATTTGTAGTTACCCCAGCATAGATCATGATGTGTGTGAATTCGATGCAAAAATTAATTTAAAAAAAATGTAATGAAAGATAAAGCACTATTATGTATATTTATCAGGGTCACTTAGCAGTGTCTCTATAAATTTCAGACCTTTAGAATAATCTCTGGTAGATTCAATTCAAATCTGACCACTTAATTCCTTGCTATTCCCATTAGGGCCCATGGATGTAAAATAGGCTTAGTGCATTCCTCTGCGTGTTGTAAGAGGCAACTAAATGGAGGCAACCTTTTCTGTCCCATGATGATATTCCGGCTTTTTGAAAGAGTGCAGTTTATATCAAAAACTGGACTTTATATTTTAAGGATGTACTCTTTACTGGATTTATCTTTTTTTTCTGTGCCTTGTATTGGATGCCTAGGCTTGTTTGGCACTGTTTAGCAAGGATTATGCTGAAGTTCAGTTAAACCATGTACATACATACATACATACATACATACATACATACATACATACATACATACATACATACATACATACATACATACTTGATTCCTTGCTAATAAACTTAATCAAAATTACAAAACACTATATACATAGCACAAAATATAGTGCACTTATTTAGGGATAGACATAAGGGATAGAGTTTGTTGCTTGATTGATTTTCAGCTGCCAGTTGATTGATCATGCGATGATTGGCTGACAGCATGTTCAAGCCATGTGTGCTTCAAGGCAGCTTTTATTTTGTGACTTTTTATTATAAAGTAGCACCTGATAGTTGCAAGAACCTTTACCACAGGATTCATTTTGATGATTTGTAATTACTTATTTAGGTAGATAAATTAATTGATTTATCAATTCAGGTGATAAACTTACTTGAACAACAACCTTCTTTAGTGCATGAGTGTGTATGCCGGTTGATTGAACAAGCATTGGTGGACTGTTGTTTGCCCTGGATTGAACAACACTTGTACAGAATGCATCAAAGAGAAAAACAATGAAGTATCATCAGCTTTATTGTTAAAGATTCACTCCTATTAGATAAACAAGCTGATGTCTTGAAAAAAATAAGCTAACAATAAAAAGAAGTGACTGACTGTTGACATATTTCAAACGAATATTCACAAACCAAAACTTTTTTAACATCTTTATTTATTTGGCAATAAAACTGTAATAATCCAAAAATCAGTCCGGAGAAATTGGTGAAGAGGTTGTAAAACACGACCATGTTATATCTGAATTCATGTTATAACAAAGCATGTTATAGCTGTGGGTTTTTTTTCTTCTATGTACATTTAGATGTTTCCCTGTACCTTTAGATGTTTCCCTGTACCTTTAGATGTTTCCCTGTACCTTTAGATGTTTCCCTGTACCTTTAGATGTCTCCCTGTACCTTTAGATGTCTCCCTGTACCTTTAGATGTTTCCCTGTACCTTTAGATGTCTCCCTGTATTTTTAGATGTCTCCCTGTACCTTTAGATGTTTCTCTGCTAGACAAAAATTAGGTCATAAAAATAATTTAAGTTCAGAATACCTCAGCAATAGATATCAGCTACTACTGCTAACCACATTAATTAACACCACTATGCACAAGTATAATTGTACAGCATGAATTAACACTACTATGCACAAGGATTATTGAACAACATGAGTTAGCTATACTATGCACAAGGATAATTGTACCAGCAAATAAGAACCTGTTTAATTTATCCATTCAGTACTCAAAAAGTATTTCTTTATCAAATACATTACCTGATCACATTAAAATGAAATTACTTTCTGCTACTTCCATAATCCAGCCCTCACTGAAAGATGAAAAAATGTCTTTCCATCTATATATGACATTGATGTAGTGGAGTAACTCCTACAGATTACATCCCCTTATGAACACTAGGTGGCCACCTGTATCCCAGATGTTATCAGTTAAAACTTTCACTTGCAACTGTCAACAGTGCCTTCTAAGAATCTAGAAAAAAAGTGGTACAGAAAGTTAAAATGTTGATATAATGCAATTAATGAACATTTTCATTTTTCATGGTGAATTTATTTTTATTTTTGCATTCTTGTACTGCTCATTGTAGTGCATGTGACATCAATCAATAACATATTTATCACCAAAGACCAGTATTTATTTTTGGTGGTATAGTAAGTTAAAATGTTGATATCATGAAATTAATCAACATTTTCATGTTTCATGGTAAATTTATTGTAATTTTGCATTCTCGTACTGCTCATTATGGTCCATGTGATATTGATCAGTAACATATGTATCACCAGTGCAAAGTTTTGCTCGGTTATTTAAGTTAATAAAACACTTCTTAGGTTGTCTTGGTAAAAATGAGCTCAAGTATTAACACAATTTTTGTATTGTGATGTGCACTTGTTTGTTTTCTTTTCTCTTTTTCATTGTAGATATGTCACTCAAATGCAAGAAGTGCCACCATGTTAAGGTTGTGGAGGATAACCATGAAACATACCTGGCATGCATGAAATGTTCTTTTACTTGTTCTGTGTGGACTGAAGATGTTTGGTCCAGTGTTTTGAAACATTATTTGAAAGGGCATGAAAAATGTGTATGTTCCAAGTTTTCTGACCTAGACATTTTAAGTATACATCCTAAATTGATCAGTTTTATGGAGGACGTAATGGTAGATGCTGTAACTGTACAAATCTAGTGGAATCATGTATGACATGAATGATTCAGAAAGCCTTGTCTTCAAGAATGTCGACAAGTGAATTAGATGTACCTAGGACAGTTTTGAATCCTATTTGGCAGTCAACTGAGTGCAAGTCCTTATCCCCGCCTATGCATGAATTGAGGAATCAGGTGTATGGGATTATTTTTTTTCTTTGCCTGCCAGCCCAGCTAGCTAGCAAGTCTTACATCAGTCACATACTCCATCCCAACTGCCGAGCAACCGGTGCAGCTGCCCAGAAATTGTTGTTTGATGTAAGTGGCTGTGAGTCTGTCTCAGAATGGCATACAATGCCTTGATTGGAAATTTCCTCTGGCAACAGTTTCCTATAACCAGCAAACCACTATGTCCATCCTGCTGTCCGGCCAGCCATATCAACACTACCTGTATATGATGAACCGGCATCATATATCAAGCCACCCGCCCAGGCCAGCCAACTGCACCAGACTGGCATTCCACAACCGGACCCCCTTCTATGCTAGATATGATGCAGTTGGCTTTTTTAGCATACCCAACTAGCAGAGTCTTGGTTATTCAAGGTGATGATTCTGATTCATCATTACCTTATGTATCCTTGGATGCAAAGTGTACAAGATGAGGACATTCCTCCTGCAGATGATGGCGAAGTTACTAATTTACTGGACCATTCTCATCCTGCTATGGAGAGAACCAAATTTAGCTTCAAGATGGCAGTTAAGGAGATATATAGAATCTTGCAGCCTTCAAAATGCCCTCCTCCCCCGGCAGTTAGTACCTCCTCTAAGGTCAAGGCTTCGGTGGACACCAGTGATGAGGAAAATGAACATCCATCCTTCCAAATTTTGCCTCAATCGTAAAAAATAGCAGAAATTAATGGGCATCTCTCAGAGAGACCCCTGTAATTCCAGTGCCTTTTTCTCAGATACCTGCTATGTTTCCACCGTAGTGGTACAAATCACATTCTGACATTTACTATACTGTGGTACAAATCACATTCTGACATTTACTATACTGTGGTACAAAGTTTGGATATCGATATAATGGCAGTTAATATGTCCAGTGCACTTTTCTACAAAGTGGATAGACAGTTATTTAACGCTACATCCAAGTTAATGAGGAATGCCATCATGACCTCTCTTCTTGACCTGGAAGCAGTTACTCACATTGAAGGTTATAAATAGAGCAGTTTACCACACTATGGCAAATGCCTTAATGGCCTTCTGTAATCTGGACTTTGTAAGAAAAGATGCACTCCTGCATTCTTCTCTCAAGCCCTGTCATTAGGGAATTCTACATTCACTCCCATTCTGTTCCCTACTCCTGTTTGGTGGTCTAATTGAGGAGGTCAGGAAACAGGCAGCACAGGAGTTTCCCCTTCAACTTTCCGTACAATCCCCAATCTCTGCATGACCCCATCATGCAACATATCGGAGAAGGAACAATTGCCATCAGAAAGATCGCAGAGCCAATAATCAGAAACAGCAGCAATCTTTCTGTGGCTAAGGGAGTTACAGGACAAGATACAAAAGCCTATCCTCCCCCATCCCCACCATTAGCCATCAATGACTTGTCTTGTAGGCACCAGACTCCTTCTCTTTCGTTATACTTGGATGGAGTTATTCATCAAAACAATTTGTTCATCCAAATCATTTTGGAGGAGCTGCAGATTTTGTTCAACCAGCACCCTCCCCTTTCATCATCCCCCTTCATGACAGAGACTCCAAATGACCCAATGAAGGTGGACATTCTGCAGAAGGAAATAGAGCTTATCCTCTTAAAGTGAGTGGTGGAGGTAGTCATAAAACTATACTCCCTGGGCTTCTTTTCCAAGCTGTTTTTGGTCATGAAAGCAAACAGAAAATAGAGACTGGTCATAGACCTGAACAAACTAAATCATTATTACCACCACAAAAATCAACATGAAGATGGCAAGATTGATGCATATGTCTGACAGTCATGATGAATATGCGATCAGTCTCAACCTGTCTAACACATATTTTCATACTCCCTTTCACACTGCATTATGCAAATACCTTCGCTTCAGATACCGCAGGATAGTTTACATTGGACTGTGTCATCTCCCACTACAGGATGTCCTCCTCCACATCAACAGTGGTGTACCAGGATGACATACTGCAAAAACATTTGGTAAGTTAGATTTTGGTCCAAGATATGAACAACCTTCTTTACCTTATTCACAGTTTAGGGTGAATAGTCAGTGTTGAGAAGTCAGACATTGTTCCTTCTCAACACTTTATTCATCTCTGTATGGAGGTCTTTTACTCATACCAACCTCATTCATGTTTCTCCTAAACACATCAACAGTATTGTTCATGCATCGGAGAAGATTTCTGCCAGGAAGGTGATTTCAGCAAGGGAGTTCCTACAACTCCTTGGTCTCCTCAGTGTGAGAGTGGTTCTCTTGCAACTTGGCTGCCTTTATATGCACTCTCTGCAGATGGTCCTTCTGGCACAGTGGCGCCCATTCTCAGGTCATTTAGATCATCAGATTATGATCTCAACCAAAATCAAACACTTGCTACATCATTGGCAAGACAGGGAGTGGCTTGCAACAGGAATATCTTTGGAAGCCCCACAACCGAAAATCACAGTCTGCACAGAAGTCAGTTTGTCAGGTTAAGGGGGCACACTTGCTATCGGACTTTGGACTCAACAAGAGAAGGCTCTTAAAGTTAACCTCCTGGAGATGAAGGCTATTCTCAGTGCCTCACACGCAAGGGTGGAAAGCATCCAAAGCAAGACTATCCTGATAATGTCGGACAACTTGGTCATGGTGAACTACCTCATGAAACAAGGATGTACAAAATCACTGGACCTATGCATTATAGTTTGGGAATACCTTCATTGATGTACCCAACACCACATAAACATACAAGTCTGACCTACCCCGGGCAGGCTCAATGTCCTTGCGGACTCATTATCAAGGAGAGGCCAACTACTTCATACGGAATAGTCTCTCCATCCATCAGTCATCCATTGAGTCTGCACCCTATGGGGCCAGCTGATGCTATACCTATTTGCTACAAGGTGAAACAACAAACTGCCCACTTTCATATCCCCATTCTTGGATCCACTTGCATGGGCTGTCAATGCCCTCTCAATCAACTGGGAGAGAATTTGGGCATATGTCTCCCCACCAGTTGTTCTAGTACTGAAAATATTTTTAAAAATGAGGGACATGGCTGATAGCCCCTCTACAGTGGAACAGATCATGGATCAGCCACCTCCTTGATCTGACCACAGATGTACCCAGGAAGATAAGTGAACCCACACTCCTCAAACAGCCAGGATAGCTACTATTTGATCCATGTCTGGAGAAACTCCTTCTTTATGACTGGCTTTTGTCAGGGAGGTCTTACAAGAAAAGGAGTTCTGCCCATCAATCGTGGAGAGGATCACGTCGGCTAGATGACCCTGCAGTTTGAAGGCATATGAGGGGAAGTGACATGTTTCAACTGACTGGTATCAAGTTAACAATGTCACACCACTCTTTGCCACCATTCCCCAACTGGTTAACTTCTTCCTTTTCCTCCTTGAAGATAAGAAGCTAGCTCCTCCACCTCGCTGAAGCAGTTATCACACAAGACTAGCTTCAACTACCAGGGTGAGTGAGCTGCATACACTGTCTATGGATCTAAACTGCATGCAGTTCTGTTCCAACAGCACATTAGTATTAATGATGCAACCTGGTTTCGTTTTGAAAAACAGGTTACCGTCGATAGATAATCAGCAAATAAATATACGCTCTCTCTCCTCAATCGATCCGTCGAGAAAGGCGAAACTACAGGACCCAGTGTACACTCTCAGACTCAATCTAAAGCTCACAGAAAATATCTGCTGAGGTCGCCAAAGGCTCTTCTTACCACTGAAAGCTGTTAAAGCTTGGCTAAAGGGAATTATTAGATTGGCATACTTGGAGCTCTCACTGGATCAGCTACAGCTCATTAAGATTTAGGCTAACAAAATAAGAGCGATTTCCATGGGCCTGGCCTTTGAACATAATGACTCAATTCGAGACATAGTCGAGTCAGTTGGCTGGCATGCCCAGTCTACTTTCTGTAGCTTTTATTTATGTGATATGGCCTCACAAAGAAGAGAGCTCAATCTTGCCAGGCCACTGGTAGCTGCACAGACAGTTACCATGCACCGTTCATCCACAGGGATCCCTCACACACATATAAATGCTTAATCTTTGGTTGTGCTTGTCTCATGTTAGGAGAAGTTTATCTTTTCAGTAGAGCAATAATGAGGCTAGTGCAGAATGACATTGGCAGAGGTTGGATGCACAGGTATTTTCTCCTCCTCGTACATATTCTCCTAATGTTAATGTGATCAGATAATGTATTTGACAGAGAAAGGACATTTTTATAATAAATTATGTTTGTCTGAAAATACTTACCCAATCACATTACTATCATTCCCTCCCACCATTCCCTGCAAATGCGAGTATCCTGTTAACGATTTAGTTCAGGTTTAAACTTATAACATCTGGCATATGTGTGGCCGTCTAGCAGGTATAAGGGGAGGTGTTTTGTATGAGTTACTCCCCTTGGTCTATATCATATATAGATGGAAAGACGTTTTTTTCATCTTTCACTGAGGGCTGGATTCTGGAGGTTGCAGAAAGTAATTCAATGTTAATGTGATCAAGTAATTATTTTTTTTTTTTTAAAACATAATTTACTAGAAAATTTCCTTGCTTTCGAATAGTTTATAAAAACTGGTTTTGTGTTCTGTTTAAAAGAATGTTTTCTGATGTTCAGACAAATTTTTATGTCAAAGATTTCTTCTTGGAACATTTTAGATTATTTGACTTACCTAATAAGGACAGTCACAATGACTGTGTGTGCATTTAAAAAGAAATAGAAAGTCAATAATGCTTCTCCTACTCTTAACGAGTGGTAAATTAAAATCCTTCCCTACTCTTAAAGGATGGTTAATTAAAATGCTTGCAGAATTTCTCATACTAATTGCAAGTATTTATAAAATCCAAACCAGATTTAAAACACATGAATTTTAAAATTGATTTGGTTTGGTGCTTTACAGCACAGCAACACAAGTAGGTTATTTAGTGCTGAAGCAATTGGAGTAAAGTTCTTTGCCCAAGAACACACCACAGTAGCTGACCCAGGCTGGTCTGATGGTAGAATTCAAACCCACACCCTTTCAGTTGCGAGTCTGGCATGCTATCCACTGATCCACTGTGGCTCCCTTGAATTTTAAAAACTTTCATCGAACCATTTCAGTTTGTTTGGTCAAATAGATTGGTGTTGGGACCAAATTTCACAACAGTATTCAGATCTACACCTTACAAAAAATATATGAAAAGTACATATGACTGATATATTTACAAATTTTTAGCAAGTGCATTTTGAATAAACCCAGCATTTGCATTGCTTTGGATTATAGTGGCCTTAACATGGAAATTAAAACTGAGGATACTTGTCAGTCATACACACATATCTTTCACACAACACTTGCCTATTAGTTTCACACCTTCCATTAAATAGGTAAAGCAAATAGGATTTTTCTTGTTTGTAAAACTTATATAGCAACACTTCTTCACATTCATTTCTTCAGCTTCTATTTCTGACACCACTTATATAATCTGTCTGCATCTCTCTTCAGGAGCTTGCAATCACTTATCTGTCCAACAGATTTATAAAACTTTCCATCAATAAATGACACTTAGAGTGCTCTGCAACTAAATGAGGTCATTTATATACAATCAAACTAATTTGGGCCCCAAAATAGAACCTTGAGGCACCCCAGAAATGACCTTGTACCATTCTGAACCTTGATCATTTACAGAAACTTTTTTTTTATCTGTCGCACAAATATGAGCAAAAAACCAGTTGAGAATATTACGCATCACACCACAGGATTGCATCAAACCATGCTGTTCATCACATATAATAGGATTTTAAAAATGTGAACATTTTTTATCTTCAGTTTATAACTTAAATTGGATAAGATTGGTAACAGTGACACAGGCCTATGGTTTGAGACTAAAATTCTATCACTTGATTTAAACATTGGAATAACACTGGCTGGAAAAGTACCAGACTTTATAGATATGTTAAAAAGTTTGCATACATGTATACATAAGTCTTCAGCACATGTTTTTAAAAGAATACCAGAGATATTATTAAAACTACAGGCTTTATTCACATTAAGTTCACTCAAAACTTTACATCAGTACATTTAATGTCTATGCTGTTTAAAGGGTCAATACACAGAATGCAACTGTGTATATCTGTAGACAGAATGCAACTGTGTATATCTGTAGACAGAATGCAACTGTGTATATCTGTAGACAGAATGCAACTGGGTATATCTGGTAAATAATCTACAGACTGGAGTTAAAGATGCTTTTAACGAAATTATTGAACACACATATTTGAAATGTATAAATAGTCTGTAGAATTCTATCTGTTGTTGTTGAAGGGAATGAACCTTTCTGCTTTTTACATCTGACTAAACTTCAAAGATGTTTACGGTTTTCTTTTATGGAAAATTCAGTACTCATTATATAATCTTTGTACGTATACTTTTTGTTTTTTAAAATTCTTTTCTTGCTACAGAATAAAATGGTACTATTAGGAGTCTTTCACTTCATATACTCTCTTCAAGCTTTCTCTTTTTTCTCACAGCAGCAATTAGATCATCATTATACCAAACAGGATAACATCTCAGTTTTGCAATTTGTACATATTCAGTTATAACTGAATTTAAAAGTTTTCATAAAAATGGTCAAAAGCTTCATTTACATTGTCAAGAACTAAAGACCAATTTGCACAATGTCAGAGATACTTCGTGCAGCTAAAATCAGCCCTTTTATAGTTGAAACCAGTTCTGTTTAGTGTCTCTGATGGGTCAAATCACATTCAGTCAAATCTCCATGTACTTGCTCCAGTGAACTTTTAATCCAATCTAACACCATGGCTAAAGTACTCCAGAGCCTTGACATGTGTCAAACTGAAATAATTTGAAGCATCATTGTAAATCTTATGGAATTTCCTATATTTAAGAAATGGTTAAAGTGAAAACTTCCCGAGTTTAGCCAGAATTTGTGAGTTAATACCACAGAAGCTTGATGTTAAATAGCTTCAACATTTTTTTTCTGGACTGTGCTATATAATAAAGGAAGTCTTTATCATCTGACAGTGAAGCATTGGAGATATATAGCGATAACTTTTCTGACAGTGAAGCATTGGAGATATATAGCGATAACTTTTCTGACAGTGAAGCATTGGAGATATATGGCAATAACTTTTATGACCACATTGTTGGTGTAGGCATCAAGATTTTAAGTTTTTTTTGGCATTTAGCTTAGTTTCTCTGACACTGTTGTATGTACATTCAAGGACCAAGATGGTATATTCTTCTAGGAGGGTACTACCTATCACAGGCAAAAGTAGGTCAGTTTAGCTTAGTTTCTCTGACATGAAATTTTATGGGTGTTTTTATCTTGGAGGGTACCACTCACCATGGACAAAAGTTGCTCACAGCAACCTACTTCTCACAACTGATTACATCGAGCTTTTGCATTTAATTCATTTTCTCTGCAGGCTTCTCACAGGTCAGGGAAAAGTCATGAAATTTTTCAGTTTTCAGGAAAGTCAAGGAAAAAATTTGAGAATTTTATGATAAGTCATTTGTAATTGATCTCAATTTAGGTCCTTGGTACTATTCTTCTTACTTAAAATGAAACATACAGTACAGCTCACGTGATTTTTCGGAACCCCACGCATCGCGGTGGGGTACTTAATCCCCTCCACTCTAGCTCCACGATAGCACTCCGCGGTGGAGGCATAAATACCTACAAATCACCACCGCGTTTCGGCAGGCATGCCGATATAAACTCCACCGTGGAGGGGCTAGTCGACATTACTGATTGACATCTGAACAGCCAATGAATGAAGACCACCTATGGAAAGACTGAGACGTCAAGAGTGATTTACAACTGGATACCATCTGAAGAATCAGTCGTTTTTATTTCGATCATATATTTGGACAATAAAAAAATAATTTCAAAAGTCTTGTATATTCAATACACATTACTGTTTATAAAAGGTTGATCGACTTCTTTTGCAATAAGTTTATGATTTTAATTTATTTCAAAGAAATATGAACAAACTTATGCACTGACTTGACGAGAAGTACACATTGCTGAGCCTCTCAAACAGAATAAATTTATCATTTTGTTCCAAAGGAAAGTAATTCTCTGAGATATGGACAATTAAAATCCAAATTGACATCCGCTTCTGCTTACCCCCCCCCACACACACACACACACACACAACAACAAACCTAAAACACTGAATTTACACTGAAATGCAAACCGCGTGCTTAGTCTTTAAGCAGTAATAGTAGAGTCACGAGGCTGAATATTATGACTGCATGTGTGCTGTAAGGGACTGACCATTTAATATACGGGGTTTATATGTTGTTTTTTTTTCGACCGGGATATTTTTTGTTCTTTCATCACAGTATTTATTTATTTATTTTAAGTGAAATATGGAACGGATTAACGTCTGTTACAAAAATCAGAGAAAGACAATTGTTTTCATGCATTCCCCCCCCCCCCCCCCCCCCACGGTTGGAAAATTCAATTGTCTCTCCCTAATAAAGACTTGACTTCAGCGGATGTTCTACAGAAATCAAGGCAGTGACCCTTGTGAACACTGTTGTAAAATATTAACAAGGGTGTGCATCAAAGGATGATGTAAGTTTCAGCTTGGGAACAGTCTGTTTTTATGACACGAAGCCATCTGATTTTGGCGCGTTGTACTTTACAGCCGCAATTATGGTCTGGTCCCACCATTAACAACGGAAGTTTGATAATTGTTAGTAAGTAATCTGAACTCGGCTTATTACCGAAATGAAAAATAATATGGAAAATTCTAAAGTCTGAGATGTTCTGAGATTTTAATTTCCAACAAGTTTAGAGCATTTTGCATGGATGTATTATCTTCACGTGTATCCTATTATTTGCTCATTTTTGTACGGCGAAAATATAAAAATAAAATATACTCTTTTAATTATTTTTACGCAGATATTAAAGAATACAGTTTCCTGTTTTTGACTGTTAGAGCCTTTGGTTATTGAACGTGTTTCTGTGCCTCGTCCCGGCCTGATTTAAAAATATATATATATATATATATATATATATATATATATATATCACACACACACACACCCCCCCCGAAAATTCCTGCGGATGCCCATGAACACACACACGACTTTAGAAGCACGTGCTTGGGAGTTCCGGTGCTGTGGTGGGAACATTTCTTTCTTTTTTGCTCCATAACGCTATAATGTCTAGCACTTTATTACTTTTTACCTTTACCACTACTGAACGTTTCCAGATTTCAGTTTGTGTACGTTGAGATTTATAATCAGTCAGATTTTAATATTTTAATTCTGACGACTGACTAAAAATGTCGACATGTCAAGCAGCGAAAAAGAAAAACTTTGGTTAACATTAATAAGCATTTTAGCGTTATTTTTGAAACTCGCATTAGTGAAAAACTCTTCAAAACATAAGCAGAATCACGAAAAACTTGAATGGCAGGAACATCTTTTTGGCTTAGTGTGAATGATGAGGCCGCTAATTGAAGAAAGCTAGCCAATCATGGAATACTTAAACTCTTACTGAAGCATGTACAACAAAAAAAAAAAAAAAGGTTTATAATAGTAATATATTACAATGACTTGCGCAGTAGTGCTTTGGATTCCATATTTTATGAGAGAGAGAGAGGTGGGGAGGGGTCTTTTATTTATTATTTTTCTGTATTTTGCATAGTATGCGATAGGAAACGAACAAAAAAGTAAAAAGTAAAACAATAATTTCATCTGAAGCTAAGTTTACTTGGTGATAAAGATATAGAAGTATATAGACGTACAGTATTCACATACAACAATACAGAAAACAATACAGACAAAACAATTTAGCGGTCAGACATGCAGTCTCCCCCCCCCCCTGGTTATATGTGCTTGTAAAATTACACAAACATGCTTTGTATTACTCTCTCTCTCTTTCTCTCTCTCTCTGTGGATAAAATAACCGATATTATTATTTATCAACCGATGACAGCTCTCCTCTATCCATGTCATATAGTGTGTAGTTCATATCGTCACTATATTTCCAACCACCGACGGGAAAATTTGTTTCTTTTTTTTCCCCCTCTATTACGCTATAATGTCTAGTACAGTATTACTTTTCTTACCACTTGCAAACTTTTCCACATTTCAGTTTACGATAACTTGTGCAGTAGTGATTTGGATTCCATATTTTATGAGAGAGAGAGAGAGAGAGAGAGGGCGGGGGGGGGGGCTTTACTAAGAAGAGTTAATGATCTAAAATTATTCATCTTATTTTTCTGTATTATGCAATAGGAAAACGAAAAGAAAAGAAAAAGTTAAACATTAATTTCATCGGATGCGCAAGTTTGTCAGATCTATGGCAAAGAAAACAAACCCGCAGAAGCGCTGCTGTTGTACTTTTAGGTTTACAGTTAGCACATGAAATTAACACGTCAATATCAGCAGTGCTGATGGCTTCACTTGTGCTAGGTTACTTGCACGTGTCGACTACATGTATCTAGGATGACCTTTTGCGGCCATTTGTGATTTTTAAAAAAACCGCTACTTTGGTAATTAATGCAAATTAGTACAGTTTAAAATAAAATAACGATGTGAAATCTTACTAATGCTTTATTTAAGCGATTGGATGTCAGGAAAAAACGTACAATATGTGAATGAGTACTCATGCATGGAATAACCATCGGAACTTGTGCGATTTTGTTTGACTTCAGTCAGGTATGACTGCAGCTTTGTTATTAATTTGTTTGATGTTTATAGTTCTTTTCATTGCAGGTAGTACAATATCACTGACTTTCATATGATCATTACAATTTTGTATTGCGTTTACTGAAAAAGAAATAAGGATATGAATGCATGTTTAGATTCCGATAACATAGTATTGAAGAAAAAAAAAATTACATTTTGCGCAAAATGTAGTATTAATACAGTTTGCGAGGCATTGCCATTACATTATCATCATCTAAAATATGATTTGGCACTATGTATCATACATTATCTTCGTTAGAACAAGGAAATATTTATAATTAACTGAATTACTACGTTTTTTTCAGTATCAAAAAGTTAGCAAATTGCTCCCAAGAAGGATAACGATGTAGATAAATCGGTGCCCCCCCCCCCCCCCCGTCTCAACCTCTGCTTGCATGGGTGATAAACAGTAAACCACGCCCATATTATCGAAACCACGTCTACTCCGCGGTGGTGATCGGATGCGACTCCGCGAGGGAGCGTGGTGTGCAGGGCTATTCTCCGCGACAACTCCGCGAGGGAGCGTGGAGTGATGGTGGAGGGGTTTTTCTTAATCCTCTCCACTCACTCTCCACCCCCACCGCGATGCGTGGGGTTCCGAAAAATCACGTGAGCTGTACTGTACCATGCAAATATTGTGGACAAAGTTCATTCTTTACTTTGAACATTAATATGGACTTTTGGTAGGCTAATCTGTATTCAGATTTCAGCCATTTCAATTTCTAGAATAGAATTCTGGGTGGTGTATCAAATGGTAAACCTAGGATAATTCTTGCTGCCCTTTTTTGAAGTTTGTGGATTGTTTCAATATTACTATCAGTTGTATTTCCCCAAATTGTGCAGCAGTAGTCCAAAAGAGTAAGAATGAATGCATTGTAAAATAATTTCCAGTAGTTGAGTGGAAGAAACCATTTTATCCTATGTAAAAGATATATTCTTGAGTTTACTACAGAACAAACATGTTTCACTTGCTTACAGCAGTCTAGATTCTTATCAACATAAACTTCCAAAAGTTTTTCTGTTTCAACATTTTCAATTTGATTATTGAAGATATACAACTCAAGATTTGGATTTCTGTTCACTGATAGTCTTTGCCTAGTTCCAAGCAACATTGCCTTGGTTTTTAGGGGATTGATAAACATGTTATTCAGTGAGCACCAATATTCAACTGGATATAAATCTTCACCCAATTTTTTTTTCAAAGTTATAACATTAGAATCAGACTTATGCAAAGTAGTATCATCAGCATATAGATCAGTTTTTGAATGTTGTACATACAGCAGCAAGTCATCTATAAACAATATGAATAATACAGGCCTTAAAATAGATCCCTGTGAAACTCCCTTGTTGATGGACATCAGCTCTGATTTAATGTTACCAATAACAACTTGTTGGCTTCAGTCAGATAGGTATGATTTGAACAATGAGAGTGATAAATGAGAATATTTGTATTTTTCAAGTTTTCATGCAAGCATATTATGGTAAATTAGACAAAAGCCTTGTTAAAATCAGGATATATAGTTCCAACCAATTATCCATTGTCCATTGCAAGCAACCATTCATTGAGTTTTGTTAGCGCAGACTGACGGGAGTGGTTTGGTCTAAATCCAGATTGGGATGGGTGAGTTAAATGGTACTTTGACAGGCAACCATAGAGATGTTTGGAAACATGTCTTTCAAACACTTTCAATATGGTTGGCAGAATAGATATTGGTCTATAATTATCTGGACTTGATTTTGAACCCTTTTTATAAATAGACATAACCTTGGCATCCTTCAGTTGAGATAGGAAGATTCCCTTAGTAATGCTTTTGATTAATTATGTAGTTAAGAGATGGAGCAATAATATCAGCACATTTGTTTAAGATGAATGAACCTATTTGGTCCAATCCAGCCAATTTCTTAGAATTTAACTTTTTCAGTTCACTTACTACATCTGCACATGACATAAATGGAATAATGAATTGTGTGTGGTACTAGTATTGTTGTAACTTTTAAATGTATGGTGCTTGATTCCTACATAGTTTTACTTCATGATAAAGCAGCTTAGTCTTGAAAAAACTATGTTGTAAAACCTTTTTTTATCTTAAAAGATTTGCAAGATTCTGTTATTTTATATCCACTTAGTTTGCATCCTTTATCCGAATAATTATTCAGCTTTCTCTTTTTTAGGATTAAGATGAAGTTTCTCAATATATTCTTTCTTTATGACAGCTTGTTCAAGGAGATATTGTTTTTTGTACTAATATGAACATAAATACAGTGGTCACCCTCATATGAGGTCACCCTTCTGTAATACAGAGGTGGCCTTGTACAAAGCATGGCCTCGGGTGAGAGGTACAAAATAGTACTGTGTTAGTTTTGTTCTGGTGAGGGCTGCAAAAATAGTACTATGTTCATTTCATTCTGGTGGGGGCTACAAAAATAGTAGCAAGGTAATTTGATTCTGGGCAATATGGCCTTAAATAAGGGGTGACCTTTTTTTCACAGGGTCTTCTCAAGAGGAGGACCACTGTATGTATATTTAAACAACCAGTGACAATTTTATACTAATTTCATCATCTCTTTATAACATTACAGATCATTAGCATCATAATTTATATAAATGTATGCATCTTGAATTAAACTTACACATTTTTAAACCTTTAAATCAGTTTTTCACATGTTCATTACTTTTCAGATAAAAAGGTTAAATACAAGGTGGTACATGGTTGGCTGTAGGGGAACTGGATGCCAGTTTTAGTGACAGTAATTCTCCCATGATATGCCCAGGAGTCCAGCCACATAAATTCAATACAAAATTGGAGGCAGATTTCTCATATGACATTGCTTCCCTAACATAAACATTTGCTAAAATTTGTCATCATGGGTGTAGTCTTATGATCAAGTGAGGGTTTTTCATTGGGAAAATATTTGTAATTCTTTTGTTTTTTATGTTTCAAGTGCAAAGTGCGTGTGTGTCTATGTTTGAAATGAAATGTGTGGTCAGAGAAAATTTGCCTTTAGTAAGGGAAAATTGTGGTTTCATTACCTTTGGGAATCCTACTCTGCCAGTGTTCTATGTACCGTCATGAAACTTGATGTGTGTATTCATTTTAGAGTGTACTAATCACCATAGGCAAAAGTATGTCACAGTGACAAATTTTTAATGTTCCATTGATTACTTTAAACTTTTGTATTTAGCTCAGTGTCTCTGACACTGTTGTATGTATAGTCTTGAAACTTCATCTTGGAAGATACTACCTACCACGGGCAAAAGTATGTCATTGTGACCTACTTTTCTTTTGCTATTGTGACTTTGCAAGGTTTTTGGATTATGCTAGAGTGGAGCAGGCATAGCATTCTATATAATGCTTGTTATATTGAGGGTACAATCCAGACAAAACATACATATTCTTTTTTGATAACTGTGTAACTGTGTGACTATTCCAATGTCTGCCCTTGCTCTTGCTTGGATATTTTTACCTGTGGAATATTTACTATTTATTTACAGGTTGCTGCCCTAACAGCTTCCAAGTGCATAGAATGGATGGGAGGTGTGGGTTACACTAAGGACTATCCTATAGAAAAATTCTACAGAGATTGTAAAATAGGTATGACACACCCACAACATCATTGCTGTTTTAAATATACCTATTTTCAGTTCGGTAAACATGTTATCATTACTTATCCATTTACTGATAGAAAATATAAATGACTTTATTTTTTCAAGTAGATCTGAGGATATTTTGTAAAATACAAGATATCAGCATAATCATTGAGAAGCAGAATCATTCATATATCTACTTGCTTAGATTTCAAGAAGTTTTTTAAAAAAATTGAAACTTTCACATAGAAGGTCTGCCCAAAATATCTAACAAATCTTGTTCTTTACAGCATTAAAATTATTGACTGAAAATGACACTCAACTGTAAAACAAAGTTTGGCAATTTTTTACTAAACGAAAGTAAAATTATTGGAAAACTTTTCAGCTTGTAAGACAGTATATTTATTGATTGATGTCAGGAAGGAACACTTGTGAATAAACAGCAACATCACTAGTATGGCCACCCATTTTTAATTTTTGAGGAATATACATTGGCAAAATTCATCTCCTCCCCATCCACCTCTGAACTTACTAAAAGGTCAAATGTAAACATGTATAAACAGTTACAATATTGTGATTGGCAAAACCTCCATGTTGCATTTGTTTTCAGACCATATCCTGACAGCGGGACATCACAAAGTTAAAATAATTAATCATTCCATAATGTCTGCATGTTCATTTGAGTCATGAACATCCACTTTCTACCATATAGTTGAATCTTTCATGTATACATCCACTTTCTACCATTTAGTTCAGTCTTTCATGCCACTTTCTACCATATAGTTGAATCTTTCATGTATACATCCACTTTCTACCATATAGTTGAATCTTTCATGTATACATCCACTTTCTACCATATAGTTGAATCTTTCATGTATACATCCACTTTCTACCATATAGTTGAATCTTTCATGTATACATCCACTTTCTACCATATAGTTGAATCTTTCATGTATACATCCACTTTCTGCCATATAGTTGAATCTTTCATGTATACATCCACTTTCTACCATATAGTTGAATCTTTCATGTATACATCCACTTTCTACCATATAGTTGAATCTTTCATGTATACATCCACTTTCTACCATATATTTTAATTTTTCATCTATACATCCACTTTCTACCATATAGTTGAATCTTTCATGTATACATCCACTTTCTGCCTTATAGTTGAATCTTTCATGTATACATCCACTTTCTACCATATAGTTGAATCTTTCATGTATACATCCACTTTCTACCATATAGTTGAATCTTTCATGTATACATCCACTTTCTACCATATAGTTGAATCTTTCATCTATTTATCCACTTTCTACCATATAGTTGAAACTTTCATGTATACATCCATTTTCTACCATATAGTTGAATCTTTCATGTATACATCCACTTTCTACCATATAGTTAAGTCTTTCATGCCACTTTCTACCATATAGTTGAATCTTTCATGTATACATCCACTTTCTACCATATAGTTGAATCTTTCATGTATATGTTCTATATTACATGTATCTTTTTCAGGAGCCATCTATGAAGGTACATCCAATATTCAGCTAAACACAATAGCTAAATGTCTGGAGCATGAGAGCACTTGATGTCTGTCCATCAGTCTGTCTGAGATAAAATATGGCCTTCACCTGTGAAAAGAGTCATCTTAGTCATGTGGTCCTTGTTAGTTAACACATGGACAAATCATCAGTCATTTCAATCCATTCCAAACAAGAAGAGTGATCTAAAAGTGTCTTATTGGATTTTGTTGATAAAAATGACTATATATACTTTCATTTTGAAACATTCTAGTCTACACTGGTTGAAATAATCCCATGTCGGTTTATTCAAGTATTGTTCAGCCCAAAGAAATACCAATATGTGCACATTTTTTTAATGAAGCGGAATTACAAAAAAATTAAAAACATTGGTTGATACAAGTCTGCCATTTAATGGAAATAATTATATTCTCAAATATACTAGACTTCAAGTGGCTTATGTCCATCAGCTGTTTGTGGCTGTAGACTTCAAGTGGCTTATGTCCATCAGCTGTTTGTGGCTGTAGACTTCAAGTGGCTTATGTCCATCAGCTGTTTGTGGCTGTAGACTTCAAGTGGCTTATGTCCATCAGCTGTTTGTGGCTGTAGACTTCAAGTGGCTTATGTCCATCAGCTGTTTGTGGCTGTTTATGTTCAAATGACTGAATTCAAAATCTTAAACACCGTTACAATACATGAAGTACTTTCAGAATCTATGTATCTAGGGGCTAATGTACTTTTTAACTGGTGAAACTGTTTGTGCTATGGAGTATAAGATGAGAGGTAATGAATGATTTGAACTTATATTATGAACTAGCATGTAAAATTGTGAAGAATGATTTGAATTTATATTGTAAACTAGCATGTAAAATTTAAGAGAGCATTGCAATATTATTTTTTAGTCACAAGTAACAAAGGATCACACTTTAGTTGTGCATCAAAGCTATGCCACTTAGATGACAACAAATTGTTTAGCTGTGATACATTCCAATCAGTTTATGGTACCCTCAGACACTTCTTTAAAAGATTTGGTCAAACAAATTTGGATATATATTTAGGAAGATATTTTTCAAAAGCAGAATTGTCATTCTCTCTTTTTCCCACCTAAATTTGTCAGATTGGTAAATGTACTTCTTGTTACAATGCCACTGTTGAATTCTATTTGGGTTCATTTAGAATATAGTGAATACTTCTTGTTACAATGCCACTGTTGGATTCTCGTTGGGTTCATTTAGAATACAGTGAATACTTATTGTTACAATGCCACTGTTGGATTCTCTTTGGGTTCATTTAGAATACAGTGAATACTTCTTGTTACAATGCCACTGTTGGATTCTCGTTGGGTTCATTTAGAATACAGTGAATACTTCTTGTTACAATGCCACTGTTGGATTCTCTTTGGGTTCATTTAGAATACAGTGAATACTTCTTGTTACAATGCCTCTGTTGGATTCTCTTTGGGTTCATTCACAATACAGTGATTTCATTTATTTTCATGGGTATTAATTGTTATCATTTTGCAAAAAATTA
The DNA here is from genome assembly GCA_029931535.1 of Margaritifera margaritifera. Classification (NCBI taxonomy): domain Eukaryota; kingdom Metazoa; phylum Mollusca; class Bivalvia; order Unionida; family Margaritiferidae; genus Margaritifera; species Margaritifera margaritifera. The sequence goes on from JAQPZY010001635.1 coordinate 4,349,461, forward strand.
TATATATTATATTTTCAGTGTTAATTAAATCACTGCATGGGTCTCCTCAAAGAAACTTCAATTTACAATGTGTGATGTTCTTTGATAAAGTAATCTACAGTGAAACCTGCCTTTGAAAACACCTCTGTATAAAAGATGCTTATTAATAAAGGACATTTAGGTGTCATTTGATTTCTTGAAACGTTTATACTTGTACCTGTCCATACAAGACAGATTTTATGGTCCTTTGAGTGTCAGTTATAGACAGGTCTCGCAAAATGGAAGCCCAATTTGAATAAAAAATCATATGAAAATATTTGTGCAGTGTTTTCTTTTTTGAATGTAACGTCTTCATAAAAGTTGCATTATTTTTACAATTTCTTGATTACAGATATTTAGACTGAAATTTCATTTCATGATCTCTCAAGAGATTTTGCCATGAAGGACTGATTGTTAGACAAAGTTACATGGAAAACACATTCCCTGTAAGTTTACAGAAGAATCAGGTGGGATTGGCCTATTGTTTTTTGTTCACCTGGCCACAACACCAGGCTAGCATAAGGTCTAGTCCTATGACCATCATGCATTGTATATCATCCACTCACAATTGCTAATCACAACTTTTCAAAAACCACTCCACAGAATTTGATGAAATTTTACAGAAAGCATCCTGGTCTGAAGCTCTTTAAGATTTGTTGAAATGATGCCAATCTGCCATCAATTACTAAACATAGACAACCTTTAAACAAATTCTGAAAAACTGCTTGACAGAATTTTACCAAATTTGACAAGAACCATCCTGGCAAACAATGCTGATGTACCATCAAATATGGACAAACATTACTGAAAACAGAAAACATTTAAATAACTTCTTTTGAAAAACTGCTCAAAGAAATTTGAACAAATTCAACAGAAAGCATTCTGGTATAGATGGCTTTCAAGTTTTATTACATATGATGCCAATCTACCATCAAATATGGCCACTGCTGCTAAAAACAGAACATTAAAATTACCTTTTTTCACACACCGCTCAACAGAATGTGACTAAATTTGACAAAGCATCCTGGCATAAAGGGCTTTTAGATTTTCACAAATGATATTGATCCACCATCAAATATGGTCCCCACTACTAAAATCTGAAAAACATTGAAATGAATTCTCAAAAACAGTTAAAGTTTGACCAAATTTGACAAAGCATCTTGGCATAGAGGGCTTTCATATTTGTATTTCTGATGCTGATATGCAATCAAATATGACCACCATTAATAAAAACTGCTGCAGCTGATTCCCCAATCAAATATGACCACCATTGCTAAATTCATAACAAGAGTCCCTTGAAGGGACTGATGCTCTACTGACCTAAAGAATTTCTAGGAATTCAAGATAAGACCATTTCTTCTCTTTAACTGGAGAGTGTTGAAACCATCTCAAATATTTTTGGGCAACAACAAAATTTTCAAATTAGCCACTGTGGTAGCCATATTTGATGTAAGACTTGCACCATTTTCATTTAGGACCAACTAGACATCATTAGAAGTCTTCTGGTGAAAACTTCATGTGAATATGACTATACATGCAGGAGAAGTAGCGATTGCAAGATTTTCAAGATGGCCACCATGGTGGCCATACTGGATGTCAGATCTGCACCATATCCATTTAGGTCCAAGTAGATATCATAAGAAGTGAATCTCTATGTTGATAAGACTCTCCATTCAGGACAAGTAGCAATAACAAGATTTTCAAGATGGCTGCCAACGTGGCCATATTGGATGTCAGATAAGTACCTTTTTCATTTGGAACCAACTAGAACTCGAGGCTGTTCCATTTAAACATACATGGTACCCAGGGAAGGCACTTTTTAAAAAAATTTATGCCAGGATACTCTGATTACTCAAAGAGTTCATACGAAAATTATACAGAATTCTAAATTGCATCAATGGGTGACTACTCCACATTAAAGTGCCTTCCCTGGGTCCCAATTATATTTTACTGGAAAAGTCCTCATAAGAAGTCTTCTGTGGTGGCCATGTTTGAGATCAGATCAGCACCATTTTAATTTTTACCAACTAGACATGAAGTCTTTTGGTGAAAACCCCATGTCAATACAACTTTCCCATCCAGGAGGAGTAGTGATAACAAGCTTTTCAAGATGGTTGTTGTGGTGGCCATATTAGAGATCAGGTTGGCACCCTTTTCATTTGGGACCAACCAGAGATCATATAAAATCTTCTGGTCAAAACCTCATGTCGATATTTCTTTCCATTCAGGAGATGGCCATATTGGATATTTGATCGGCACCATTTTCATTTTGGACTAGGCAACATCATAGGAAATCTTTTAGTGAAAACCTCATGTTGATATGACTTTCCATTCAGGAGGAATAGCAATAACAAGATTTTCAAGATAGCTGCTGTAGCCATCAAGTTGGATGTGAAAACATTTTCATTTAAGATCAACTAGATATCATAAGAAGTCTTCAGGTGAAAATCCCATGTTGATATGACAATCCATTCAGGAGGAGTGGGAATAACAAGATTTTCAAGATGGCCACTGTGACGGTCATATTTGATGTCCATGTGGCACCAGTGTCATTTGAGACCAACTAGACATTATAAGGAGTCTTCTGAAAACATGTTGATATGACTTTCCCTTCAAAAGGCATAGCGATAAAAAGACTTTTAAGATGGTTGCCATGGTGGCCATATTGGATGTCAGACTGGCACCATTTTCATTTAGGACCAACTAGATATCATAAGCAGTCATTTAGTGAAAACCCCACACTGATATACATGACCATTCATTCAGAAGGAGTAGTGGTAAAAATATTTTCAAGTTGGTCCCAGTGGAGGTCACATTGGATGTCCAAGCAGCACCTTTATCATTTAGGGCCAGCAATAACATGGGTGAATGTGTGTATAAAGTTTCATGGTAATCCGAGGAGTAGTTTAAGAGTAGTAGTGATAAGAAACATGTGCTAACAGACAGACAGTAAAATTCCATAACAACAGGCCATCCCTAAAATCATTAAATGACTTCTTTACAAAAAACTGCTCAACTAAATTTTCCAAATTTGATGTAAAGCATCCTGGAATAGAGATCATTTAAAATGCTACCAAGCCGCCATCAAAAATGGCCACTTTTGCTAAAGACTGAAAAATATTTAAACAATTTTGTACAGAAGATGTCAAGCGAGCATCAAAAGTAGAAAACATATACGGAACTTTATCTAAAACAAATTCTGAACAAAATTCAACCAACTCTGACCCAAAGCATACTGGGACCTTTCAATATTGGATAAATGACGCTGATGTGCCATCAAATGTAGCTGAAGATACAAAAACTCTGAGAAATCTTGAAATGGTTGTTTCCGTAACATAAGCAATCAACAGCATTGGAAGAAATCTCGACAGAAAGCAGCCTACTGGCCCAGATTTTGTGGCCAACGCTATTGCATTTGGCTGTTAGGCAGATGTCAGCCAGGTGAGCGATCTCTCTTGGGCCTCCATTTCTTCTTTCAGTCAGTGACTTTGATCTTAAAATTTTTTAACCTGTAGTTGAAAGGTTTTTTCCTTAGCCATGTGCAAGCTACCATATTTGCCAACATTAGTCGATACTTTTTGATCTGGAAGTCTGGGCTTCATCTTATACACCAAATCGACTTATATATGGATTATGTCATTGAAATTGTTTTACCGTATTTAATGTAATTTTTCATATGTGAAAAAATTAATATTTTTTTCAAAGTACGAAAAATAATGTGTAAACAAAAATATCATTTTGGGGAAGAGATCATGTGTGAAAAAATATAGGACCCGACATTAAGAAGGGTTCCAAAATATTTACATGATTGTCAGTATTAAATTCACATGCATCAGATGTAATTGTGCTAAAGCAGCATGCTCTAGTAATATGTGTTTAAATTTGCTTACGTATGTGTGTATTAGAATAGACAAGTTAGGAAACAAATAACCATGACATGGACATGGGTATTCCATCACACATTTTTCTTCTTGCACATTTTTTTTCTTGCACCTCGTGATCGAAATTTCAGCCCTTCTTCATGCGGTTTTGCTTAATGTACCTTACTGACCCCGTTTATCTGAAGCTTTTGTCAAATAAAAGTTTTAAAAAATACATACCATGCTCCTTCAGTTTCAAAGATATATAATTTATATTTCAATATTCGTAATATTTATATTCATATAGACTCCATTTAGTTTAAATCCCAAGATGACCATTTAGTATGCTGTGTTGTTTTCTTTGCAAGTACAATGACCTCTATATTCCCACGAAATAAGATTAAACTTTATCAGTGCATGTACACTTCCTGTAGTTATGCGGCATTTTGGTCTGATCTTTGCTCATGAATTCAAGCTCTAACACTGCTGTTGGCGAGAACAAAAGATGTCACTGGTTGAGAAACTTACATGAGCAAGCACCTGGCATTACAGGTCATTACACAGTACTACATACATTAGCATGCCTTACAGGATCGATTACAATACCCTACAGGTAGCCTCATTTTCCTACTGGTAGCCTCACTAATTTGATCACATCTACTGTTTGTGTCGACTGGAATGACCTGGCCAAAGTTGTAGGCATATTTAATTAGCATGTAAATAACACTGCAAAGCCACGTGGTTCTTCTGACAATGGACATTGTAATTAAAACAAGAATGAACTGTTTATTCAGTGGTATTCATTGATAATGGAATATAGTAATGCCTCTGTACATGAGTAAGATCACAATCATCAGGTAACTCAACAATACATATTCAGGTAACTCAACAATACATATTAAAATTGCCCTGTAACCTCTCTCTCTCGCTCTCTCTCTCTCCAAAAGCTACAAGTAAAAACTGCTCTGAATGCATACGTTCTTACACACTTACATAGCATTGTTTCGTCTCTCTCTCTCTCACACATACACACACACACATTGACTAAAAACAACAAGTCTTGATCTAGTTCTTTTATTTTTTATTGTACATATAATTTGATAATGAGGTTACTGTTGCTGTAAGAATATAAGCTGCACTTAACTTTTTGACAACAGGGGTTCATATCGTTGCAAACAATGTACCAATAAATAATACCTATAAATAATACATGTACAGACTATCTAAATCATTTTCCCAATTATTCTGGAATAGCATAGTGATACCATTAATATTCATGAAACCCGAAGTTGGTAGAGAAAAGTCATCAAAGCCAAGGTGTTGATCTGGCTTTGTCTTATACTCCACATCGACTTGTATATGGATGAAGAATTGAAAATTGACGAAATTAGTGAATTCGACCTATAGGCCACATTGACTTAAAGGCCGGCAAATACGGTATCTACAAAGTTTGGTCCAGAAATGTGATTTAGACCTAATGTTATTGTGCAGAAACCCTTTGTTTTCTTTTAGTCAGAGTGACTTTGACCTTTGGCCCAGATAATGCTATTGTTCTTCCTTACACCAAGTGCAAGCCATCCACAAAATTTGGTAACTGTTGACGGAGGAGAACTTGAGTTATTGTGTAGAAAGCATTATTCTTCCTTCAGTCAAACTGACCTTAACCTTTGCCTTTTGACCCCAAAATTGATAGGGTTCTTCCTTACCCCAAGTACATCCCATCCACAAAATTTGGAAACTGTAGTTGGTTGACAACTTCAGTTATTGTGCAGAAACAAAATTGGTAATAGGTAGATGGACATCACAACATAATACGTTCCTCTTTATGTCAGGCATATTAAAAACACTCAACACCACCTTATGTCAGGCATATAAAAAACACTCAACACCACCTTATGTACATGCAATTAGATCGCTACATGAACAGATTACAGCAAGATGAATATCATACTTTACACATTTTACATTAAACTATGGCATGTCAAATGTTGCAAAAGCAAGTATTCGTTTTTAATAACTAATTTGAGTGTAACATTTACTAATTCACGTTATTTTTCTTGTATCTAATTGGTATAATGGACATTCATATGCAAAATGCATCTTTTCATATGCAACAGATACTGCATTTAACTGCTATAATATGAATTTATTTGTAAAAAGAATCGCTTATACGCTATATTTTTTAATTTGTATGCAATAGTTTCCAATCACTTACATTAGAAGTCATTTAATTGAAATACTTGTTATTTATATGGAATACAAGTTTTATTTAATTGGTACATATTTTTTATTCTTTTGATATATAACATCCTTTATATGCAATATTGTTTTATTCATTTGAAACAAAATTCATTTAACTGAAAAAACAATTATGCATTTGGAATACAATTTCATTTAATTAAGTTTTCACAGCCTTCAACTGGTATAATGCCATATTTCTTCATATTGGTATAATGCCATATTTCTTCATATTGGTAGAATGGAAATGTGGGATATAACCACTCACTGATATAATTGTTCCATTCAACCAACAGACAGAAGTCTAACAGCTTAGCAAATATTGGGTACAGTATAGAATGTAACCAACTTAGAAACAACACTTCATATGAAACAGGATCCTTCTTACACATCCCATCATATTTATTCTGCCTTTTAAAAAAGGGCAAGGTAATTTGAAATAACACCCCAAAACTATAATTTGTTATTCTCATGACACTCTGTACCAAGAGATATCAATATATGTGCAATTTATTTACACTGAAAAAAGTACTTTTATCAAGAAATGAGCAGATGTTATCTAACTGTAATAAACTATGTTCATTTTAGCTGGACTATTTGAAAAACAAGGAGCACTGATGTAGTCATCCTGTTGTGTGCCTGCATCCCACCTTGGTTAAAGTTTTGGGACATGTTTTTTTATGTCTATATTTCCTTTATTTATCATTCTGGTAGGTGGTTTTTGGTAGGAATATTGCTAATTATCATTCTGGGTAGGTGGCTTTTAGTAGGAATATTGCTAATTATCAATGTTTTACCCAAGAAAATATCATGTTTTGATTCTAGCTGGTTTTTGAAGGTCTTAAAATGCACAAACTGGGACATAGTTCAGGTTCAAGTTAAGGCAAGTTCTTTTTTATACCCAATATGACTATAATCAGATCTTCTAACTTGCAACATGTAACAAGACCATATAATGAGCAAGTTCTTTTTTATACCCAATATGACTATAATCAGATCTTATAACTTGCAACATGTAACAAGACCATATAATGGGCAAGTTCTTATTTATACCCAATATGACTAAAATCAGATCTTCTAACTTGCAACATGCAACAAGACCATGATAATGGGCAAGTTCTTATTTATACCAATATGACTAAAATCAGATCTTCTAACTTGCAACATGCAACAAGACCATATAATGGGCAAGTTCTTATTTATACCAATATGACTAAAATCAGATCTTCTAACTTGCAACATGCAACAAGACCATATAATGGGCAAGTTAGAAGATACGATTTTAATCAGATAGTAATTATACCTATATGATCTTTCATCAAATCATGCTATGATGTGTATTCTTTTCAGGGTTGTTACTTATTAATAATAAGTATTGTGAATATGTTGCAACTTGGTTGAAGGGGTAAGGCTGGTGAGTTCAAACACTAGAACATTGTTAGTTTTGACTAAGAAATATTACTTAGCCACAAGTTTCTACTCTATATGTCTTCGAGACTCTTCATCCCATAGTCATTGAAGTATTTAGAGAAGTATTACACTACAATATTTATTTCCTTGATCTACTCTTCATGTTTGAATAATTTTTTACAATATCTTAACAACTGTTGTTCATGTAGTCATTAAATTTACATTTATGATGTCTATTCATTGTAGATGCATTTCTTATAAATTGTAGTAATGTTTATTGGGAATATTTTGATATTTTGCCTTTGGAGTGGAGTCTGGGTCAGGGTCAAAAGTTAGAACCTGATTAATTTTTTTGTACTCAAGACTATAACAGTGTGACTCTTTATCTTATGGTCATTAAACTTTATACATGGAAGCATCTGGAGTCATTATCGGTGACCATGACCGACTTTTTTATTTCGAATGATTCTGGTCATTTATTTTGATTATACGTCTTGTCACTTATCAGCCCAAGCGTTGCCAAAGTTTTGACATTCAAGGATCTTGAGCGGTGCTCCCCCAGCTCCTAGTTAGGTCCTTATGGCCTACTTGTTCACATGACAAAGTTCTTTAACAATGCTGTTAGTATGAATTTGTTGGCAAATGTTGCCTCTATAACTCAAACCATACTGGTAACAAGAAATTTTTATGCTCTTATTATTCTTCAAGTTATCAGTTTTGCTGTTTTTCACATTAGACTCCTGAAAATGAGTCGAGTCTTGAGTCTGTAGACTCCTGAAAATGAGTCGAGTCTTGAGTCTGTAGACTCCTGAAAATGAGTCGAGTCTTGAGTCTGTAGACTCCTGAAAATGAGTCAAGTCTTGAATCTGTAGACTCCTGAAAATGAGTCGAGTTTTATACAGCAGAAAAGCAACTTGTATCCTTCCTTTGAGTCTATCTGAAGATACAGCTTTTCTATAAAAAAAATATGTAAACTTCCAAAATATAATACTTGAATAAAACATAAATCCTATTTAACGTATATCTTGACACATAAAAACAGAAATTATCCAGTCCTTCCAAGTTGGCAGCCACAAGTTTTTAATCCCACCTTGATGTTCGCACTCTTCTTGTGAATGTTCCATCTGGGTTCATAGCAGTATAGGTGTTCACTCTTTTGTCTTCAGTCAAATTCATATAGGCAATATAAGCAACACATCCAACCAAGGCTGCAATCCCAAGGGATATCACATGCCTGTTCTAAAAAGATATTCATCATAAACACATTACTCTTTCTAAGACTAAAGAAATCTAGGAATAAGTTTAAAGTAATATGATTTAATTTGTGGTTACAAAACATACACAATGATCCCAATCATATGCTGTAAACTTACAGTAATTGGTAGATTGATTGGTTGACTCAGTATCAAAATATTTGCAAAGAGCCAGCATGGTGCAGCCCTGTGATAAATAAATTTCAGCTTATATCTTGATTATCTTATTAGCCACAACTTTGAAAATTTGTATCATAATGTAGAATTTAAAAAGGATAACATAGAATTTAAAAAGGATAACATAGAATTAAAAAAGGATGACATAAAATTTAAAATGGATAACATAGAATTTAAAAAGGATAACATAGAATTTACAGAGGATAACATAGAATTTACAAAGGATTAATATAGTGCAAACAATTTGAAGGTTGGATTTTGCCTTTAATTATGATGACAATAGGAACTTTCTCTATCATTTGATACCAATTCCTGGAGTGATAGTTTGGCCGATCAAGTGTAATGAATGTCAAAGAAAATGGAATAATCACACTGGTTATATCCCAAATATAAAGGTTGGCTTCAAAATAACCAAAATGAAAATAAGATTTCATCTTTTGTTGTTAGTTTTTCCCTTCAAAGAGGAGGACAGAAAGTTTGAAAAAGGAGTCTTTTGTTCTGTAGTAAATTTTGGTGCTAATTTTTTATTATAAATAGTTCTACCAAAAATTACATTGCTATCTACGTAATTCCCACCAAAAATGCACACAGGAGCCTTGAAAAACAAGTGAAAAATTGAATTTTGTTGCTCAATCTGAAGCACATTATGACTTACTGGACGTATCTAGGTCCATTACTGATAAAATTAACTATTATTTCATGATATAAACAGATGTAAAGGAACTTCTGCTACATGTACTGAAGATGTTGTGGCTTTTTGACTGTAACTTATTTTCAAGGTTGCAGTTTTTTTATATACAACAACTGTGGTGAAGGTGAAGCGAAATAACACGAGTTTTAATAATTTTATAAATTTGTAATAATATTTCATAATCATCTTAAGAGTCTGATATGAAAATATGCAAAGACATTAGACTAAAGTGACTATTCTGAACTTTCTACACCGACTTCTCCTATTTTCGACAACTTTGCCTATTTTGGCTGGAGAGGTAATTTCATCCAGATATTAGGTTCAAGCTTGGACCCTGACTTATTATGATTAAATGCACTTAGCAAGCTTTTCTATGATAAGATGATTTCTGGTAAGGAAATAGGTAAAATTATGGTTACAATTTAGTAACACATGTAACAGATATGAATGGAATGAGGAAAATTTCTGGCAAGCAAGATTACTAACTTTCAATTGGGATATTTCAAAATAAAAAATCTGATGCTGCAACATAATATGGGGCCACCAGTTGCCCCTAATTAATATTTCCTCTCCCCCCCACCCAAGGCAGTTTGTACCCCCCTTTCGATTTTTGAAACGAAAGCCTGAAGGATATTAAAAAATGCACAAAACTTAATCATCTCATTCATTAATTTATAATTTCTAACATTATTGGCAGTGGGTCCCTAACAATGTTATCTTCTTCACATTTCAAACCAAACACAAGTTTACAAAATAAATGACGAGCATGTTCACAGTAATTTTCAGGTTCTTGGAAAAGTCCATTTTCATTTAACCGGTGAGGTCTTTGCATTAGTCATACATAGAAGGCAAACACTGCATCATCAGCATCCAGTGTTTTCAATTTCTTGTTCTTATATTTCCCCCAAAAATGGGAAAAAATATTCCTTCAAAACTGAAGACATGCACAGTAAGTAATTTGAAGAATTATACATTTATTGTACAATTTCATAAAAACAGACTTGCCCACGTGATTATGGATGCAGTGCTAGCATAGAACTCCCGATTTGTTTGATATGCAAAGATGACAAATGTTAGGGACCACCTGGCAACAATCAGGTTTGAGATTATAAATTAATGAAGTTTTGTGCATTTTTTTTATATCTTTCAGGCTTTTCATTTTAAAATCAAAAGGGGGGTACAAACTGCCAGTGGGTTTGCAGAATACTACAGTATAGCAGTAGGTATAAACTGGAGTACAGCATTGTGGTATAAAGACCCACTTGGGCCTTTTTATCCAGGCTTAACGTTTTATTTTTATTTGATACATAATTTATGCAACACTGTTTATTTCTTTGATTTATTTACCAAAAACTACAAACAGATTTCTAATGTTTCAAGCATGTGTATTTTCTTGTAGCCATAGGGCAAAAACAGTTTCACCTGATTGTTTGTCAAGTGTAAATTACAGATATTTGAGTGCTAAATGTTATTTTTTGTATTATTTAAAAAAAAAAAAAAACATAATTTCATAAACCATTTTATTTACTTGGAGTGTTTGTCTATTTTTCTGAACCTTTTGGCACCTTGCAATTTTATCCATCTACATGTTTTTAATGGCACATTAAATGGAAATGTTCATCCATTGAAAAATGTGGACTAGCAATATTTCTTGTGGGCTACCATAGTTTCCATTTTGGTAGCCCATTGGACTACCACACATATTATAGATTTGTCCACCCCTGAACAGTGTCAATATGGGTTGCCAACTATGTAAGATATTCTTGAAAATTTGGCTTCTTGTTCCTGGGTCGACTGACTGGGAATGCGCATCACAGCACCGCTTATTAAGCAGTAAGACTTCCAGTCCATATCATAAATACCATAGTCGATGTCTCCCACTGTAGGGCAACAGACAGCGGTGCAAATAGACTCTGCCTTTATCATATTTACATTCACTGATCATTCATCAAACAAATAAGGATATACATTCATATGGTGTTCATTTTCCTTTCTAAAGTTGGCCGAGGCTATTTGCACAGCTGCCATGCACCTTAATTGGGAAAGATTATTCGCACGGCCACCATGTCAGTGTTCTCTCCAGGGCCTTTTACCATAGCAGGTCCACTACTCTATTGTTTCAAACCCCGATAACCCCCAATGCTTTAGAACTTGTCGCTATGCTATGCTCTTGTGCCGCTATGCTTTAAAATTTCCCACTACCCTTATAAAATTAATATGTTAAACAAACATCCTGTCACCTAATTCAAAGCCATATTACTTAAATGACACCTGTTCTTACCTCTTCTTGGGTATTTTATTAAGATAATCCAGGATAATTACTCACTCACTTAACCATTATCTTTTGTACCTGGCTTGCACAACTGCCGGTGAGCGACCTTGGTGCGGGTTTCATCTGCATAGAGATAGTCACATGATTGGCCAGCGATGATAGAGTCTACTGGTAGTGTGTTATATACATATTTCAGTCATTTTCACTAACAGCCAAAGCGGTTACACATATTACATTAAAAATTCTTGGGAAAAATGAACACACCACCATCCAAGAAATGTAAAATTACCCATCGTCCGGCTAGCCCCGTGTTGGCCTGGTTACGAAAACCAGAAATTGGCATCACCAATAGTAGCAGTGATTCCGATTCCGATAGCATCAGCATGATTTCCACAAAGAAAGAGATCAAGTAATGAAGGATGGAATTTAACAATGAATGGAAGACATTATACCCTTGGGTGGAAATTGCTGGATCGGATGGTAGGTTTTCCATATTGCTAAATTTTGGTTCAGATCTACTGGGTGTGTGTGTTGTAATATATTTTTTTTTATAGTAGTAACCAGGAATTGTAGTTGCAATTGTTGTCGTTCTTATTAAGTTGTGACGAGGAATGAAAGTTGCATTTTATTTACGAGTTGTTATTATGTTTACATAGTTGACTCTGAGCAAAAGAAATATGGTTTGGTCAGTAAACCTTAACTTAAGTGGGTGTTGCCCTATTAATTTCTCATTTCTCTTTCCTGTCTATCCAAGTAATAAATGGAACAATCTTTATCTTCCAGTTTTACCTCTTTTGAAAAGATATAAATAAAAAGTATTCCTTCATAAATATAACTTAAATAGTTTCATCCATATGCTTACTAATTATTCAGTAAAGTCATTCTTAATTTAATTTAAACTTTTGAACAACATTTAAGCTCTCTGGCATTGATTCAGTGAAGAAATTCAACAATAACAAACACTTTGATATATTGTTCTTTATGGAAAGGAATATGTATTATCTTATTCTGTGATGATTATGTGGAAATACATTACTGTCTTGACTCTTGAAGAATTTGTCCTAGGTAATTCACTTAATTAGGATTCAGGTAGTTTTGTCTTTTTTCTGTACATCCAATATTAAATTTTATGTTCCATTTTTTTTTTCAGATTGTGAAAAGTCATTCTCCTTAATGAATAGAACTAAGAGTGTTTTAAGGAACAGGTTGACACAGAGGGTACTGAACTACCTGATGACAATCAGTACTGAAGGACAATCCTTAAAAAGACTTTAATTTTGATGTGGCAGTCAGTATATATGGCAAAAAGAAGAAAAGACGTATATCATTTTTTTAAATTAAGAAACAAATGAGATAGACATTAAGCCTTGGTATAACCTAGGTAAATAAAGAATACTATGTAAATATATACACTTCTTTTTTTATTTAATTGATATTAATTTGTTTCACTTTTATGATCTTAACGCGCTCTTTTAAAAACATTTTATGACCCTAACGTACTTACCCCGATGCTATCAAAAATTTCTGGGGAGATCACTGCATGTATCTCATCTGGAAAGACTATTCGCATGGCCACCATGTGTATAATTTAAGTAAAGCTATTTGCTATTCCGCCGCCACATACCTGATCTGCAATGCATACTCATTTTTGCAACTTATAACCTTTAATTCCATATTTGCAAGTCATTGTTGTTAAAACTTGTAAAATGCTATACTCCTTAACCTCCCCTAGAAATAGAAATTTTCAAATAAATATTGAGTGAATCTCATGGGTGAAAAACTATAGTATTGTAACCCAATCTATGAACTTTTTCTGTTATTCACTCAGGACAAATAATTTTCTTCTTATTTTATGCTCAAAGAGTTGGCTTGCTAAAGTGTTTGAAAGCAGCAGATTTCTTATGTAATGTCAGCTGTTAACCGTTTATGTTCTGCAGTGTTTTGTGTACATTCACACAGTGAATCTGAGTAACATAATTCTTTCGTAATTGAAGATAATGAAGCATACCAAAAAAAATAAAGAAAGCATAGCATGGGATTTAATCCTGGATCATTTGCGTGACAAATCAACATATTTCCACGACTACAGTGATTGATACCTTTGAAGGTGATATTTCTTTGCTCATGTTATGGCTGTCTATTGAAACAAAATTCTGGACTGTTAAAATTGAATTGTCAAAAAATTTTCTATTGGGAAAACAACTAATTCACGGAGTAGCCTTTAATTGTTTGCACACCATATCATAATTATTATAATCAAAACTGTGAGACAGACACTGGTCGCAGTGCAAATATTGATACCGAATGGCAACTGTGCAAATGGCTTTTGTAAAATTTAGCACACAGCCGCCATACGAAATAGACACTATGGAACCATTCCTTTTTTTATGGTGTTTTGTTGTCCGATCAACTGGCCGCCAAACCTGTAATGGTATTGATGAATATGTTATGTTTAGATGAGCTTACATCATTTAGAATATTTTGGACTTGTCTCTTGTGCATTGACCGTTCGCCGTGTGGATAGTCTTTTCTGTTATGGGCACACGGCGGAAGTGCGAATAGACATTTCCTTTAAAGTTCCCTTACAACTTTACCAATAATCTCAATCATGAGTGGATGTCGGCTCACCGGTTTCACATATAACTCGAAGTTAAGGGCTCTAAAAAGAGAAGTTGACTTCATTTTGCTCCATCCTGTACCCGTGTCAGGCGTCCGAAATGGATCCACCTTTTGTGGATTGCTATTTGGCTGACCTTCAGACATAACTGTAACAATGTCACTCAATCTCGATTACAAGGAGGCTGCCATCTTTACAAGACCCGGATGTTATAGGGATATATTAGTATATAGTGAGCTCTGGCAGTCGTAATAATTTTAAACGTTGTTATAAACCACATTTGTACTCTTTTTGTACAAAGAAACATTTATGTAGTTAAAGTGAAATCTAAAATAATATTATATATTTTGTATCCAATAATTGCATGTAATTGTTACATAGATATTAAATAACGCCTCCCTAAGGGATCGACCATTATATTGTCTTTGCAGGTGTGCCTGGAATTTCTGTCTTTTTAATTTCCGGCTCTCAAATAGCTTGAAAAAGATTGTTCTTGCTCTGATCTATAGCAACAAAATCGTTATATATATTATATTAGTTGAAAAAATAAATTATCTTGAGCTAAAAGAAAAAAATCACCAGGCTCGAAAGAAAATCAAAGGTCACCTAAAATATTTGTATGATCGGTCCTTAGGTTTCTTCAGCTACATGGTTCAATTCGTACCCCGAAGTAGTACAGTATACAGCGAAGTAAAGTTTGATTTAAGACAGATATATTACACATAACATTAATACAGCAGAATTTTTGTACCGACTCTAATTCCAAGCCACGATAAAATGAGAAAATTCGCTTAAATGTATCAATTACGACGTTTCTAAACATGGTAGTCTTTCTTTAACCTAGCAACCTTAGGAGGAATTTTCTTTCTTTCAACAGAAGTATCGAAAAGTTTGGCATGTTATGTGCACAACTGAGGTCATTTATTGAATGTATTTAACGGAGTTTGACTTGTGTAGTCATTGCCTGGTTATGCCGTCCTCTGGCCATGTACCTGGCTATGAAATAACTGGTGTAATTGACAATATTGGTATTTTTCCAGTATTTTGTACAAAAACAAGACGGGCATTTCCAGTATTATCAGTCAACAATACTGGTCTATTCTTCGTATTCAACTTCAAACACAAAGTATTGGATTGTATGCTCGAGTGGGATACCAGATGCATGTATATCTGGGACGATGGAAAGGGTATTGGTAGAGAAATCAATGGCACTTTAGCTCTTTGATACTCCCACCCTATGATATAAATGATTTATTGCATAATGGCTTTCTTTCCGATTTTTATGTCTTAAGCTCACTTTTTGACCCAGATGTATGTTTCCCCTATTCCTCCCTTTCCACACCATCATGTTTTCTTTTTTTAATGTTGCATCATCTGGCAAGATAAATATAGCCAATCATTCTTGACTGGTCATGTGATCATACTTTTTACTCTTCCAATCATCAGTATCATTATTTGTACGTGTACGTGGGACAGTGCTATGATGTTATTTAAACAAGACTATTCTACATCATTTTGTCAGACATTTTGGACTATTTTAACAGCATCTAGGACCAGAAGGGATGATATTATCTATAGTTAAGGAGCAGCTTAAAGGAAATGTATGCCATATCTCAGGAAGATGTTTTGGACAGTTTGACGGAAATGTATGCCATATCTCCGGAAGATGTTTTGGACAGCTTAAAGGAAATGTATGCCATATCTCAGGAAGATGTTTTAGACAGTTTGATGGAAATGTATGCCATATCTCAGGAAGATGTTTTGGACATTTTGACGGAAATGTATGCCATATCTCAGGAAGATGTTTTGGACAGTTTGACGGAAATGTATGCCATATCTCAGGAAGATGTTTTGGACAGTTTGATGGAAATGTATGCCATATCTCAGGAAGATGTTTTGGACAGTTTGACGGAAATGTATGCCATATCTCAGGAAGATGTTTTGGACATTTTGACGGAAATCTATGCCATATCTCAGGAAAATGTTTTGGACAGTTTGACGGAAATGTATGCCATATCTCAGGAAGATGTTTTGGACAGTTTGATGGAAATGTATGCCATATCTCAGGAAGATGTTTTGGACAGTTTGATGGAAATGTATGCCATATCTCAGGAAGATGTTTTGGACATTTTGATGGAAATGTATGCCATATCTCACGAAAATGTTTTGGACAGTTTGAAGGAAATGTATGCCATATCTCAGGAAGATGTTTTGGACAGTTTGACGAAAATGTATGCCATATCTCAGGAAGATGTTTTGGACAGTTTGACGGAAATGTATGCCATATCTCAGGAAGATGTTTTGGACAGTTTGACGGAAATGTATGCCATATCTCAGGAAGATGTTTTGGACAGTTTGAAGGAAATGTATGCCATATTTCAGGAAGATGTTTTGGACAGTTTGACGGAAATGTATGCCATATCTCAGGAAGATGTTTTGGACAGTTTGACGGAAATGTATGCCATATCTCAAGAAGATGTTTTGGACAGTTTGACGGAAATGTATGCCATATCTCAGGAAGATGTTTTGGACAGTTTGACGGAAATGTATGCCATATCTCAGGAAGATGTTTTGGACAGTTTGATGTGTACATTTTTTGGACAGTTTGACATGTAAATTTCAGGATTTCATATATGGAGCAATAGTTAAAAAAGTTACCGGTAGTGTTTATTTTTTGTTTTTTGTTCACATTGATTCATTTTGTCTTTTCATAATTTGATATTTTCTTGCAATATTAAAACAATCAATTTTCAATGTTCATCATTTTATTTTATTCACTGAATCAACTTCGAAAATCTGTTCTCTCTCTCATTGTAATCTAGATTTGTGCACACATTGATTCATGTTGGGGATTGTGCATTGATTCATGTTTGTCTTTTTGCAATTTCATGTCTTTATTTCATTGTTCATATATGCAGGATGGTACAATAAATACAAGCAATTGATTCAAATTCAAAAAAGTATTCTCTCTCTCTTTCTTGTCCATTGTGATATACATCTATTTGACTCCCGTTCATTTATTTTGTAAACACAGCAGGAATCATCCACCTTTCAGATGTAAATGTCAAAAATAGACAATAAAATTGTACCAAGATTCAAGGTACGTGTTTGGATGGCACATTTTAATTGTTTCTTTTGCAATCCATACAACTATATAAAATTAAGGCTTCATGTAGAAAATGAAAAACAAAACTCAGTGTATAATTGTAGGACAGCTGATAGGAAATAGTTAAAGCAACAGGCAGTATGTGTTTTAAAAACTTTTGAATAAGATAAAAATAAATGCTTTAAAAGTAAATCAGCATTATCATTAACGTCATTGATGTCATTGTCATCTTGATGTATAATGAAAGTTCTTGTCTTTAAAATGCATGGTGTATGTATTCATACTTGCATGTATATATGAACTTGTTTATTGTAGGACAGGTGATAGAGAAATAGTTGCAGCAAAAGGCTGGAAAGTACGTATTTATTTAGAAGATGTTGATTGCAAAGTATCATGAAATATATTTTGTTACATTTTATTGTTATCAGATAAAATGTAAAACCTTTTAACATTCGATTTGTGCTGTAATTTTCCAAATACTGTAGTCACCAAATTTTTCTGTGAATAATACTGACATATTCAGTTATCTGTAGTGTAATAGAAAAGGGCTAAAACAAATAATTGTATATTCTGGTTCTGGCTTCTATTCATTTTATGTAATCATTCAATATTAACTACACTTTTCTTTCATAATCTTCCTCTTTTATAATATTTTTATCTTTTTAAACTTCACAAAACTATAATTTATTGTTAAATAAGGCACTTCTACAATTTCCATTATTAAGAAGTTTAGCTCTTTACATCATTTATACAAAACCTAGAAAATATGTTACACTAGCAGATGTCAGCAACTTCAAAAACAAAAAGCTACAGACACTAGCACAAAAGCCTAAATTTTAAATTGCCAGATACAATCTTGTTTTTAGTTCTACTGGTTATAGAACAGAAGAGTTTATGTGATGGCCTTTCATCTGTTCATCCATTGTCCATTAGCACAAGCTTGTTATCACTACTCATCTAAAAATGTTGAGAGCAGAGAGCATTGCCACAAACTTTACAAACACATTTATCTCAAGGTCTAGTTAGTCTCAAATGAAAATACATGTAGTACCCCTCAGATGTCCAGTATGGCTACCATGGCAGCCATCTTGAAAATCTTGTAATGGCTACTCTTCTTGCATGACTGGTTATGTTGACATGGAGTTTTCACTAAATGAATTCTTATGATGTCTTGTTGGTTTTGAATGAAAATGACACCAATTGTCATCCAGTATGGCTCCTACAGTGACTTTTTGGAAAATCTTCATGTCGCTACTCCTCCTGACCAGATGGCTGTATTGACATTGGGTTTCCACTAAAAGACATCTTATGACATCTAGTTGATCCTAAATGAAAATGGTGCCCCTCAGACATCCAGTTTAGCTGTTATTTCAGTTGTTTGAAAATCTTGTTATCGCTGCTTCTCCTGAATGGATTTTCATGTATTCATTTGGTTTTCACTCAAAGAATTCTTATGATGTCTTGTTAATCCTAAATGAAATGGTGCTGATCTGACAACCAATATGTCTGTTGGCCATCTTTAAAAATCTTGTTTTCACTATTCATCTTGACTTGTTGGTCATATCGACATGAAGCTTTCATTAAAAGATTTGTTTTTTATGTCGGTCTTGTCCTAAATGAAAATGGTGCTGATCTGGCATCCAATATGGCTGTTAGGGTGGCCATCTTGAAAATCTTGTTATAGCTACTTCTTCAGAATGTGTAGTCTTGGTGATGTGGGGTTTTCACTAGAAGACTTCTTATGATATCTGGTTGGTTCTAAATAAAAATGGTGCTGATCAGGCCCCCAACATGATGGCCATGATGGCCATCTTTAAAGTCTTGTTATCACTTGTCTCTTTTAAGAGATGGTCATATTGACATGTCATTTCAGTCAGTACTCAGGCATTGATATTAAGGGATGGTCATATTGACATGTCGTTTTAGTCAGTACTCTGGCATTGTTTTTAAGGGATGTTCATATTGACATGCGATTTTAATCATCACTGTGGCATTGTTTTTAAGGGATGGTCATATTGACATGTGGTTTTAGTCAGCACTCTGGCATTGATTTCAAGGGATGGTCATATTGACATGTGATTTTAGTAGTACTCTGGCATTGATTTCAATATATGGTCATATTGACTTGTGATTTTAGTCAGTACTCTGGCATTGATTTTAATGGTTGTAACTTTGGTTTTTAGCTGTACTGGCTTGTAAGCTAATAAACACAAACAAGTATAAATTGATTTGTATCATTTAACCTAGTTTGTGGATATATCTGCAGATTTCCCTGACATACCATTTTAAAAACTTTGTTTTTAATAGAAGTAACACATTACCTACCAATATTGCATTGCTTACCTTATTGGATGATAAGTCCAAGCTAGAGATTATACATGATCACACATGATTCCTTGCTCCTACTAGGATGGAAGATTCTATAACTGAAAAAAGAACCTGGTTCCAATCGGATGTTGGCATCACAACCCCACATCCTGTTTACTTCCTCTTTTTCTTGGATGCACTGTTGATCAGACATGTGTTATCTTGCTTGATGATTTTGCTTTTGCTGTTGGTTTTCTCAAAGTTTTTTGGCAATCCACTTATATATTTTGTTTGTTTGAGTGTTAATCCCACTTAGGTCTTGCTACAGTCAAGTGTTATTTTTACATTAATTCATTATATCAGGGTTTTTTTTAAACATAGGATAGCACCTTGATAGGTAAAAGGCAGTGCAAAATTTATTATGTGCCCCTTCATAGTATCGATATGGGTAAGTAATTCCTACCCATTTTTAGTTCCAGAATTTGTTTCCTTGTATCATTTTTTTTTCTTTTCTGTCCACAATTCTCAAATGGGGGCATGTAGATAACATTGTGGGATCGCTCACACCGCTTACTTAGCTTGCACAGGTTACATATAAATATATTGTTTCAACCAGTTTGTTGTTTGGAGTTTTATTTCCTTTTTTCGTCCAGTTGGAATAAGATTACATTACAATATTGAATAAGTACTTGCATTGGCAGTGCATATAGTAATGGTTGCATAGGGTAAATATTGCTACCCTTTTGTAGTAAAAAAATTCTTTTTGCTTCTAATCTGGTTGGAAAAGATTACATTACAATATTTGTATAAGTCTTTGCTCAGCGTTCTCCCCAGGGCAGGGCCTTTTACCATAGCGGTCCCGCTACACTATCATTTCAGCCCACCATGCTTTAGAACCCGCTGTTACGTGATGCACTTGTGCCGCTATGCTTTATGTTTCCCGCTATCCTTATTTATAAAATAACCTGTTAAACAAACATCCTGTCACCTAATTCAGAGCCCTGTTACTCAAATGACACCTGTTCTTACCTCTTCTTGGATATTTCATTAAGATAATCCAGGATAATCGCACACTCACTTAGCCATTATCTTGTGTACCTGGTTTGCCCGACTGCCAGTGCACAACCTTTGATGCAGGCTTTGTGTTTGCACTGACAGAGTCATATGATCAGTCAGCAATGATGGAGTCTGCTGGTTGTGTGTGTTATATTTATTTCAGTCATTTCCACTACCAGCTCAAAAAGTTACACATATTACATTTTAAGTTAAGCAAATTCTTGTGAAAAATGAACACACCACCTTCAAAAATACATAAGATCACCCAGCACTCGGCTAGTCCCATGTTGGTCTGGCTACAAAGATCAGAGATAGGTGTCACCAATGGTGATTCCAAATAAGATAGCATGATTTCCCGCAAATAAAGAACTTAAGAAACGATGGATGGGGTTCAACAATGAATGGAAGGCTTCATGTCCTTGGATGGAATTTGCTGGATCATATGGTAAGTTTTCCATATTGCTAAATTTTGGTTCAAATCAATTTAGTTACCAATATTTGAGATCGGGGGGTAGAGGGGCAGTTCCTTTTAGTTTTCATAGTAGTAGCAGTAGTTGTAGTTGTGATTATTGTCATTCTTATTATTTTTTCACAAAATGTGAAGAGAAATGAAAGTTGCATTTTATCCACGAGTTGCTGTCTTATATTTACATAGTATACTCTGAGTAAGAGAAAAATAGTTTCATCAGTAGACCTTAATTTAAGTGGGCGCTGCCCTATTATTTTTCATTTCTCCTTTCTCTCTCTCCAAGTAAGAACAGGGGCAGTATTTATCTTCCAATTTTACCCGTTTTGAAAACGTAAATAAAAAGTGTTGGATTATTCCTTCATTTATATTTGAAATATTTTCCCAGCAATAAACAACTAGTTTGCAACTGGAATGTATTACATGAAACATTAAGTGGTGATATTTTTTAGCAGGCTTCCAATTATGGCTGGCCACTTTCAGGAGAGTACAAAGTTTGATGATGTGAAGGTGGAGTGGCACACTTTAAGGCAGAGCTTGGTGCATATCAAAGAGTTCATGTCCTTTAGACAGGCATTGGAAAAGATTGGCTTTTTTGAACAATACTCTAGCTCTCTGACACTGATTCAGTGAATAAGTTAAACAATGACAAACACATCGATATATCATTCTTAATGGAAAGGAATAAGTATTATCTTAGTTACACTGTCATGATTATTTGAAAACATATCACTGTCTTGACTCTTCAAGAATTTATCCCATGTAATTCACTTAGGATTCAGGTAGTTTTGTATCTTTTGTACATTTATTAATAAATTAAATTTTCCATTTTTTCCAGACTGTGAAAGCTCATTCTTTGCGATGAACAGAATCAAGAGTGTGTTAAGGAATAGGATGATGCAGCGGGTGCTAAATTACCTTATGACAATTAGTACAGAAGGACTTTGCCTAAATTACCTTATGACAATTAGTACAGAAGGATTTTGCCTGAATTACCTTATGACAATTAGTAAGGACTTTGCCTAAAAGACTTTAATTTTAACATGGCAGTCAAAATTTATGGAGAAGTGAATAAATGATGGATATCATTTATTTGAATACTAAGAAAAATGAGTTTGAAATTAAATCATCTTAAAACTTAGTGAAATAAAGAATGCTATGTACATGTAAATATATGTAATTTCATATATCACTGATATTATTTTTGTTCACTTTATGATGATGACATGCATTTTTCAGAACACTTTATGATGTTAATGCACACTTACCCCAATGCTTTCAAAAATTTTTGGGGAGGTCATTGCTTGCATGAGCAGTACATATCATTTCTGGCATAGGGTAAGTATTGCTACCCTTTCGTAGTTCCAAAATTTTATTTCCTTTTTTCGTCCAGTTGAAAAACGATGACATTACAATAATACCGGTAGTACAAGTACTTGCTTCAGCAGTACATTTAATATTGTTGAATTAGAATATTTTTATAGTATTTTTCATTTCAGTGAGCAATTGCTTCAGCAGTACATATTTTTCTTTTCAGGAAAATACTACCCTGGTAGGACAGGAATGTCCCGAGTCCTGCGGGAATAGAATCCTCTATCCCAAGAAAGTATGAGATCTTTCACTTCTCGATTTCAGGAGGGTATGTGATCTTGCTTTTCCCTAGAGAAGAGTACTCCTCCAGTGGGACAGTTTCATTTGGAGTCCTGCGAGACTCAGATTATAACTCCCCTGTCCCATATGGGATCTGTATGTCATTAAGTTGAGATACATAATGCTCCAGAAGAGTCACAGAACTCTATCAGGGTAATCAAGGTAGGCACTCCTCAATCCCAGGAGCATACGGGATCTGTATGTCATTAAGTTGAGATATGTAATGCTCCAGAAGAGTCACAGAACTCTATCAGGGTAATTAAGGTACCGGTGGGCACTCCTCAATCCCAGGAGCATATGGGATCTGTATGTCATTAAGTTGAGATACATAATGCTCCAGAAGAGTCACAGAACTCTATCAGGGTAATCAAGGTAGGCACTCCTCAGTCCCAGGAGCATATGGGATTTGTATGTCATTAAGTTGAGATACATAATGCTCCAGAAGAGTCACAGAGAACTCTATCAGGGTAATCAAGGTAGGCACTCCTCAATCCCAGGAGCATATTGGATCTGTATGTCATTAAGTTGAGATACGTAATGCTCCAGAAGAGTCACAGAACTCTTATCAGGGTAATCAAGGTAGGCACTCCTCAATCCCAGGAGCATATGGGATCTGTATGTCATTAAGTTGAGATACGTAATGATCCAGAAGAGTCACAGAACTCTATCAGGATAATCAAGGTAGGCACTCCTCAATCCCAGGAGCATATGTGATCTGTCTTGTGAAGGTGGGAGATGTTATGCTTCTGAAGAGTCGCAGAACTCTGTCAGGAGTGGCACTCTTTGATCCCAGGAGGTTGTGGGATCCTTAGGTACTCAGAAAAGACTCCATGATCCCAGGAGGGTATAGGATCCTTCTCTGAGTCCACAGGGACTTGGAAGAAGACTCCTTGATCCCATAAGAGTATGGGATCTTTTTCTTCATTAGAGAGGAATACTCCTCAATCCCAGGAGGGTATGGGATCCTTCTCCGAGTCATGCAGCACTTGGAGGACGAATCCTTGATGTTAGGAGGGTATGGGATCTCTCATGGTAAATAAATAACAATAAATAAATACAATTATAATCAGGCTCAAGGATCCCTGACAGTTGTACCGACACAGTCAGATAGGGTTAAATCCAGGGTCCCTCCAAGAGTAGAAAAAAAAAGAAGAAGAAAACTCAGGTTGAGAGTGAGTCGCACACCACCCCCACCCCAAATGGGGAGGAGCAGCCCCCTCTCAAGGCCCTTAGATCTGTGAAGGCAGTGAACAAATCATGCCTCCCTGAAAAGAGAGAGCAGCGATCACACTCTGTAATTTCTGAGGAGGGCTCCTCCATCAGATCAGAGTTGCCTGTCCAGTCTTTGGCTAGTGACCGGTCACTAGTCGTCCTACACCAATTACCGGACTTCTGACACTAGACACTGGTTGCTTGTATTCCAACACTGGTCTCCAGGCCTCCAGCACTGGTCACCAGTCTTCCAGCATTGGCCATCAGTTTTCTAGTACTGGTTAATGGAACTCCATCATCGGTCTGAGGACATGAATTGGGTTGAGACCTTACCTCTTCCCAAAGAACTTAACAAAGAGGAGGGGCCAGTCGTCTCCCTTCTAGATGAGAGTCATTTGAGTAGCAGAAGGCGGTTTATGGTTCATTGGTGATTATGACTTGGTTTTGCTTCCTTGCCGAACCTGGTTTCTGGCCATAAATGCACTCCCTTCAGTAGCTCGATTATCTTTTGTGATCCTAAGTCTCAGTCATATCTATGCTGGGGATGATCAAGATGCAATTCTTGCACAGTTAGGGTCTTAAGGTATTTCCTCACCCAACGGACCTTCTTTTGCAAATTTGGCATATGACGTTGCTACTTCTTGGGCTTATTTGAATCC
This sequence comes from Margaritifera margaritifera, assembly GCA_029931535.1. NCBI lineage: Eukaryota > Metazoa > Mollusca > Bivalvia > Unionida > Margaritiferidae > Margaritifera > Margaritifera margaritifera. The sequence goes on from JAQPZY010001635.1 coordinate 4,374,453, forward strand.
TCATCCTAGGATGATGTGTTGAGAACCACCTTTGGTAGGTCTTGTACAAACTTCTCCTATTTTATCTTAAGTCATTGGAGCACCAGAACAACTTGTGGTAGTGAACATTACTACCATAAGGGTAGTGCATAATTGTAATACCAGTTCTTCTGAGGTCATCAGCCTCCTGCCTAACTGACAAATTCAGCAATGTAGTATTGGTAGGTAATGTATTACTGCTTTTAAAATATAGTTGTTTCGGGGGCTAAACTAATTTTATTAATATAATATGGACCTACCTATATTGCAAGGGTTCCTTCCTCCCACCCTACTCTGATACCCTTTCTCTGGGTCCAAGAAAAGAGAAACAGGATGTGGAGCTGTGATGCAGGTGTCAGACTGGGATCAGGTATTTTTCTCAGTTCTAGAATGGTCCACCCAAATAGGAGGAAGGAATCCTGTATGATCATGTATAATCTGTAGTGTTACGACTAGGGGTTTGAATGTAACAAAAGAAAGAAAGACTAAAACAAGCTTTCACAATTTCTAAAATACAAATTAAATTTCCTAAAATATACAATATTTAAAACAAACAAAGTGAAAGAATCAAAAATAACTTACAGTTTAGAAATTCCTTATATAATCCTAAATTGTTCTATAGAATTCACTAATCCGGAAACTGTCCAAAGGTATTCCGAATGAGGACAATAATGAGCTTATGTGCTAACAAGAATCGGTTCTAAATCCAAATGTTATTAATTCCAGGTAAATTCCTGTGAATGTAGAATATCCCAAAAGTTCTTGAAATGTTTCCGATAATTCCAACGGAGTTAAATAATGTTCAGATCTTCGAATAATAGTACATAATCCCAAAAGTACTAGTTAGAAATAAGAATTCACACGCTGACTATCACAAACAATAAACAAATTCCTCTATGACTTGTACAAGCTGAAGTAATTGTGAAGAATGCACAGGGATATTTCTAGTTTTATAGTATCCATACTGCATAGAACAAATAAAAACCCAATTGTGACGTTAATTCTTACAAGTAAACAAGTTGTACTCTTTACTGAATCTTGGGAATTAGGTCGCAGATAAATTTCACCACATGCTACTCATGTGATGTCATGAGTCGTGTTTAACCAACATTCCTAACATAGGATATACATGTATTCAATAATAATAGTGTTGGCTACTGAAAAAAAAAAAAAATTATAATACGAAGGTCATAAACCAAATGAAACTATATTATAATTTAAAAGATGATACATAATTCTGTAACAGTAGCTTGGCCATGTGACTTAGAATCCTGGAAGGTGACTAATGCAATATTAGTAGGTAAGTATTACATTATTAAAATTAGGTGTACCCCCCCCCCCCCCCACCAAAAAAAAAATTCCATTTTTTACCCAAAAACAATACATACAGATTTATCCAAACTTACCATGTGGTTATATTTCACGGTTTTCTGAGACAGGTTCAGTGATCTTCTATCCATAATATCAGGTTCAAGGTCAAAGGTCATGCTAATGAATTTTGTAATGCATTGATACAGGTATGTTGTGAACATGTTAACTCAAACTTAAGGAAAAATAATATAGGACAGTATGCTGATGATCCTTTTGTGTTATTAAATGTATATCGTTCTTCATTGTCCTTAAAGACATCCTTGCAGACTTTTTATGACTTCTCCTCAGTATAAAGTCTGTATTTTAATAGTTTTAAATCGAAAGCTATTTGGATAGGAAATTCTTAAAAATTCAAATGAAAATATATGTCCAGAAATAATAATAATTGGTCAACATCCAGTTTTAAGTTAATGAGGATGGACTTAATGATCAATTGCATCTTTTGTAAAGAGGGAATAGAAAACATTTAAGGATTTATTCTGTGACCGAACATTTTTGGAGATTATTTGTGGAATGGATCCAAACTTACGATCTGAATTTTAGAATTACATGAAAAGATGTTTTCATAGGAAATAACAACTAAGATAAGCTTATTAATGTCTCATCTTTTGTATTCTATACTTCAAATTTTTTCCCCACAATTTCAGGTTAAACTATTGGACTAGGGACAACTCGGACCAAAGACAACGTGGCCCAAGACAAGTTGGCCCAGGTTTGAAAAATGCAAATGCAACTCAGACCAGTTGTTAAAAACAAGTCTGCTCAATCTTTTAAGACAACTCCAACCAAAACATAGTAAGACCCATTTATGAAGTGACTTGGCACCAGTTTTGGTATTCATCTATGAAAAGTTATTTGAGACATCTCGGAGGATAATAAATGAAGCCAAGTGCTAAGAAAGCCAAACCATGGTGACTCTGAGTCAAGACATAGACCTTTTGTCAATATTCTTTCATACACTGAGTCAAAACATAGACCTTTTGTCCATATGCTGTCATACACTGGGTCAAGATATGACCTTTTGTTCAAATGCTGTCATATACTAAGGATATCTTCTAAGAAGTGGTGTGATGATTAATCATAATTATCAAAGATTGGTCAGAAAAGTTAAATGAAGAAGCACAGAGTTTTCTCCAGCTTTTCAAGAAAGGGCTGTAAGGGACCCTTTTCATCAAGTTTATGGGGCCCTTTGCACTTTCGAGGAGCTCTTTTATTTGATTATTTACTTATTACTTGCTTATTACATCAACAGAACAATGAACATTTAATTGAAGTTGCTTTAAATTATTGCAGTAAATTTATACTGCTAGTTCCTTTAATATGAAGTTTTTGATCAATTATTATCATGTGTTCTTATTCAGTATCAGAATTTCTGCAGATACATTAGAAATGAAATAACTGTGGATCCACATACAGTAGCTCTCTATCATGCATGTTTTATGTTTTGTTTGAAACTGCTGCACAGTTGTTAACAAAATTTGTAACATAAGCTGTGTGATTATTCCATTTTCTTGTGCATTCTTTATGCTTGATTTGCCAAACAATCACTCCCACATCAATCCAAGCCATTGGTAAAAATCCACTATACATGTACTCTCTTTTAACCCATGGATACCTACACTAAGATTTTCTACATTCTCATGAATATGTATGAAACTGCTTAACCAATCATTGTGAGCCTGAGTAAAATTTCCTCAAAAGATTGATACAAGATGACCTTTTCACTTTGATTGAGTAAACCAATCAGATTTTCTCTTCCAAAAACAGTCTTTTATTGCTTGATATGATTCACTTCTGTTAATATAGAAGAGCTTATTTCATTGGCTTGTTTATGATATATTTATGTTTAAGTCTATTCATGAGAAACGAGGAAATCTTATTGCAAGCAACCATGGGTGAAAAGAGAGCTTTGCAGATTTTATTCAAGGGTTGCAACGATATCAATTCTGGTATTGGTGTCAGATGCTACGGGAAAGTCCCCATTGTCATTATCATTAATTTCAATTCATTCGTTTCCTACAATCTTGTACTGTCTTGCATTAATATTGGACCATCGATTGTTGTCACTTAAGTATTCAGCTTGAATTAGTGAGATAGTCTTTAATTCTTTATGATTCACTGCTTTGAGCTCAGTCTATGTCACAGTAATCTTAACCAATGGGAAGCTTGCCACATCACCCATGTTATAAACTTATGACACATTGCTGATATTTATGTGCACCCTTTTGATATTTACTGGGAAAAAAGAAAAACTTGAAATTTTGCTCGAGTATATTATAAAAATGGGGACTTAGATCATTGTTTCACATTTTTCAGCTTTTTCTCTTAAAACCTGGTTTCATTGTAATGAAGTCCTTTAAGATAAAATTGTCAGTAAAAATAACACAGAAAATATCTCCAACCTATTAAAATTGATTGGTTGTTCAGTTCCAGGGTTGGACTGGCCGACTGTGATACTGGGAGTCGGTGCCCCCAAAACTGAAAATTGTCAGGGATGTCCTGGGGGTCCCAAGGTCACCAGTTTGATCAGTTCTGATGAACCAATCATCAATCTATAAATTTAAAATGATTCCCAGAACTAATAATAAGCAATTGGTCCAGCTTTTCTTTAACAATTGGTTTGAGTTTACCTTGAGCAAAGTGCATGGAGCCAATTTAAACCTGTGCAGACTTATCTTAAGCTGAGTTTTCTTTGGTCCAAATTGTCCTTTTTCCATTTTATTGACATATTCACGTCATATAGAGGATGAGATGAATGGTGTCGAGTACTGTGTGATACACTCCAGCTGGCCATGTCACCAGGATCTGTCAGATTGTGCCAGATATGTATTACAACAAAGGTATAAATTTTTGTATCATTAGGATATAATTGGGTGCATGCTCAGAGTTCAGACCTGAAGATTATAAATCTTTTGGGAATTCAATTTTTGTTTTCACCCATGATATATTATGTTAATATTTGCACATTATTTTTCTTTGGCTCAGAAGGAAAACTAACAAAGTTATGCAATTTAAACTTTTTTCTAAAAGGGAAGAGGAGAAAGAAATTGGCAGTTTTTACAGTAAAGAGAATTGGCACTGGGACATTCTATTTCATGTTTTCATCAGTTGTACATTAAATTTGATATCTTAGGAAAAACAGAAATGAAAACCGTAGGGTAGTAGTAAGGAATGATAAAGTCATTATGAATTTCTTTGGTTAGTTGCACATAGGGAGAATGGCCAGATAGCAGAGATTTGAAGTTGCAAGTACAGGAGCTAGGACATCTTGAATGGAAGAGGGTATTCCACTATTTTGGATAGTTGGAACACGTAGCTGAAATCATGCATTAAGTTTATATGCAACATTGTCAAGACCACGAGTCACTTGCAGTTTTACCCTGCTCCAGTGTGTTGAAAATGTCAGATTTTATTGTTTAATGGTATTGTTTACATAACCTGCATCAGAGAGAGATAATGTGAGAGCAAGAGAGAGGGAACAAGAGAGAGAAATTGTATTCATCCAGCCTCATAACTTTCATTACTGCTCTGTAAAGTGATATACCATTTTCAGTCTCTCCATTTTTGAGGTTCTGGACTCACAATTTTTGACATTTGGTCTTCAGTTTTCTGTATATTGGACTTAAAATTTTGGAGAAGTCTTCCCCAGGATTACAATACAGAATTCCTACACATACCTCTGTTTCATGGTAAATGTCATGATCAGTACAAGTTGATAATCATTTGCACTTTTTTTTTCAGACTGGACCTCTTACCAGTATATTGATTGATTACATCTTTTTATTTCAATTTTGTATTTCATACATGAGGCTAATTTGGATGCAGACACTAATCCTATTGTAAATTAAAAGTCTTGGATTAAATTACCTACACTTGATATGTATTGGTATAAATGAAGTAGATTTTGAACAATGTCTTTCCAAATCAAAACATTTTTTTTCAAGCATGTATCAGACATTGCATATCTTTTCAGTGATAATTCCAAACCAGAGGGTGGATCAGCTAATAGTGATGTACATGTATTTACACTAGATGGCACTACTTCAGACCCAGAATCCCCGTGTACCATCCATTTGAAATGCAAACATCAGTACGCTGTGGCTTTAACAGGAGGAGAAATTGTAAGTGAATCCCGGACCATTGAGCTTTATGATGTATCAGGGGCCTATCTGATGTCTTGCAGGGGTCAGTTTCTTCAAAGCACAGCTGGAGATGAGGGGAATGAGGGGGCAAGGAATCTGTTTAGCTGCCGATTTTCACTTGATGAGCCAGTGTTTGCATTAACAATAAAGGTAATGTTTGTAAATATTCCTCATATTTCAGTTATATAAATATTGGAACACATACATAGGGAATCACAGAGGACTTTTGAATGTTGTACATTATCCTATATATTTTTAATTATAGTCTTAATTTTTCAATGTATAAAATTGTATTTTCCAGTGGTGATATATTTTTGAATTAAATGAAATTTTTTTTGTTGGTCAACAATTAAATTATTTATTGCTACTCCCATATATTTAGGGACAGAGTATTAATATGGCACTTCATGCCAATGTCAAAAATGTGTGTTATAAACATTATGGTATTCTCAAGTAATTTAAATATATTAGAAGTTGTTTATAGGAACAAAACTGCCGTATTAATTAGAGAAAAAGTATCAAGAACATATTCATTTTGGATTTACTACTTGGGAATCCATAAACCCTGCAATATTAAAATATAGTTTTTTATTTCCTTCAGTTTTTGTCACTTCAAGGGAAAAAGGAATGCGATGTCAGCAGGCTTATGTTTTTCCTCTCCCATTCAGATGTCAGAAATCAAAGTTTTCAGCCAAAACAAAAAGGAAATATTGACCTTGAAAAGGTTAAAGGTTATCTTCACAGTATGGGAAACAACATAGCACCTAATGCCTCTGTTCTTTTAAAGTCGGTGGAGCAGTATCAGCAGGTAGGTGTTCAAGTACACAAATAAAACTAGATTTGTGAAAACACATGCCCCCACTTCAAACCAAAAGGTTCAAAATGTTTTTAAAAAATTGCAAAATTGCTATAATGGCATGAATCCAGTCAGCTATGTAATATATGAATACAAATTTACCTACTAAATTTAATTTGTCTACCTCAAGTGGTATTTGCTTAATTATGCTAACAAGTTTTTCATTCAGAAAATTGAAAAATGTGTAGAAAAGGGAAAAAAAAAGGAAACCTTCCTGTAATGGCCTGAAAATCTACATATGAATACAAAAATGTATGCCAAACTTCAATTTCCTTTGTCTACATTGATGGGCTTTTGTGCTATCTTAACAATCTTCTTGAGATGGATGGATGGATGGACAGAAGTATGGATGAACACGACCAAAACAAGTTAACCCTGCTGCAAGCACTGGGGGCATAAAGAAAATTTATGTAAAAGTAACTAATTTCAGTGAGTTTAAATTCAGTTGAAATTAAAATTTAGTACCTTTTCCAGTCAAAATGCATCTGCAGGTTTAATTTAAAAAATGTCCAACTGGTGCAGTTGAAAATACTTGGTATTTAAAGAATTGAACCTAATATTTTACATGATTCATAAAGTAATGAACCTTGAAAATTGATTATACACTGCATGCAAGACCATAGAGACGCTAATGCCATTCATCAATAGTGTACAATAAATTTTTAAGCTTCATGACTTTATGCATCATCTAAAATATGAAGTTCAGTTCTTATAATTACAAAGTTATAAAAATAATAAAGAATAGCAGAACTATATTTTTTACCATTGTTAACAAATATTGTCAAAGCACACAAGAACGGTGCATGAATACACAAGTACCCCTTTTGTTCTAGTGTTATTAACAAATAACTTCTAGTTTTGTGCATCACATAATGTGATTGTAACCAATCTCCATGCCTCTTACAAAGGTTGGTAAAAAAAATTTAATTTAAATTGTTAAAACTTGCAAAAAAATCTACAAATAAATATACAATCTTAAGAAATTTTATGAAGTTGAATAATTTCTATTTTTATCAAGTATTGATGAGCAGAAGGTTGAAATTATTCAACAAGTTGTATACATTTGAAATAAGTACAAATGTAAGATTATATTTATTGCATGACAGAAATACTAAAATCTACAAATAACTCATGTTTCTCATATGTCTATATGTGTATGATCATGTTTTCCACTAGAATACCAGTGAAGGATATCCCTAACTTTCATCATGATATTGCGTTCATCACAAAGCCTTCTACTGTGAGCTAAGTGCACACAAAGTGGCAAAACTCCCAGATCTCCATCATCACCTAAGCATTCTTTCACAATAATCAAGATAAACAATTAATTGCAACACATTTATGTCCAAAATTGAGGAGTGGTTGAAGTTAGTGCCTCACAAACAGGACATTTTACTCTGATCGAGCTAACTACAAGTAGACCTTGTGTAGCCGATTTTGAGTAAAAAAAGCCATTGTTGTAAAAAAAAATCTGTTCATATTCTCATGATTTTTTATGATGGGTAAATCAATTTGAGATCAAATTTGAATTGAGGACTATATTATTTTTTGTCTCGATGAATCATATGGATAAGAATGAACTTTATTTTTTGGCCCGTTCACATTGGTATCATTGTACAAGCAATCTGCAGTACGCAATTCAGTTATTTTGTATTGTCATTACCTTAGTGATCTCAACCACTGTTCTTTGAATGTTGATATGTGTTTAAATGTCATTTAAAGTTTCAGTGTAAACCTAACTTTTCATGCCCTATCTTAACTTGAGGAAATTTTCAGTGTGTGTTTTGCTGTTTGAAAGTTATAGCAGTATTCGAATACACCATTTTGACTTAACCCACATTTTTCATTCACAAATGTGAACAAAATAATTCTTTATTATGCATCAGTGTAGGATAGGAAAATTCAACCCTTTATTATGCATCAGTGTAGGATAGGAAAATTCCACCCTTTGTTATGCATCAGTGTAGGATAGGAAAATTCCACCCTCAGAATCAGAAAATTAAAGCCTTGTGTCTGACAAACTTCTGACCCTCAGATGGAATTTTCCTGTCCTACACCAATGCATAATAACTGCATTACTTGATACAATGTCATCGCATCATTTTTATGTTATTGCATGTGTATTATATGAAAAAATATAATTATCATATTGGTTTATGTACTCTACCTAAATAACACCATGGTCATGTGATAAATAAAGTTTAAGAAGAAAAATATTCCTGGTTCAAAGGTAATTACACATACTGTTTGTTGCCATCTCTACATCATATTTATCATCACGTATTTTTCAAATAAAAGAAATGGAAGATAAATTCTCTTTATTGGCATGATCTATTTTTCTATATGGCATTGCTAGACTAAGAGTTATGCAATAGTATTAGTATATTCTCAGTGTTGCAGTTATGTTAATGTGTTGATTGCACTATTTGTTTTTAGAAGGATACTGTATGTCTTGTACATTTAGTAGTCAACAGTGAACTCTGTATATATTCATAAATGTATTTTTACTATATTTTACTTGTACATGTATGTTATTTTCATTAGCAATCAGCAGTTGATTTTTAAATGGAAAGTGACTGCTATTAAGGCATACACAACAAAATTTTTACATTCCCATATTAATATATTTATGGCAGACAAATGAATACATTAAAATGTCAGTTATATGGACATCACTTCTTTGGACTTTCTGATCATACAGACCAATGGGTCTTCTTGATACACAATTTATTTTGTATAAATTTATAATTTACCCAGATAACCAGTTATCCTGACAAATCCATGTTTCTTGATAGGTCCAGAGAATTGATACCTTCCTGTAGAAATATAATGAAAAATCTTAGATTTCACCTTTATGATTACAGTATGTGACAAGGCACAGCATTTTTTATTTTACGAGTAGATTGCATATTTTTAAATAAAATAATTGATCCCTTCCTTCATATTTAGATGGATGTCTATTAAGAATGGTATTGTATACAGTTTTACAGTATGAATTTCATATAAATAGGTGTTATTCTCACACCAGTATTAGCATTTTGAGACATATGTGTCACTTTCCTGCAAGAAGCAGCATCAACAGTATTAAAAAAGTATTGTGTTCATGTTTTGAAGTTTTTGCAAGTCAGTGGTGAGTGCACAGATACAGATGAGACACCTGGTTTGGCAGAATACTTGTTTATATAGAGATGTCCTTTGAGGTAAGTTTCACTGTCTTTTTATATATTTTCCCCCTTTTAGACCCAGATGTCTGGGCTGGGTCAACTGCAGAGTGTGTTATCCAGACTTAGCCCTACAGAGTCAGGGACAGAAAACCAGTCAGAAGGCATGTCAGCCTTTATCTCCATGATGTCACAACTTGACCAGTCCCCAGCAGCTAATAATGGACAGGAAAGGGGAGAACTTGATACAGGAATGATGTACAGGATGTTAAAAGATGTATGTGGCAAAGTTACCCACATGCGCAACTGTAAGACTAAATCTACAGCAGAGACAGCTGAGCCTTCAGAACAACAATGCACTAACTCTTGGTAAGGTGTTAATGAATTAATAAGATTAATAAGCAGAACAATCAGTAAAATTTGGATGATCATCAATTTGAAATCTGTCACCTACAATAATTTCACTGGTTTCATTAGTGAATGTTGGCTCATAAGATTGCATATATGACTTGTACAGTCATAAGATTGCATATATGACTTGTACAGTCATAAGATTGCATATATGACTTGTACAGTCATAAGATTGCATATATGACTTGTACAGTCATAAGATTGCATATATGACTGGTACAGTCATAAGATTGCATATATGACTTGTACAGTCATAAGATTGCATATATGACTTGTACAAACTATTCATGGACAGCATAATATACCTCCTTTTTCGGTAATATAAAAAAGAGAAACAACCCCTTCAACAGCGTTTCAGCTTGGATGCACACCTGTGGGATTTGCACATAATAGGGACCAAGTCCTGCAAGAAAAGAGATTTCATGTGCAAAAAAAAATAATCTGATAAAGATGCACTAATCAATCATTAAATGTCTAAATTGTTCAAATTTATTGTTCTTATGAAAATGAACAAAATCCATTTATCTATCTTTTTCGATTGCACAGGTCACTATGCTCAGATTATGTTTTTCCCCATTCTCCTAATCCCATATACTCCAAAATTCAGGATCATCAGGAAATAGTTGTATACTTGGTATATCCCATAATATTTCTTGGTTGACAGGAAATACTTGTATACTTGGTATATCCCATAATATTTCTTGGTTGACAGGATCATCAGGAAATAGTTGTATACTTGGTATATCCCATATTTCTTGGTTGACAGGATCATCAGGAAATAGTTGTATACTTGGTATATCCCATAATATTTCTTGGTTGACAGGAAATAGTTGTATACTTGGTATATCCCATATTTCTTGGTTGACAGGATCATCAGGAAATAGTTGTATACTTGGTATATCCCATAATATTTCTTGGTTGACAGGAAATAGTTGTATACTTGGTATATCCCATAATATTTCTTGGTTGACAGGTTAAGAATAAGATCAGCATGTTACCGAATTGCAGTAATCTCAATGAAAAAATATTAAACAAATTCAAGTAACGTATTGAAGTAACTTCAACTCCTGTTTTATTAACATTTTTACTGAAAAGAAAATCTTTTAGTTATTAAAATTTTTGTAAGCATGTGCTTCCAGTCACATGATATGTAGTGCCATTTATTATTTGTAAACTCTGTGAAGTTTAACTTAGAACTAGATATGGAATGATGGATAATTTATTTCTTTACCCCAGTATCACGCTCAAATTTTGAAAGCTATACAAATTGGCACAGATATGATGACTCTATTGAACAATCTGGTAAAACCCACAAAAACGAAAGGCAAACAGAAAGGGAAGAACTGGAATCACACAATGGCAGAAAAAAAAAAAAAAACAGTATCACACCACCAAGAAATCACTTGAAAGCTGAAACTTACTATAATGTTGGACGGCATTAGATTGTACACTTCTACTTTTTTTGCACTGTTAGAGTATGGTTGGAGGCATCAGAGAGGAGAATCCTATGGTTGTTAATCTGGTTTTACATGAAAATAGCATGTGAAATAGACTATGTCAATGATACCTCATTTTATTATGAGATTGGCCAATTGTGATCACACCATTGGCCCACTTTATCAAATGAAGGACACCAATTGGCCACTTTTTTTTCAAACCTGGCTGAAACACTGCTTCTGTTATATTAGATAAACTCCTCAGAATCTTTCTATGAGAAAGCATAGGTAAAATGCAAGCTGTCAAAGAATGCACTCTTCATTTTTGTCATTTTTATAGTGAACGCCTAATATAGTATTTTCTTTTCATGTTAAACCATAGCCAATTCATTTTGGTACAAACTCTTTACTCAAATTTAGATATATATTGTATAATGTCAAAGTTCTGTAATTTTTATCTGCATCCTGTCCTATGCAGAAGTATTGATCAGGATGTTGTTTCTCTCTCTGTTATCGAAATTAAGTCTTGTAAATATGATAACAACAGTGTCAGATTTAATCAGAGTGCTTTCCCCTGAACTAAACAAAAAATATACAAATTTGAGAATATGTCTTGTAATGGAACATTTTAGGATATGAATGGTTGTTTTGCTGTAGCATACTGCGTTTCATCATTTGAGCAGGTAAAACAAATATTTCTGATATTGAAATTATCATTATCACAAACAGATTTTCCAGTAGAAGACAACTGTCCATTTAAAATATTTTTTTTTAGTTTTGTGTGGAAATCACACAGACTATCATGATCTCACAGTGGTGAAGACATTTCTGACAAGTTTTTACTGTTGCAAAGTATTCTGTTCTCAAAATCAAAGAGCATTTTAAAAATTTTGATATACTGTATTGATATGGTGATAAGCCCCCTCCACTGTCCTATCATGGGTGATATACTGCATAGCAATTCAGAATTTTCATAATCATAAGCACCCTCCACTGTCCTATCATGGGTGATATACTGTATAACAATTCAGAATTTTCATGATCATAAGCACCCTCCACTGTCCTATCATGGGTGATATACTGTATAGCAATTCAGAATTTTCATAACTTTGTTTCCAGCTCTGGATCATCTTCTGTCCCAGAGTCAGCTGTTCCTTCACATTCTAATGAGAAATCTGGAAATGGTTTGACCATAGACAGTGTGAGATTGACATTTGAGAAGATGCTTACAGAACAAATGCAGAAAACAGAGGAGAGACTCAAGAGTTACATCAATGAAAAATTCTCACAAATGGAGGCACACTTGACACAAAAATTAGACATATTGATCAATGACACAAAGAGAGATTTACAGTGTGACATAAAACAATCCACATATAGTAGTACTGCCAGTCAAGTGTCAACTGAAATTTTAGATACAGTGATTATGGAAATTTGTGAATCAAGGTCTAAGCGTATGACCACAGAGACTGGCAAAAGTCAGAATGGAAATGAAAGTGCCAACACTGATTGCATAGAATTGGACTGAAGTTTATCTACAAAAAGTTTGTCTTTTATTGAAAGGAATTGTATCATTAAAGCACTACACTGATTTTTGACTAAGCACTTATAAATCTTTTATTATTAGAAGATATTGTATGTAGCTGCTGTCCTTACATCCCACTGACTATCTGACTTCTCATCAGCCATATCTTCCTGGAGTTTGTTTTGTATGGGGTTTTTTTTATGAAGAAATGGCTGCAAGAACAGCTAAACCAAAAATATGAACAGAGATATCATTCAGATTTTTTTAATCAAAACTGGCAAAGCTGTAAGTGTTGATATGATTTGCAGATATAGTACTGATTGCTTCTGTTGTTTTTTCCCCTCCAGATTATTGAGATATATGTAGCTAAAATAAAACGGGGAAATTATAAATGCCCAAAAGAATTAAAACAACTATGTTGTTTTCGGATTTTAATGTATAACAGGGTTTTTTTTGCAGACATCATATTGAGCAATTTTGTCCAAAAAGAGTGGTTTTGAATTTGCAAGTTACTTCAGATTTAACACTTAAGCCATGCAAATAGAAATTCGAGTGGATAAGCTGGAGCCAGCTTGTTTGTCTGGAAACTTCTGTTTTTGTTTATATCTCCCAAACCCTTAGAGATATCTTCACGAAACTTGGTATGTTTTTGTATCATGACTTGACATTATGTCCTGTAAAAGTGGAATCTGTCAGCATTTTAAGACTTTTTCCTATTTTAACTACAAATTGTGACTGTTCATCTGTCACGCTCTTATCCAATTAATATTTCCTGAACCATTTAAGATGTCATCATGAAACTTGGTATGCATTTTTTTATCATGACGAGGGTTTGTGTTCCATATAAGATTCTCCTTTGTAAGATTAGTTCTTTAGAGTTATCTGGCCATGTTTGAAAATTATTTTTACACTTAGCTCTCCTTAATTATTTGTCATTGAGGCATCTTTATTAAACTTGGTATGCCCTTGTGCCATGACTAGACAGCATGTCTTGTAAAAGAAATGGTTATTCTTAGGGGTTTTTTTTTTGTTTTTTGTTTAAATGTCTATCCATCACACTCTTGACAATTAATATCTTCTGAACCATTTGAGATATCTTGATGAAACTTGGTGTGCATAATTATGTATAATGACACGAGTCAATGTCGCATATAAAAATGGACTTTGTCAAATTATTACTTTTCAAGCACGTGGTAGTGTATTGTGTAAACACTCAGGTACTGACAGATCTAGTCATCAAGTAGGATTTGAACTATGTGATGCAGTCAACTAACTGGTCATTCAGATACACAAGTGCTGGATGGAAAAGCATAGACATATTGTTGACTACAAAGATAATTACTATAGACATAGACATATTGTTGACTATAAAGATAATTACTATAGACATAGAAATATTGTTGACTACAAAGATAATTACTGTCATTTGTCAAAACGGAATAAATTTGCTTCTTGAACTGATGGCAATATTGACTATAGTGTTCCTTTTAAATTCAGTGATGTAGATGGAATATTTTTATTGGATGCAATATTTCTGCACGTTCTTTATCATTGCTATTACCAACTTGTGTTTTTGTGGAACCTGGATTAGAGGAAACTCTACATAGTGTTCACTGTGGCATCTCTGTGCAGGTCCATCCAAAGTTCAGTGTTAAAGATTTTAAGTTTGTAACTTTCTAGCTAAATAAAAGGCAGATTTGACACAAAGGAGGTCTCATGGTACCCATTAGCATTGTGGCACTGCAGATGCTTTGTGACATCAGTTCTTTGCAGGCACAATTATTTCTATTGGGGAACTCCACACATGATATAATAACTGTAGTATGCATGACCACACAACGCATAGTAATTCTATTTGTATTTACATTACAAATTTATATATATATATGCTTCATATTGATTTCTAAAATTCTTTTCTGACTCAGAGAATGCTATACTATACAAGATTATGTACAGTAGTCACAAAATAGTTGTCATGTTGATTGTTCATTATCATGTTCCATTGTTATGGCAGCTTTATTGGATGACGGATTGGCATCCATTAGACAGATTTGAAAGCCTTCATGATACAAGAATTCTTCCTTCAAAATCATGGGCAAATCGGTCAAGTGGTTTTTGAGAAGAAGTTGTATCTAGCAATTGTGAACAGACAACACATGATTGACAAATGATTGTAGCATAGTTCACTTGGTCTTACAGCCGGGTGAGCTAAAAACATCAGCTAAACCTCCCAGTCAGAAGAATGAAATATATACATCAGTATATTTTACCTTAAAATTTATCACTGTTATTAAGGCAACGCTTGATGAAGTCATCAGAGCCATTTTAGTGATCATGTCTGTTGATCCATCTATCAGTCTGTCTGCCCATCCATCAACAATTTGGTTTCAGTAAGATAACTTTACTTGAAATTGTTGTATTTTTACCAAATTTGGTATGCAGCTTTATACTGAAGAGACATTGAATGAATCTGATTTCCAGCATTCCATGATATCAATATACCCCCTAATTTCCCTGCCTCCTGACTTTGGTTTCTGCAGTATCACTTTACCAAGTTTCATTGGATTTCAACTGCTTTATATTTATGAGACCCTGATTGAATTCTATTTCCACCGTTTCCATATCATAATTTACAAGAGTTATGCCTCCTGATTACCTCTCCTCCTGACTTTGCTTTCCTCAGCACAGCTTTACCATGGTTTGTTGGATTTTATATGTGGCTTTATATTAATGAGACCTTGAATGAATGCGATTTCCAGAATTCCACAACTTAATTTACAGGAGGTATGCCTCCTGATTACCTGTCCTCTTTGCTTTCCACGCTACAACTTAGATTTCAACTAAATTTGGTACGCAGCTTTATATTGATTTGAATCATTCCATGACATCTATTAAAGAAGTTATACACCCTGACTTGCCCACCTCCTGACTTTGGTTTCTGCAGCATCACTCTGGCAAGGATTGTTGGATTTCACCCAAATTTGGCAGGCACCTTGATACTGATTAGTCCTTAAATGAGCTTCATTTACAGCATTTAATCATTATCATTACCTGTTTTGTTTTAGGGTTTTTTTTGTTGTTGTTTTGAGCAAATTTTGAGCGAGGTCTTTTATGATGCATCCATTGCTAATACTTCTATTTTCTAATAATTGTAATCTCTGAATTGCTCTAGACTAATAAATTCACAAATGAATTATCGGTAACATGACTGCCATCATAGTTTCACATATTCATATTACAATCATCAGTGGCAAAACTTTATTGTATAACATCAATTTGCATGCTTTGACATTTTGTCCATCATGATGTCATGGCTCATTCATATATTTTTACTATTTGCAGTTTGCAGCATGTATTCATTCAGTCAATGTAGAAACAAAATATACAGCTATTGTATTTTATCGATTAGGAAACGTGCAAATAAATAGAATAAAACATATTTAGCATAGCAGTTATGCTTAATAATTCACAGTTGTCTAAGATCAAGAAACTTTGGGCACTTATGAATTATTAAGCTATGCAAACAAGTATTATCTTCTATTTACTTAACCCTATTAAATTATTCCCCCTCATTTTGTCACATACCAATAATAGTCTTTAAAATAATAGATCAACAAGATCAGACTGTGTTTGTACGAGTGGATTGTCATGAGATTTCGCTTCACTAAGAGATAGAAAAAAGTCTCATTTTTAAATTGTAAAAAGGTCAAAGTTCAAGATGACATAATTGAGTCAATATTTTAAACTGATTTCCATATCAGACAAAATTATGAAAGTCTTAAAAGGTGAGAAAATGCTGCACAAAGATGGATGATGTAGTATTTACTTATATTTATAGTTCTGTATTTACAAAATACACATTTATACATATAAAGCACCCAAATATGGGACAAATTACTTATTATCACATCATTCAAAGCATTTTTGTACATCAACTGATTCAGTGTTATACCTTCTTTAATAGTCGGCTTGTTTTCAAGTACAGTATATAAATATAAATAAAATGCAGAGTCAAAGAAGCTTAAATAGAGATTATTAAATTTGAGAGATTAATATTAAAAATGTTTTTTTTATTACCTTGATTCAATGGGTGTTCACTTGCAAAAAAATAGCAAAATTTATCGGACTTTATGACAGAAAATGCAATATGGTTCCTTGAATTTAAAATTCCTTGACTTCTGTACAAAGTTATCTTTATGTTAAATATAACATATTGTTCCCATTGTTTATTTTGGTTGAAATTGAATATTATGCTTCTGCCACTCTGTGAATTTTGTTTATCCTCTGAATAATTTGGTTTTCTTTGTCTCTCAACTTGACAGCAACTTCACCCTGGAATGACAATGATAAAAAACAATGAATATACAGTAACTAGGTTCCCACTACAGATTTCCAGTAGCAGCCAAAATTGCATCAGTAATCTAAAGTTTGGTGGTAATCACAACACGTTTCCTGTAAACAATGAACAAAGAAGGAAATAGCAGCAAAATGAATACATGTTGTTGATTTCATACAGGAAAAATCTTTAAAATTTATTAATTGCATTAAACATCAGGTTAAAAAATTGCAAAGAACAAAAATATACAAGAGTAAATATTAGCCAAAACAATTAAATACTGAATTCTAAGATAATAAAATTGGCCAGTAGAAGGTACAAATGAGTCTCAATGACCTAATTATTAGAGATATACCCTTTATTTGATGTGATATAAACACTGGGTCTCAATGACCTAATTATTAGAGATATACCCTTTATTGTATGTGATATATAAACTGGGTCTCAATGACCTAATTATTACAGATGTACTCTTTATTTGATGTGTTATAAATGCTTAGAAGTAAATGGTCTAGCATGAAACAAGAACTAGATTGCCATGGAGATGAGACCAGTATCATGTTAGGTCATGAAGAGGAAAGTAACACTGTGGAAGAAGGGCTGTAACAAATTTATAAAATAACATATATTAGTGAAATAGGTCACAGCAACACAAACATGGTTGCTGACTGATTAGTCACTAGCAATGGATGGTTAAATCTATAAAACTGAGCATGCACCAAGCACACCTAGTGCAAGATGGTTAAGTTCTAAGGTTCTAAGCCGCATATGACTTTAACAGTATATGCTTCCATAAGAGACATTCTAAGTATCGACCCATGATTTCACCCAATAAAACATAAATCCTGTTTTAAACTTATGTACTGAATCTAGAAATATGATTAGAGAATCAAATATCAGTATAACCAAAATGTAAGTGACAGACATAAAGACTTCTGTGTAAGACCCTCCAACTGAAGAACTCAGTGGTGTTGGCCTAAATGGTCTGGAATAAAAAGAAATGCAACAGGAGATCTATTGTTCCAAGTGGGTATTATTGTGCTCTTTTGTTTTCTAAATGATTTAATGTGGAAGTTCTAGGCTTGAAAACTTTACCACCCACATTCCCCACATACATGCAAAACACAAGCACACCTTCATTCATCCATTGAAATCAGAAAAAAATTATGCCAACAAAAAAAGACCAGATTTACCTGCAGTCCTTCCAAAATCTCCTTGACCACACTCTCAATAACTTCCTTAACATCCTGTGGAGTAAGTTTGGAAAGCAGTTCAGACTGCGTCAGGGACTGGTCCAGTACTTTAGAGGGCTCAGGCGGTTGCTCCACAGGCTGCAATAATTGAAAGAACAATATAGTGTGCATAAAGGGCTGGGCAAGACAAACCAGTCCTAATTAATAACTTGCAGAAGAAATATTTCTTTCTTAGTGTATGGCCTAAATTTTATTAAGGATATATGACATGAGCCTTACAATTTCCCAATTTTACATCATTGGTAGCACATTTGATTCTTGTGTTACTATTCCTATCTTCAAGTGTCTTTTTTTTACAATAATCTCTCTCTCTCTCTCTCTCTCTCTCTCTCTCTCTCTCTCTTTCTCTCTCTCTCTCTCTCTCTCTCTCTCTCTCTCTCTCTCTCTCTCTCTCTCTCTCCACAATAAGATACATGTGTATGCACATATGTCTATACAGGAAAACTCGGATACATATAGAGACAGAGAGACATATATGTTGGAGTAAAAGAAAAGTTGATCTTTAAAGCAAAATTTTAATCCTTTAAATATACACTGCCAGCCCTGTTGTCATACATTGATTGACTGATAACTATAAAAGCTGAGAAGGCACTAGAACTGATGTAAAATGACTATGACTCGTGGGGGGGGGGGGGGGGGTTTCATATAATGAAAAAATAAATGTAATATTTCTATCAAATATTCTATACACCAAAGTTAACATACATTTGGATTTCCTATGGTACTGTATATTATTAAAGCACTTTTACCCACCTTACTTTCCTGGCTTCAGTTACAAGCAGTAAAGAGCTTCAATTAAAATACACATTTTTTGAGATACCAAGATTAGCCATGAAAAGTTGTATCCCTTAGACTGACCACCAGGTGTCACCCAAGTGAGGTAGGACAGTGACCTAATTCTTTATACAGACATGTACCATCACAGGTAATTCTATTTAATGAAATTTTTGTAGACTCATGAACAGTTATGCATTTTATTAGCTCTGTAATTATCACCTGCTTGATCTGTATTAATGATGTATTAAGTGACAGAAGTTATCAATAGCTATTTTATTTTATTTTTTATATATATAAATGTTAATCTGTAAGTCACATGGAAAGGATGCTTTCCAATTTAAATACTATGCCTAAACTTATTAACAATTAAGGTACTATCCTTCATTATTGATGAATGCTAACTATACAGTAGATTCATGGACAATAAAAAGACTTCTACAGTCCTACCAATCAGTACCTAAGCACACTAAAACTGTTTTCCAAAAATGAAAAGTAACTAACTACAAAAAAGCATAACTGAAATGAAAGCTGAAGAGAAGATGTCTGTGTTATCTTATTGACTTTTCTAATAATACAAAGATGTCCTTCACCATCAATATTGTTACTCAACTAATAGAAATTGAGAATGAAAAAGAGAAGAAGAAAAAAAAGGGAGTCGGTCTAAAATGAGATTGTGTAGCTTCAGGTTATTTTAAATGCTAATTCTTGGTTACAATGAGCCTAAACATTGAGGCAGCATGATGATGATGATAATTAATTAATAAATTCATTCATTTATTTATTCATTCTTTCATTCATTGATTTATTTCTCTCTAAATTCACTGCAAAACTTTCCTAAACCAGTCACTGTTGGACCTAATTTGTGGCTGTTTCATAGCGATGGCCAGCGTAAAGAGGTTTCATCTCTATATAGAATTGCCAATCTGCAGTGAAAGTGAGTCTTGGGAAGTGTTACTGTACTTGTGTGACTCTAATGGCTTCTGATGTAAGTTTAGTGGTAATGATAGTATAAGAAAAAAATTACTAACTAAAGCAGGAAGCTAGCTCCCATTTAAAAATGTAAACTTTTCTTCTTTTTTTATGAATTTCTTGCATTTTACACTGATGATCACCATCAAAGTAGTAATCAAGTGACCTTTTGGTTGCATGTGTCTTTTTTTCTTGTTTAAAACTGCAGTAGATTTTAAAGCCTCAAGCTCTATGTTATTAGGCAGGATGTCGGCAATGTGTTTATTTCTTGATGATAGTCGGAATGATAATCACGTCATCCAAGTTTCAGGGCAAGGTGTTTACTTTTTTATGATAGTCGGGATGATAATCACATCATCCAAGTTCAGGGCAATACGTTTATTTTTTTATGATAGTTGGAATGATAATCACGTCATCCAAGTTTCAGGGCAATTTGTTTATTTCTTGATGATAGTTGGAATGATAATCATGTCATCCAAGTTTCAGGGCAATATGTTTATTTTTGTATGATAGTTGGGATGAAAATCACATCATCCAAGTTTCAGGGCAATGTGTTTATTTCTTGATGATAGTCAGGATGATAATCACATCGTCCAAGTTTCAGGGCAATGTGTTTATATTTTTATGATAGTCGGGATGATAATCACGTCATCCAAGTTTCAGGGCAATGTGTTTATTTTTTTATGATAGTCGGGATGATAATCATGTCATCCAAGTTTCAGGAAAATATGTTTATTTTTGTATGATAGTCGGGATGATAATCACATCATCCAAGTTTCAGGGCAATGTGTTTATTTCTTGATGTTAGTCGGGATGAAAATCAAATCATCCAAGTTTCAGGGCAATATGTTTATTATTTTATGATAGTCGGGATGATAATTATGTCATCCAGTTTCAGGGCTATGTGTTTATTTTTTTATGATAGTCGGGATGATAATCACGTTATCCAAGTTTCAGGGCAATGTGTTTATTTTTTTATGATAGTCAGGATGATAATCATGTCATCCAAGTTTCAGGGCAATGTGCATGGTGGGAAATTCTGTATTTTCACAAGTGAAAATATAAGGAAATACTTTTTACATGTGAAAATTATATGAATTAAATGATCAATCCATAACAATGATAATTATTTTCTGTCCTCTGATTTTTTGTACATGGAGCTTTTTTTTTCTTTATTAAAAGTCTGTACATTTTAGATCCCTAAGAAAATTATAATCTACAGTTATTTTTACCCCATAACAAATAATTAATAAAAGGTGAAGGAAAATTTACAGACAACACCTGAATAAGAATAGTACTGCACTTGCAAATAATGGTAAAATGTATAGCACCACACTTACAAATGAGAGTAATGAGGACATTACTGTACTTGCAAATAATGGTAATGTGTATAGTACTGCATTTGCAAATAATGGTAATGTGTATATTATGGCAGTTTCAAACGATGATGATGTGCACAGTACTGCAATTGCAAATGATGGTAATGTGTAAAGTACTGCATTTGCAAATAATGGTAATGTGTAAAGTACTGCATTTGCAAAAAATAATGTGTAAAGTACTGCATTTGCAAATAATGATAATGTGTAAAGTACTGCATTTGCAAAAAATAATGTGTAAAGTACTGCAATTGCAAATAATGGTAATGTGTAAAGTACTGCATTTGCAAATAATGGTAATGTGTAAAGTACTGCATTTGCAAAAAATAATGTGTAAAGTACTGCATTTGCAAATAATGATAATGTGTAAAGTACTGCATTTGCAAATAATGGTAATGTGTAAAGTACTGCATTTGCAAATAATGGTAATGTGTAAAGTACTGCATTTGCAAATAATGATAATGTGTAAAGTACTGCATTTGCAAATAATGGTAATGTGTAAAGTACTGCAGCAAATAATGATAATGTGTAAAGTACTGCATTTGCAAATAATGGTAATGTGTAAAGTACTGCATTTGCAAATAATGATAATGTGTAAAGTACTGCATTTGCAATAATGGTAATGTGTAAAGTACTGCATTTGCAAATAATGATAATGTGTAAAGTACTGCATTTGCAAATAATGGTAATGTGTAAAGTACTGCATTTGCAAATAATGATAATGTGTAAAGTACTGCATTTGCAAATAATGATAATGTGTAAAGTACTGCATTTGTAAATAATGGTAATGTGTAAAGTACTGCATTTGCAAATAATGGTAATGTGTAAAGTACTTCACTTGCAAATAATGATAATGTGTAAAGTAGTGCATTTGCAAATAATGATAATGTGTAAAGTACTGCAATTGCAAATAATGGTAATGTGTAAAGTACTGCATTTGCAACTGATGGTAATGTGGATAGTACTGCAACTGCAACTGACAGTCATGATAACATTACTGTACTTGCAAATGATGTCAATGTCATGAAATGGTTATGGTGTAGTGGTGATAATGCAACAAATGTTGATTTATTAGAGATACGGCACTCACACTATAGGGCCCTTCATTATAACACATTACCTGTTATAAGATGGGTACAGTCATGGATTCCATTTTATTATGTACAGTGTAATAGTAAAACTGTATGTACAATATACTTCATTATAACACATTACCTGTTATAAGACAGGTACAGTCATGGATTCCATTTTATTATGTACAGTGTTATAGTAAAATTGTATGTACAATATACTTCATTATAAAGTAGTCTCATTATACGGTGGTATATTCTGTAACTCCCATCAACAGCATTATAATCAGGAAGTGCTATATACGGGTTAGATATTGAAATAGTGTAAGACAAAAATTAACTTGTCCATGGTGTATAACAAAATGGCCAGTATGCCCACCCATTTTTTTTTTAATGGACCTCAAATTAAAGTGTACATCATCTGTATGACAAAATATTTTTAGGGCAGTTCAGTGGGGAATGAACCCAAATCTGAGCTACCTTTTGGAAACTCTAACATAATATTTGAACTAATTTTCAAGGAATCAATCTCACTATAAAGCAGTGTAATTTATGAACTGGGTTATCATACAGGAGCAATGAATAATATTAATATAAAACTTTTGGAATGAGTGTGTAACTAACTACTTTTCTAGGATGAATGATAATATGTATATGTTGTGCCAATAGTTAGTCAGCTAGACTGTTATTAGTACCCTTTACTAGAAGTAGAATTTCTTGCTCTAAGAAGCTTCAATCTTACCACACCTTTGGGGTAGGGGAAGTGTGTTTGGGAGTAGAATTTGTGGTCGGGGAGATTCGAGGAGATGAGGATGATTCAACAGTAGTCTCAGATTTTTTGTCAACATGCTGAAAATCAGACTGATTACATGTACAAATATTTTAATGATACACAAACTTACTAACATTCTAGACTAACTGATGACAGTTGCTAACATAAATAAGTTACTGTACACTTATGGATTGTACGTGTACCTATTATTTTGCTTCATTAGATACATGTACATATACCAAATAATGGATTATATTGATTGCTCTAATTGTTTATAAACCAATGGATTAAGAATGGAATCATTATTTTTGTTTTATGCCTGTTTGTAAATTAGTGGATTTTCCAAGCAAAATAATTTTGGTAATTCACTGGAGCGAATTGTCAATTTTATTTTTTCACTACAATCAAAAGACATTAATAACATTATGACAAAAAATTTCATCCGTCATGTTGTCAATTTTATTTTTTCACTCCAGTCAAAAGACATTAATAACATTATGATCAACAAATGTCATCCATCATGTTGTCAGTTTCTTAGTCTAATAGTAAGTATGGTAACCTGTCACGCAGATGTACCAAGTTCAAATCCCACAATCTACTTTAATTTATTTATATTTTTTTTAATTGCTTTTTATTTTTAATTAGGAAACAGAATTATGTTATTAGTCATATTTTCTGTACAGAAACACAGCCTAACATAAATGATAAACAGCTGACATTACCATAAGAAATCTGCTACTTTGATCTGTTATATATTTCAGCTACTTCAGTCTGTTATAGATTTTAGCTACTTCAATGTTACACATTTTAGCTACTTCAATCTGTTATACATTTTAGCTACTTCAATCTGTTATACATTTTAGCTACTTCAATCTGTTACACATTTTAGCTACTTCAATCTATAATACATTTTAGCTACTTCAATCTGTTATATATTTTAGCTACTTTAGTCTGTTATACATTTTAGCTACTTTAGTCTGTTATACATTTTAGCTACTTTCAAACTTACACATTTTAGCTACTTCAATCTGTTACACATTTTTGCTACTTCAATCTGTTACACATTTTAGCTACTTCAATCTGTTATACATTTTAGCTACTTCAATTTGTTATATATTTTAGCTACTTTAGTCTGTTATACATTTTAGCTACTTTAGTCTGTTATACATTTTAGCTACTTTAGTCTGTTATACATTTTAGCTACTTTCAAACTTATACATTTTAGCTACTTCAATCTGTTACACATTTTTGCTACTTCAATCTGTTACACATTTTAGCTACTTCAATCTGTTATACATTTTAGCTACTTCAATTTGTTATATATTTTAGCTACTTTAGTCTGTTATACATTTTAGCTACTTTAGTCTGTTATACATTTTAGCTACTTTAGTCTGTTATACATTTTAGCTACTTTCAAACTTATACATTTTAGCTACTTCAATCTGTTACACATTTTAGCTACTTCAATCTGTTACACATTTTAGCTACTTCAATCTGTTACACATTTTAGCTACTTTAGTCTATTATACATTTTAGCTACTTTAGTCTATTACACATTTTAGCCACTTCAAACTTACAATTTTAGCTACTTCAATCTGTTATACATTTTAGCTACTTTAGTCTATTATACATTTTAGCTACTTTAGTCTGTTATACATTTTAGCTACTTCAAACTTACACATTTTCAATGTTATACATTTTAGCTATGTCAATCTGTTATACATTTTAGCTACTTCAATCTGTTATACATTTTAGCTACTTTAGTCTGTTATACATTTTAGCTACTTCAATCTGTTATACATGTTAGCTACTTCAATCTGTTACACATTTTAGCTACTTCAATCTGTCACACATTTTAGCTGCTTCAATCTGTTTTACACTTTAGCTACTTCAATCTGTTACACATTTTGGCTACTTCAATCTGTTATACATTTTAGCTACTTCAATCTGTTACACATTTTTGCTGCTTCAATCTGTTCTACATTTTAGCTACTTCGATCTGTTACACATTTTAGCTACTTCAGTCTGTTATACATTTTAGCTACTTCAGTCTATTATACATTTTAGCGACTTTAGTCTGTTATACATTTTAGCTACTTCAAACTTACACATTTTAGCTACTTCAATCTGTTATACATTTTAGCTACTTCAATCTGTTGTACATTTTAGCTACTTCAATCTGTTACACATTTTAGCTAGCAAATATCTTTGAGCATAAAATAAAAAGAAAATGTTCTTGCTCCGAACGAATACCGGATATATTTCATCTTGTGGGTAAAAAAACTCAAGTATTTTCACCCATTTGATCAAATAAATGTTATTTACTTGGAACAAGCAAATATAATCTATTTCTTTCATATCAATTTTTTTACATGTTAATGGATTAAGAATTCATGGATTATGATACATGTAAATAGTTAGATACGATTGGGTTTTTTTCCATACAGAAAGATTAAATGCATACAAATGAGAAGAATATACAAATACTCCAAATATCATACTGTCATTGTAACATAAATGAATGACATTTACAGAACTTACATTAATAAAATTACAATCCAGTCCAATTTATTCATCAAAAACTATCCCCACTAGAGTCATAGGATCAAAATCATATAGTGTTAAATAAACAGATATGGTTTTGAATCATTTGTAATCATTGCATAACAGCTATTTCCATGAAACAATGGTAAGGGTTGGGAAGGCTTCACCCCTGTGTACAAATTACAAAAACAATGGTAAGGCTTGGGAGGGCTTCACCCCTGTGTACAAATTACAAAACAATGGTAAGGGTTGGGAAGGCTTCACCCCTGTGTACAAATTACAAAACAATGGTAAGGGTTGGGAAGGCTTCACCCCTGTGTACAAATTACAAAACAATGATAAGGGTTGGGAAGGCTTCACCCCTGTGTACAAATTACAAAACAATGGTAAGGGTTGGGAGGGTTTTACTGCTATGTACAAATTACAAAACAATGGTAAGGGTTGGGAGGGTTTTACTGCTATGTACAAATTACAAAAAACAATGTTATGGGCTGATAGGGCTTTACCCCTGTACAAATTACAGAAACTATGATGAACAAATTACAGAAACTATGATGTACAAATTACAAAAAACTATGATGTACAAATTACAGAAACTATGATGTACAAATTACAAAAACTATGATAAAGGTTGGGATGGATTTATTTCTCTACAAATTACAAAAAAGAAGCCCAAGTTTTTTTTCTTCATATCAGCCACAATTGACCTTACATTGTCTGGTATAAATGCAATAGCAGAAAAACAGAATCTGGATTAATGAGCGTGAACAGTATTTGCAATCATTATCTTCACTGTACAAGCCAAACTGAGGTAAATATTTAAACTATAGGTAATAAATCAGAACAAATCTTCAGAGAGAATTCTGGCTTAAACATTTTGTTGGTCAAAAAAAAAAAGGAATGATACTCCCATAAATTGATTCCATTTTATTGACTGATTGATTGAGTTTAATCAATTGACATGTATCATCCACAACATCATATGTTTAAATTTTGGCTAACAACAACACATTGGACAATACATGTAACAAAAGTACATTTGTATTGTATTTTATTTTGCCCTGTAATCACAGGTAAAAACAAAATGTGATCAATTGAAGACTATCTGACTTTTTAGACTGTATCAGTGTATATTTTAGATTGTATTATTGTGTATCTTTTAGATTGTATCATTGTGTATCTTTTAGATTGTATCATTGTGTATCTTTTATACCCAGACAATAACAAATGATAATCTTAAGGAGTAATGTGTTATGCAAAGTGTATATTGCATATATATCCATACATACCTCTGGTGTTGGGGTGGGAGGAGGAGTAGCTATGTAAAGGTTGTACATTTCCTCTGTGACTCCCTCATCCAAGGGAGGGGGGAATGGAACTTCTGCTGCTTTTGCAATCTCAACATGAAGCTGTTCAAAAGATTCTATGCTATTAGATTTACGGATTACAAAAAAAATATATGGATTTATTTAATATTGAAATTACATACTCAGCATATTTCAGAGGATAAGAAATTTATATTCTAGCATATCTGCAAGTGTGACATGTTTTGAATGGTCATGTGACATGCTTTGATTGGTCTGACATTAAAATTTACTGCAATAAAATACATTATATACTATCTGAAATTGTTATTTCATTTTGGTGTTAGGACTGTATTTGTGATGTAGCACCACACAGAATAACATTTTCAGTTATCTTCTGACAAAATGTTTCAACATGTGTTGAAATGGGGATTACAGTCTTAAGTGTGAGGATTACAGTCTTAAGTGTGAGGATTTGATGACCTTAATGGTGATAAGATTGTTACTAACATCCATTCTACCAGATCCACTAATGAGTTGCCAATACAACTCAATTTATGAAGGTAAAGCCATGAATAATATGTCAAATATAGGACTGTTATTGTCTTATTTTGTTTTGTAAATCCATATCATCATGATGGTCATTATACTGGCCTGCTGTCACATGACATTTTTATAGCATTATTTCTGATAAATAAATGTTGGAGCACTGAGGCACTTGGTTGAACTAATAGAACAAAGTCATTTACACTTTTGAAAGTGATTCATTTCAAATTAATTGAAATATTTATGCAATGAAAAGAATCCATATTAACTGAATTCATTAAAATGTAACAATGCTTAAAGATAATGATGACTTATTGCATTTAGTGCAGCAGTAATTAATTTATATCAAAATTAATATTTAAACAATGACACAGATCTTACATCTGTTCCAATTATCTCTTCAGCTTGAGTTTTGGTGAACATATACTGGTACAGCTTGTAATGCTGGAAAAAGCTGAAAATGAATTTATATGTTTACATAAGTGGTTATCACTCTATTCAAATATTACATAAAAATACTAGGATAAATAGTGCTAACTAATCTGTGAATGCTTTCTGATTGGTTCAATGCCAAATTTATGGATTTAGTAAACTTCAATGAACTGTCACAAAATGTTCTCATAAATACTCTTCCAATGATGCAGAGCTGCCCATTGATAAATTTACATTTATTTCTGCAAACAACTAGTAAGGGCTGTTCCATTTAAACATATGTGGTACACAGGGAAGGCAGTTTTTTTTATATATGCCAGGGTACTTTCAGAACTCAAACAGTTTACATGAAAATGATACAAAATTCTAAATTACATCTATGGGTGACTACTCCCTGTTAAAAGTGCCTTTCCCTGGGTCCCAAGTATATTTTACTGGAACAGCCCTAAGATTTGTAACAATGGAAGTAATAAAGTTATATTTTAGAATATGACAACTTTTTTAAGGCTGTTTTACCACAAAAAGTAGCAATTTTACCAGCTACATCTAAATGTCAATAAAACTTCATTTGAAACAGTAAATCTACCATTAATGTCCTGCATTCCTCAAAATACAAAAAAGTATCGATAGTATCCATCTCTTTATTAAAAGAAGATGGCACATTTTTTTTATTGAATGACAGTTAAATGGGAAAATAATCTGGAAAAATAGTGTAAAAAATCTTGAATATGAATTTTGTCATGCTAGTATTAGTAACTTTACATTTTAGTTAAAGTTAAAAACTTACTTTGTAACTTGATTGTGTATTGAAGGTTAAATGTTACTATAAAGATTATGATATGCCTAGATAGTGTATTGAAGGTTAAATGTTACTATAAAGATTATGGTATAACTAGATTATGTATTGAAGGTTAAATGTTAATATAACGATTATGGTATGCCTAGATTGTGTATTGAAGGTTAAATGTTAATATAAAGATTATGGTATGCCTAGATAGTGTATTGAAGGTTAAATGTTAATATAAAGATTATGGTATTACAAGAACAAGAATATCATTTTTTACCTACCTTGTGAAGGCATAGTTAGATATTTTTGAAGCTTGTGCCACATTAAAACAGTCTAGGCTGCCATCTTTGACATCATCTAGACCTATTCCAATCAGCATTTTTTTAAATTCTCTTAAGTTTTCTACCATTGTCATATTTTTATCTGAAATAAAAGACAATAATGCTTTTCTGAACAACATGTACAAGCCAAACTAGCTTGATGAAATGTGGTTATACAAAATAGACTCATGATTTAAAGTCAAAAAGTATTTAAATCGGGGAATTACTTTTCATAGATGCTAGGTTATGCTCAAATATTTGTATTTTGAAATGTATTGTGGTTATTTAACTAAATTAAGTTTTTTTCACTGCTGAACCAATATAAACTCTAAGATGAGAACAAATTATTGCAGATTTTTCCAAATTGTATCTGCTTATCCTATCTGTTGGTAATCCAGTAAATCCATGAAATAAGAATAAACTCGTGTATAAATAAGAATTTTTAATAAGCATAACTGTGTACAACATATACTTTACTTATTATGATTGATTTGTATAACATTGTTTCAATTTTTTTTAAACCCTGAGTGATCAATTTGGTCACCTAGAGTCTGCTGGCAGGATTTTTCCATTAACAATATTTTAAATTCTTAATTAGTGCAATTAACTTTATAAAAGTTAATTTGTTATTTTAAAAAAATAATAAAGAAGATGAATCTGAGGATCTTAATGAGTGCTCAATTCATGTGACATTTATGAAATTTCATGAGTAATTTGAATGTTTTACAAGCCTTTGTAAAAAAAAATATTAAAATCATTTCATGAGTAATTTGAATGTTTTACAAGCCTTTGTAAACAAAATATTAAAATCATTTCATGAGTAATTTGAAAGTTTTACAAGCCTTTGTAAACAAAATATTAAAATCATTTCATGAGTTTTATTGACCTCTAGTTCTGGAAATTAGTTTTAAAATTTTGTATGTTTGTGTACTGTGTCTGAATAGTGTTGTATGTTTGTGTACTGTGTCTGAATAGTGTTGTATGTTTGTGTACTGTGCATAGTGTTGTATCTTTGTGTACTGTGTCTGAATAGTGTTGTATGTTTGTGTACTGTGTCTGAATAGTGTTGTATGTCCATATCTGTATTTAAAAAAAAGAAAAAAAATACAAAAGATATCTGGTGATGGAAAATATGTTTCTGTGTGAGCATGTATGTGCAATGTGGTTGTGGTGATGGAAAATATGTTTCTGAGTGAGCATGTATGTGCAATGTGGTTGTGGTGATGGAAAATATGTTTCTGAGTGAGCATGTGTGTGCAATGTGGTTACTATTTAGTGTATGATAATCCTTTGCCAGAGTTATTCACCAACAAGTAGAATATGTATTGTAGTTATCATATGGTGACAGGGACTCGGATGGCATTGTTTTGAGCACACTGAACATGAGTAAGCTGATTGATTGGTAAAAACACAAAAAACCATGATCTGTAACTAATTTTTCATACAATTAGGAACAAAGTAAAGTATGTACATGTAGTCATGTAGTTAATATAATTATTAGCACCTCACAAATGGTACTCATCAATCTCTGAAAGCTAAAATCTCTAAAGTTGGTGCACCCAAAATTGAAGCCTTGTAAAATTCACTTGAATACAGCCAATAACAAATTTTGAAATAGAATAAAAAAAAGGATGCCTAAATTACAGGGCTCTCAACAGAGTTTCAGGATGAGGAGTCCTGGACTCTTCACTCATGGAACTCCAGAGTCCCCAGCATATTTCTGATAGGCCCTTGCATAAACTCGCGAGTCCCTCACTTTCAAAAGGGTAGATAGGTAACCGAAAAAGTAAGTGATCATATTTTTATTACTTACATGGATTAAATTCTCAGCCTCAGAAGATCACATTCACGAGAAACTATTTTTCAGTAATTGTGAAAAAAACTTTATATCATACTGCACTCTACCATCTGCAAACTAGTTTTTCAAATCAGTTTCTTAACTTTTTCCTGTTCTTTGACTCAACAAATGTATGTATGGCATTCTGGTTATTGAACTGCTTCTCTCACTCAGGTCTCTAAGTTCTCATGTTTGAAGTTCTGTACCATTTTTATCAGTGTCCTTCACCGTAGTTGAGACAGATTCAGCATTAAATATATATTCTGAATTCAATTTCTCTTTGTTGTCTTCACTTATGCTCTCACATTTGTCTACTTTTTGCCTTTTATAAGCTTTAGCATCATTTCATTGCAAGTCCATTTCCCGAAAAAGGAAAAGAGATTTGGTGACTCATTTTTATGAGTCAAAGTGCTTTTCTGCACTCTTTAATAAAGTGTCTACTATTACTGTATTGCTCTAGTCTAAACCACACATATTGAAATAGTAGTTATTTTATTATTATTATTATTATTATTATTATTATTATTATTATTATTATTGCATATTAATGATTGGACAGTTTTGTCCAACTCAAACTTTGATTACTTTCATTTTATGCATCATCACCAATTTAAACACTTTTAAAACAACATTATGGGTATTGTTTATTTTCCAAACAGTTGCAGGTGCTATGTAAACACATTCAGTAGAACATCTGTTTGAAATCTTCACATCAGAAAAGGATTAACTGTTAAATAGTAACACTAGCTTTATGCATGTTTACCTAAGTCTAGCCATTAGCTATTCTACAGATCAGCCATGGCTGACCAAAACATAAAAAGGGGAGTGTCACAGGGAAAATGAGGCATGGAGATGCATAACATGGAGAAATGGTGCGTCCTCTGAGAATTTCACACATATTTGACCTAGAAGCTGAGACATGTCCTTGAGAGCCCTGAGAATATATATATATATATATATATATATATATTCAACAGGAAATCATTATTATGCCTATATGTGTGTATCTCATCTTGTTACTATATCCATGTATGCTGGCATTCACAATTTTTATCTTTTAAGTTCTTGAGTAATCATGTTTTATTGTAGGTAAAAAAAAGCTCATGAGAGCTTGTGTTTTATTTTTTTAGCATATAGCGACTCTCAGTAAAATAAAAATTGCTTGACTTGGTTGAATGTTAGGGTATGATAATCAGTTCATCACAGCTGATCATCCATTGAATTTAATCAGTTGGAGATGTTTGCTATATTTTTTCATAAATGATGTAATTTTGGCATACTTGGTAATGGTTAAATTGCTTGTATCCTGTAAAGTTTAACAGTTTACCAGCACATTTGTTGTCTGCGATGTTGTTGGTGCTACATGTAATAGGTTGTACTAAACAATGAAAGGCTGTATTATTGGAAGCTATTATTCACATATTTTACTTTTTCAAGAAGATTTTATCCCAAAAAGTTTTAACAGTTTTTAAAAACTAAAAACTTTCATTGTTTATATTTAATTATTTAAAATCATAATGAAATGTTTGGTCACCTGACTTATCCAACCAATCTTCAATTATTTTTAATAAATGTCACTTGTTTATTAACATTGTTACGGAATTATGTACCATCTTTTCAAATTATAATATAGTTTTATTTGGTTTATGACCTTTGTATTATAATCTAATAGCCAATGTTTTGTATAGTACACATATATGGTATTTCAATGTGACCCAGTACATTGGTCCTGGGAAAATCAAAAATATTGTCGGTTAAGCATGAGTCATGTCACGTGACCTAGCGCGTTTTTGTACTTTTGTTCTGACCTGGATTTCGCAATTCAAAGAATGATTCATTTGTTGATCAGAAGTTAGATTGTAAGATCGTAATAATAAGATGTTTATTTAAGACGGAATTAAGAAATGGGTCTTATTTGTTTTAAAGGCGCAGTATAGAATACTATAAAAGAAATGTAATCTCTGCATTCAGGATTCTTCATATTTACATCAGCTTGAGAGGTCATAAAGGAGATTGGTTCATTGTGTATAATTATCTACTTCAGAAATATTTCCTGACTACATTTTTGGGATTAAGTACTGACATTTAAAGATTTAAGAATTATTCAGCTCCGTTGGAATTATTGGAAACTTTTTTAGAATTTGTGTGATATTCTACATTCACAAGGATTTATTTGGAATTATTAATATTTGGATATAACTGATTCTTGTTAGTACATCAGCACAGTGGTGTTTTCATTTGGAACATTCTTCATTCGGAATATTTTGGATAACTTCCGGATCAGTGAACAATAGAACAATTTATGATTATTTAGGAATTTCTAAACTAAGTTAATTTGAATTATTTCACAATGTTTGTTTGAATCATTTATTACTTTAAGAAATTAAAGTTGTGTTTGTAAATCTTGAAAGCTTGTTTGAGTAATTCTTTCTTGTTACATTACCCCTAGTCGTAACAACATCATATGAAATAAGTTCAAATACAGTATAACTAATCACATGATGGCATTGGTTTATAATATATACAGTTGATAGACATTTTAATGTAAATAAGACATACTGTTATTAAAATTTAAATATATGTAATATGAGCTAATACTGGCACTTTTTTATTGAAAACCATAATTCCATTCTAATGACCACTGTGAGAGATCATATCCATAATTCAAACAAGTCCTGTCTGTGAAATGATTATAGTGTATGAAGACTTTCCATGGAGTCCAGCACACAAATGGAAGCAGTTCACAGAGATGCAGGGATAGTCCCAATAGGTGGAAAGATCATGAACACATTATAGCACATGCACTTTAACATGTATGCAATCTGTCATCATTGCTTTTCTCACAGACTATAACATATAGGTGCAGTCTTACCAGGTCTAGCTTTTCCAAGTCATTAATTTGACAATGGATTGAATAGCTAATGTTACTGAAAAATAGCTCATTTACATAAATTATTGCAGAAAAACAGTTGTACATGTATTAGATTATTTACATCCAACTTCACATATAAATCAGACAAGGCAGATGTAATATGTTTTTACCATGTCTCATGTAATATAATAAATGCATAAATTACTAATATTAATTGAGTGTATTAAATTTCATATTACTGATGTCATATGACAAAGTTAAATCAAAGGGTATGCTGCAAACCTTTAACTTTTTCTAGGAGTGTGTACATGACTGTAAAGAAGGCTGAAACTTGCTGTACTGTGTAGCTCTGCTGTGAGGCCCACCACAGTGATGCTGTGTAGTAGTCCAGGATAGCTGCATCCTTGAGATCTGTGTCATCATTTTCTATCTTAAAAATCTCCTTTAGTTTTCTGAAATAAAGAACAATGTAAATCAAGACAAACTGGACATTTCAGTTGAACAAAATACTGTAAAACTGATGAGTCAAACATCATTCATTCAAATGCTTGGCATTGGCTGAATGATTTGTTTAGTCCAAATGTAAATGACTTCTGTTGCCTACAATCTCAAAAGACTAAATATAAAAACTCCAACAAAAAATCTGTGTCCATAGCCACATAGCAACAAGTTTCCTAAGCTCCACTGTATTGAGTTAATTATTTTTCTTGACTACAGAAATATACCAATGGTAATGGATATATCAGCCGTGATGCAAGAAAATGTTATTGAGGCCAAAAATCACACATTTTTGAGATTATCTGTGTTTCAGAAAGAAAAAACTTCCTGAATATAATGCAGTTGTTTTCATGCAAATATCATGAATATTAATTAAAATTAATGCAAATATCATGAATATTAATTAAAAGACAATGGTTTTGAATGCATAATACAACAATGTTGTGGTGTTAGAAATTTTTTTTGTATATCTGTTGTTGATGATGATGTAATATTTCTGAAAAGATGTTTTCAAATGTCACAATTCGTATATAGAGAGAAAGTGAGAGACATAGAGAAAAGCATTATTCATTTTTCCTATATATCATGGATCCCAGTAAAAATATTAAACTTAGTGGTAATTTCATTTTATTTCAGCTTAAAATCATATGTGTTAAATTCAGCACCACATGTATATTTCAACCTCCTATAATTATCATTTCTAAATAACAACCTCCAATATCAAACCAGGGTATGATTTTCCCTTTTCTTCATCTATATACATGTATTTAGCCTCCCCTCAACAGGCACCTCCCTTACTGTTACTTAGACCAAATTTATCAGTTCCATTAGTGGTTGCTTAAAAGAGGTTGCACTTTTTTGGTCTGAAACTCAAAATATTAAGCTTGATTACTTACAATTGCATCCCTTCCACTGGCAGTGTCATGAGCTCCTGACACTGACTCTCTGATAGAATCTTAAATGCAAAGACCTCTCGTCCTTCCTGCTCATCTTCCTACAATGAAATATCACACTAGGTCAAGCAAAAAATATATATTTCCTGTAACCTAAGCAACCCTTCTAAAATCCATCCAACTCCTTTTTTTTTTTATATCGCATTTTGAGCTAATGTTATTTCCATACATTTTCACATCTGTTTTGTTACAGATTATGTAATTTTGGTATTTAGTATTGACCACTCAGAATAACTCAAAGTTCTTCAGTTTGACAATCAGAACTAATCAAGAATATACAAATTCATATATTAAACACATTCTTCTTTAAAAGAAGTGTACTTACTGACCCAACATTTTTCAAGACTGTTACAGGAAACAAAGTTTTTCTTTTACTTGTCTGTATCAACTTTACTATCCAACTAAAGCTCAAAGGCAATTTAATATAGTGTAAAATACTAAATAACAAATTACTAACACTACTAAATTACCAATTTAAAAATAATTATATCAAAATCACTTCTATTTTTCTTGGTGAAATCCTCTTCAGAATAGGAGCCCTTTAAAAATTATCTCGCTTTAATATAACAGAGTATTGTTCCTGTGCACCTGCTTTATATGGCAAAATTATGGTATATAATCTTTTTGAGGTGGAATGTATGTATGTATGTATGTATGTATGTATGTATGTATGTATGTATGTATGTATTTATGTATGTATGTATGTGGTATAACAACATAGCAGCACAATCCTAGCTATAAAGTGCAGAGCACATTTTTTTTAGCAAGAATGGCAGTCAAAAACCTTGCTATAATTCCCAGGAAGACAAACCCTACCAAACATAAAGTAAATATCCACCATGAGACAAAACAAAAAAGGAAAAGATGTTGCAGAAATGCCCAAAAGGCATACAAAACAAGATAAATGCAAAGAAAGGTAAAACCATTAAAGGCAAACAATGGTAAAATTATATAATTAAAGGTCTTTTCTTTTCTGTATAAACCGCAATCATTTTACAAGTAGAAGGCCTTCATTTGGAGCACCATCACACGATGCATCCGACAACAGGTTATCTCCAGGCAGCATCACACGATGCATCCCACAACAGGTTATCTCCAGGGACCGTCAGTGGCCTCGTACAACATGCAGAGTGGCGTAACAGCCCTATTCAACATCTCCATACACACAGGGGGATTTTGAGGTGGAAACGAATGTAAATTATTAACAAGATTGATTTTACATTGTGAAAATTCCAATCTTAAGGTAAAAAGTCACCAACATGAAAAAATAAAATTATCAGAAATCAACTGGAAGCAAAAATGCGCGAAAACATATACCACAAGATACCGGAAAATCTTAAGCGTCATCCTCTACTCAGGAATGTGTTACAAGTGCTTTTCACCTCTAATGTAACTTTCTTTTTTCCTCCCCTGCCATCAGACTTCGCTGATGACGCAGCTGGTATTGTTTTACTAGATTTAACAGCCACTTTAGAAGAGCCTTTGGCAGACATGTTGATGTAGTTGCTATGTTCACTTTCCTTACTTTCCTTAAAAGAGCACCTGCTTAGGGCCAGTAACTCTTGTAATCTTTAGTCTTGGCCTGATAGTTAGCAAATATCCATTGCATAAATTTAAAAGCCGAAATATGCCAAATTACCCCGGCTAAATTGTTAGTGATTGTTAGTTTTCATTCGGGATTCGACTCGAGTTTGCAATCCACTGATTATTCGCGATGATTATTTATATACAAATTGTATGGACAAGAGAGATCGTCTTTTTTTGCAGATAATAATACAGGATATACAAGATGTAAGGTCCAAGTGAAATAATCAGGACCGATATACAATTTCTTGAAAGTTGAATTTTAATTCACTATGTTGCTGGTGTTACTGGACGCTAAGAGTCGTGCCGTCGCCAATACTTACGTAGAACTAGAAGAAAACCGGGAAAAATGCATATTTATAGAGCAAGCCCGTTTAGCAACAATTCTTTTTTTTTACATATGTGAAAATAAAAATATACTTCGACTATATTTGACTTTTTTCTTTAGGTAATCATTTATTTCACAATTTGTAAACAGAATTTCACATCTATAACAAATACTTTATTTTAAATTTGTAGAATTCTTTTTTAATTATGTGAAAATCTTTCATACATATATGTGAAGAAAATATACATATGTGAAATAAATGCTTTATTTCACATAGAAACAAAACTTTTGCACAATTATGTGAAAAAGAATTGCACATGTCAATAAATCTTTGTTTTACATATGAAAAAATACACATATTTTAGATACTAGGAGTTTTGTCACATTTGTGAAAATAGGAATTATTGCTGAAACGACATTCTATAGATTTGATCCATGCCCTTGTCGATAAAATCCTCTCTGTGTGAATACGTACATAAATACAGTATTAAACCTTGACCATTTATTTGATTGTTGAATTTAATCTTAAATATGTTGCCTCACTGCGGCATTCTATTTTTTGAGCTTACCTTTTGAGCTCCTTTAC
Source organism: Margaritifera margaritifera (assembly GCA_029931535.1). NCBI lineage: Eukaryota > Metazoa > Mollusca > Bivalvia > Unionida > Margaritiferidae > Margaritifera > Margaritifera margaritifera. Next base: position 4,412,517 of record JAQPZY010001635.1, read on the forward strand.
CTTTACGTGGCTGAAATAAATAATAAAGAAAGTAAATACCAATGAAACATAGAAACTAAGATGGACATTAATATTATCATACATTTTGGTCCATGCAGTGAACAGGTACGTACAGAGATATTATCATTATCATACATTTGGGTCCGTGCTGTGAACAGGTACGTACATAGATATTATCATTATCATACATTTTGGTCCATGCAGTGAACAGGTATGTACAGAGATATTATCATTATCATACATTTGGGTCCGTGCAGTGAACAGGTACGTACAGAGATATTATCATTATCATACATTTTGGTCCATGCAGTGAACAGGGACATACAGAGATATTATCATTATCATACATTTGGGTCAATGCTGTGAACAGGTACGTACAGAGATATTATCATTATCATACATTTGGGTCCATGCAGTGAACAGGTATGTACAGAGATATTATCATTATCATACATTTGGGTCAATGCTGTGAACAGGTACCTACAGAGATATTATCATTATCATACATTTGGGTCAATGCTGTGAACAGGTATGTACAGAAATATTATCATTATCATACATTTTGGTCCATGCAGTGAACAGGGACATACAGAGATATTATCATTATCATACATTTGGGTCAATGCTGTGAACAGGTACGTACAGAGATATTATCATTATCATACATTTGGGTCCATGCAGTGAACAGGTATGTACAGAGATATTATCATTATCATACATTTGGGTCAATGCTGTGAACAGGTACCTACAGAGATATTATCATTATCATACATTTGGGTCAATGCTGTGAACAGGTATGTACAGAAATATTATCATTATCATACATTTGGGTCCGTGCTGTGAACATATACGTACAGAGATATTATCATTATCATACATTTGGGTCAATGCAGTGAACAGGTATGTACAGAGACATTATCATTATCATACATTTGGGTCCGTGCTGTGAACAGGTATGTACAGAGATGTTATCATTATCCTACATTTGGGTCAATGCAATGAACAGCTATGTACAGAGATATTATCATTATCATACATTTGGGTCCGTGCTGTGAACAGATATGTACAGAGATATTATCATTATCATACATTTGGGTCCATGCAGTAAACAGGTACGTACAGAGATGTTATCATTATCATACATTTTGGTCCATGCAGTGAACAGGTACGTACAGAGATGTTATCATTATCACACATTTTGGTCCATGCAGTGAGCACGTATATACAGAGATATTATCATTATCATACATTTGGGTCCATGCAGTGAGCAGGTATGTACAGAGATATTAACATTTTGGATCATGTAGTGAATAGGTACGTACAGAGCTAATATGGAATTTCATGCAGGCTTCAATAGTTAACAGGATTTTGTTCGTTGATGGATGATGAACATTAAAACGTGTAGATATGTTGATTCAGTTATCCTCGCGTAAGTAAGTAGATAGGGGGAGGGGAAGAGGGCGGAGGGGGATTAGAGGATGATTTTGTGTTTTGTGTCTTTTGACATATAAGACTATAAAGTTCATATTATTAATTTTCCTGGCTTTAATAAAAATGGATGGCATTGATTACGAGTTAGAGGATCGATAGGTTCATCTACCTTGTAGTGGATATGTTGAAGATTGGATATGTTGAAGATTCAACTCTCTCTCTCTCTCTCTCTCTCTCTCTCTCTCTCTCTCTCTCTCTCTCTCTCTCTCACACACACACACACACACACACACACACACACACACACACATACACACACACCTAACCCACCCCACCTTCGGGTATTCTTCTCCTTAACCTGTGAAAAAGGGAGGGGTTAGAGATAGATTAGGTGTCTTTCTTTGGCATGACGATAGACAAACAGGTTTACTTTCACTAAAGTTTAGTTTTAAATTTTTTGTTGACCTAAACAAAACTCTGTTTACTTCAATTTGACTGCACCAAACGTTCTTCTAAAGCCATCCCCAGAGGGTTCCATCCTAACTTCAGTACAAGTTCAAACTGAAGTTAGTGCCTAATTCGAAGGGGGTGGAGGTGGGAGAACGCGAGAAAGCAGTGTATGGGGAAATGGCAGTTGATAATAAATGCTACTATTTCCTCTTACCAGTAGATAATAGTTACCGAGGATTGAACCCTGGATGCCAGAGATCAAAGCAAGTACGTTAGAAGCTCCCTTTGGGAAAGTTTCACTCCATATTACAAATTTGGATGAATTGTTCTTGACAGGAGCGTACAATTCTATCAAACTTTACATTAACGGCATGGTCAGATTAATATTGTGTTGGTCTCACATACAAACGGTTAAATAGTTTTGGGTAAATGAACCATGAATAGTGTGAAATACCATGACCTATGCATTTCATGATCGGTAATCGTTTTAAAAAGTCAAAGGCACTCTTGTCCAATTGTAATACGTGTAGTCAATAAACCACCACCTCCGGATTACCCCAACACCTCCTCAGCGTTAGGGTGGTTACATGTGTTGTATTTCTGTTTTGTTTTTTGAAAGAAAGAAAAAAAAGTATTTGCTTATTACCAATATTAATTAATTAGAGCTACATTTTTAAAAATATTAACCATCTCCCAAAGATCAAAATGTATATTTATATCAAACCTTGGACATGTTTAATCCCCATATAGCTTGCGTCTTCTGAAAAGGATACACATCCTAGCCGCAATGTCACCGGTCTATTTGTGTTGTAGAAACCTATTCATTCACGGCTTGCATATTAATAAAGCAGTTATCCAATTTCCGTGCGATAAACCAAAGTAGCATTGATTCATGTGCTAGTTCAATAGACACCGTAAAGCCTTCATTGTACCCGACAAGGATACTTCCCTAGCTACATGGTAAAAGAATGTCATTAAACTTGAAACACTGGGACACAATTGATCATAAAACAACAACAATTGGTACACCTATGTAATATAACGACTACCGTATAAGGCCTGAGAAAGAACAGTTACGACCGAGGCACAAATGGAGTTTCGATGTTAAAGGGTCTAAGTACAGGCACAAACAGATGATGATGATTACAATGATGATGACGACGACGATCATAATGACAACCGCGGCTGGGTGCGATGTTGACAATGACAATACCAATGATATGATAATAATGACTGCCACAGAGATGACAACAATGACAGCGATGATGACGAAGACTAATGATAATGATGTCGATAATGATGATTGTGATGATGACGATAACAGCGATGTTGAAGGTAGTGGTATAATGACATAATGACAATTGAAAGTTTAAAAAATACCTTGGTTACATATCTGTTTCAAGTCGATCGATGAAAGTCAGGCATACCTTATATTTATGTATTACTATGCAAAGTAAAGTTCATGGTAGCTCACGTTTTAAACTGTTGACTATTTCCATCACAATGCCTGAAACTTTTGAGCTGTATCTATAAGATATTATTGATAAATTAATGTACAGTGATTTCATTGAACATTGTCAGTCAATACGAAATGAATGCTACCGTATAATTCACAGAAATTATACTCTCCTATGATCAATACGGAATGAATGCTACTGTATAATTCACAGAAATTATACTCTCCCATGATCAATACGGAATGAATGCTACCGTATAATTCACAGAAATTATACTCTCCCATGATCAATACGGAATGAATGCTACCGTATAATTCACAGAAATTATACTCTCCTATCATCAATACGGAATGAATGCTACTGTATAATTCACAGAAATTATACTCTCCTATCATCAATACGGAATGAATGCTACCGTATAATTCACAGAAATTATACTCTCCTATCATCAATACGGAATGAATGCTACCGTATAATTCACAGAAATTATACTCTCCTATCATCAATACGGAATGAATGCTACCGTATAATTCACAGAAATTATACTCTCCTATCATCAATACGGAATGAATGCTACTGTATAATTCACAGAAATTATACTCTCCTATCATCAATACGGAATGAATGCTACTGTATAATTCACAGAAATTATACTCTCCCATGATCAATACGGAATGAATGCTACCGTATAATTCACAGAAATTATACTCTCCCATCATCAATACGGAATGAATGCTACCGTATAATTCACAGAAATTATACTCTCCTATCATCAATACGGAATGAATGCTACTGTATAATTCACAGAAATTATACTCTCCTATCATCAATACGGAATGAATGCTACCGTATAATTCACAGAAATTATACTCTCCTATCATCAATACGGAATGAATGCTACTGTATAATTCACAGAAATTATACTCTCCCATGATCAATACGGAATGAATGCTACTGTATAATTCACAGAAATTATACTCTCCCATGATCAATACGGAATGAATGCTACCGTATAATTCACAGAAATTATACTCTCCTATCATCAATACGGAATGAATGCTACTGTATAATTCACAGAAATTATACTCTCCCATGATCAATACGGAATGAATGCTACCGTATAATTCACAGAAATTATACTCTCCCATTATCAATACGGAATGAATGCTACCGTATAATTCACAGAAATTATACTCTCCCATGATCAATACGGAATGAATGCTACCGTATAATTCACAGAAATTATACTCTCCCATCATCAATACGGAATGAATGCTACCGTATAATTCACAGAAATTATACTCTCCTATCATCAATACGGAATGAATGCTACCGTATAATTCACAGAAATTATACTCTCCCATTATCAATACGGAATGAATGCTACCGTATAATTCACAGAAATTATACTCTCCCATTATCAATACGGAATGAATGCTACCGTATAATTCACAGAAATTATACTCTCCCATTATCAATACGGAATGAATGCTACCGTATAATTCACAGAAATTATACTCTCCTATCATCAAAACGGAATGAATGCTACTGTATAATTCACAGAAATTATACTCTCCTATCATCAATACGGAATGAATGCTACCGTATAATTCACAGAAATTATACTCTCCCATCATCAATACGGAATGAATGCTACCGTATAATTCACAGAAATTATACTCTCCCATTATCAATACGGAATGAATGCTACCGTATAATTCACAGAAATTATACTCTCCCATTATCAATACGGAATGAATGCTACCGTATAATTCACAGAAATTATACTCTCCTATCATCAATACGGAATGAATGCTACTGTATAATTCACAGAAATTATACTCTCCCATCATCAATACGGAATGAATGCTACCGTATAATTCACAGAAATTATACTCTCCCATTATCAATACGGAATGAATGCTACCGTATAATTCACAGAAATTATACTCTCCCATTATCAATACGGAATGAATGCTACTGTATAATTCACAGAAATTATACTCTCCTATCATCAATACGGAATGAATGCTACAGTATAATTCACAGAAATTATACTCTCCCATTATCAATCTCCAGAAAAGATTGATATCACTATTCCTAAGTGATTACAAGTAATAAATATAATTGAACATAAAGTTAAACATTCGAGGCTTCCTTCACTATCATTCACTGCTTGCGGACCGATACTAAAATCAACAATTATGTTTGCAGTGTAAGGCTTTTGGCAGTGTCACTTGAAATTATGGAGATAGCTCTGTTTGCACATTACCACAATACCACAAGTATTCCTTTGAATTTTTTTTTTTTTTTTTTTTAAATGAAAAGAATCCTTGTGAACTAAACGGTAACCTTTGGCATACAGTGAAAATGTAACGAAAATTTAACAATAAATGTTAAAGTTGTATGAACCTCAAATTGCCTGGTATTTTGTAAAAACTTCATAGGTGTCCGTCCACCTCGCTCTTTCCCCTACCACCCTTATTCTACTAGTCCGATGACAGTACGTTATTATTCACCTTCCGGTGGCGATTCGATCGGTAAGCGGTCCAATAGATATTTTTATATTCAATAGTTGACTGACAGCTGTAGCACGCGGTAAATACGTTAAACTGCAAAATGTGTGTCTTGATACACAACAATTCAGATGCATATCAATTAAAGCATTACAAAACTTATCTTGAAATGTTCGATAGGCTGTTTGCTATCTCTTGAGTGGCCATAACATGTTGTTGTTGGGGTTTTTTTTTTTTCGTTCAATCTTTTTAATTTCCAGACGATTGCGAGCCTCATCTCAGCATTTTAATTATTCTTGGATGTATTCTGGTAAATCGTCAGACTCGTAATCCAAGGGTGGCATGTTTATACTATATAATTCGATATATGTCCAGGCCAGCTCGGGTTGGCTGCCTCGGTGTGTCCTTGTGAAAGGCATTTATCTCCCATTGTTCGGCATGATATTGCCAATAATGTGTTAAAAGTGCCGTTAAAACAAACACAAGCAAAAAAACTTTTTTTTCACAATTTGTTAAGGTGTTGTTTAAATATTTGGTTTATTGCTGCAATAGTTCACTCGTGTGCACTTTCAAGGAATTACCACGCATGTGTTACTCAGTACGTAAAACAACTTACGGACACGATGTAATTGGCTACTACCCAAGGTTAACCCGGCACGACGTCATTGTAGTGCTGATTCTAGCCAATTAACTAATTCACCTGCGGTGCACAGATGATAATTATTATTACTGGTGGGTAATCCTTTTTATCGGCTGTAGCTTTTGTATAGACAACCAGTTGTAATAGATACAACTGAAAATGATGATAACAAAAACAAAATTCTTAAATTTGAAAATTAAGCATTGTAAACCTTTTATACCATATTTAGTACCTATAGTTAGTACTTATAGTCAGTACTTGTAGTCGGTACTTATAGTTAGTACTTATAGTTCAGCTCAAATCAGCTTGAAAGGTTTTAGATTTCTTTTGTGATTTTCATATTATTGCATTTTTATTGCCAATCAAGGCAAAACAAACATAAGAGACAATCAACCAGACAATAGCAATTGTAGGTGTCAAAATAGTTGTGAACTTATTAATTTAATGAAATACGTGAACAACAATAACATCACTACCAATAACAACAACAAAGAAGACAAAAAACAAAACAACTATCACGAGAAAAGTAATTATAAAGGTGATGACCATAATGATGTAGACAATAATAATAATAATAATAATAATAATAATAATGACAATCATTGTCACACTCTTTCTGTCATTTGTGGTATTATTTCTCATCATATTATACTTGTCATCATCATTATCTTTCTTGTCGTCATCATCATCATTAGAAATAACAAGCACGTGACGGTTTAACAAGGGAAGTAACCTCGATAACGAGCGATTGTGTGTTATAAAAATTAATTCCCTTCCCGGTGGACATAGCACATTAATTTAACTGAGAAGATATAAAGTTGATAATTAAATAGAATTTCTAAAAAAAAAAATCATTTCTTGAGATATACAAAAATAATGAAATAATTTAACGCTGTACACGACACAATGACAGATTTATGATTTCTAGAGTACAGTACACAATATGCTGTTGGTAATAGATACCCTAGGATAGTTTTGACCTTATCATTGAAGTTTGCATAAGTTTAAACATTGTTATCGTTGAATTTGGCGAACACGTGAATTTTTTATTGTATGTGATGCGAAAAAGTTCTTTAACACGTTACAGATGTCAAAGTTAAAGAAGAATGGTGAAATTATATTTTACGATATTTAAGGTAAAATACGAAGACTGTCATCGTTATCGTCCTGTTGAAAAAATAAAATATATTAAAGAGTGAGGATATTAACACATATTGGGGAAAAGTCGGTAGAACGTTCAGTACTAAAAATGCAAAAGAACATAAAAAAAGCCCTAAAATCTTCTCAGATGGACAAATAACACACACACAACACTGCTCGATGGTAATTCATGCAGTAAACTATGTGCGAAGAAGTCCTTTTGTCTAACATTGTATGAGGGATAGTTGCAGTCTTTCGGTGGAATGTAGGTCCCCAATATTATCATCAGCACGAATAAGAGAAAGAAATGCAAGCGACCTCACAATTTTCTAAAATCCTAGGAATGTTGTACTGGGGACTGGTAAACAACAAAATCCCGTACAAATCATCGAAGTAGCTACCCTTAAAATGACTTTTGATTAGAAATAAAAAATAATGTGAAAGAATTTTGCAGAAGTTTACCTGAGAATGAGAGGGTTTTTTATTCTTATTCTTCGACATGTTCCTTAATAATAGTGAGTTACGATGTTTTGCCTGGATACTAATGACGTCATATGTGACGTTTTTATTTGCGCAACTTTGTTGACGTTGCATGGTTACCTATGACGTCATAGGTTCCTTCAAAAATTTGAATCGTAGTTAGCTGCGAAGAAACATCAAGTTAAACATATAATTCAGAGTTGGTGGAAGTATTTATTCAAAAATTGGATATAGTCAGCATCTATAAACGATAAAATTCAAAGATGCCGAAGATTAAGCGGTCAAAATCAACAAATTCTGATAATCCCAAGGACACCGTCACAGAGTTCAAGGAAAAGTTCAAGTCAGATGGAGAATACTTGCTTAAAAATGTGTTTCCTCAAAAAATTATGGAACTAGAGGAATACTGCCAACTACTCTGCCAGAGCAAAGTCTCCGATATAAACTGTGAACTAAATATTCCAGTCCCTGATCCCATCTTGATTGGCTATGGTCCAGGAGGACTGCAATCCCCAGGTATGAAGAGAAAACTGGAAGCAATTGCTGGTGTTGGAAGCAGGGATATTCTAGGCTCCAAAGTAATGATGCTACCGAATGGGACAGTTCCTTGCAATACTAAAATAATTGAGATTGCAGAGAAATTAAAGCCATACGTCAGGGATCTTATCGACCACTCCAACACATTGAAAATGTGGATAGCATTTCTCATTCCCAAAATAGAGGATGGAAACAATTTTGGTGTTGGCATACAGGAGGAGACGTTAGCTGAGGTCGGGGCAGTAGAAGGTGAAGTTGAAGAATACATAAATTTAATCTCGCGATATTTCATCGCGCGTGGAAAATTAATATCCAAGGTGGCGAAGTACCCACACATAGATGACTACAGGCAGTGCATCAAAGAGCTGGATGAGCAAGAATTCATGAGCCTGAGACTTATGTGTTGTGAACTGAGGAATAGCTATGCTAGTCTGTACGACATGATCATCAAGAACATTGACAAGATCAAGAAACCTCGATCAGCCAATGTAGAAAATCTGTACTGAAGAAGGAAGGCTATTTTGCATTTTTATAAAGAAAAATAATAGGTCCATTATCAGTTTGTTCAATCCTTGTCCTCACTATGTACGTTAAATTGACAGTGCAAAACCTGATACTTAAATATTTTTCTTTGCTCCTCGTTCAATACAGAAAATATGTACTGAGAAATAATTTCATAATTATTATTTTCCTAACAAAAAAGTCAGTTTCTTTATAAACAAGTTATGAACACTCATCTAAACTATGTGCAGTTGAGATATTAAAAACAACTTAATTAAATTTTAAAGTGTTTCCTTTTTTCCTTTATTATTGTGTATGTTTATATTTAAGTCAATACGGTCGAATAGATATGCTCTTCCAGTTTAAAAAAAAAATAAATAAAGACTTCACCAAATTAAAAAAAAAAAAAGATAACCGAAAACCATGACAACATGAGAGCTCAGTTGTTTTGAGCATGTAAATGAATATCAATTTCAGTAGGAAGTATAATTTATCGGCGACGACAGTTTTTATTATTCTCAGGTCCTGTTTTAGCTTTTTGGGCAACACGGGTTAACCAACCATTTTTGCGTTGAATTTCGTCGAACAAAGATGAAAAGCTTAAAAATAACAGTGCCAGAGTTGCTAGCTAAAGCTTAAAGTTTCTATATTTTCCATAAGTTTTTGTGAATCATTTGAAAATTGATTTGAAAATAAGAGCAGGTGCTTCTACAAAAACTGACTGATTTCAACTTGTGGAGACGGTGGCGTTTCGATAGAAGAGAGTGCGCCACCTGGGGAGCAGTTGGTAGGACAAACTTCATAAGTTCCGGTATTTTTCAAAACCGATCACTTCCGTTTACACATTATGGGATTGCGGACTACAACTGACCTCCGAAATTTAAGAGCTTGACATCGTGCAAAACTTACGCACCTCCGAAGCTGAAGATTTTACAACGAAAATGCTCCAATAAGCATGGCCAGTATTACATTTTGCAAAAACACATGTTAACACATTTTTACTTACTTCAGATTGCAATCAAGACATATATTACAAGTCATCGCCAAAAAATACGTAAAGGGGCAAAGTAGTTAGAACTATTTTGTTAGACTCGTAACATACATACGTGTCCGCCGAGCTTGGTACATCGCCAGATAGCAGAGGAGCTTAGCGGCGATGGTGCAAAGTGTTGGTAGGTTAACACCAGAGGTATTTTTTAGCCATGCCACTGAAATTGCCGAAAATATTCCGAATTTAGTTAAAAAGTGAAACTGTTCCCCAAGTGGCGCTCCCACATTTCTGCTAACGCCACTGTCACCACAAGTTGAAATCAGTAAATTTCTTGAAGAATCGCCTGTTCTTGCTTTTTAACTTTTTTTTTCTCAAGGGAATCGCAAAAAGTCACGGAAATTATTAAAATTTTTATCCTTGAGCCTGCAACTCTAGGACTGTTATTGTTAACTTCATCTGTTTTTCGCCAAAATTCAACGGAAAAATGATTGAAATGACAAATCAAAACGAGGCTGACCCTTGAGTCAAACGGTCTGTGCAGGTAGTGGCGTTGTTTATCTATTTCTTATAAATGCAGCTACCTGAAAACTCTCTGCGGTGTTATACGCCTAGAACATATATTACCAAGATATGAGGTGCAGTTTGACGTTCTGACTAATCGAGCCAAGTCGGATTTTCACTAACATCTCAAACTGAGATTTTGAATGTCTTTCACATTGCTTGTTTGGTAAAAATGATTTGTTTCACAGAACATTCAGCAGACATAAGGGATTAATATACAGTCCTAAAATCTTGAATAAGAAGACTTACCTTATTCTCTGATGAAATTGTAGGGATTTCCTCAAATCTGATAAATTCATTAACTCTTTTAAGAATGAGAAACTGAAAAGTGAATTCGCATCCTTTCCACTATTTCTACCTCTGACAAAAATATTGAGGTATCATAATGAGGAGAAAGTTTGAGAATTTTATTGAAACTGGGGTAAGGTCCCAATTTCACCGAATTTCTCAAACTTTTTCCACAAATTGAGATTTTACATTATCTTGCATACAATACTTCATATCAATACTTTTGTCGAGGATAAATAGAATGGAAAGGACGTAAAATTACTTTTTTAAATTTTAAAATGGAACATATGGAAACTTTGCAATTCTTTAAGAAAATAGTTGATCAATTCCTGAAATTTGAGGAAATAGTCAAAATTTCCTTGGCGTCAAAGAAAGACTCCTATCAGGATAATTTGAGATACTATGACTTTATTTTAATCCCTGATGTCTGCTCATTGTGAGATACTATGACTTTATTTTAATCCCTGATGTCTGCTCATTGTGAGATACTATGATTTTATTTTAATCCCTGATGTCTGCTCATTGTGAGATACTATGACTTTATTTTAATCCCTGATGTCTGCTCATTGTGAGATACTATGACTTTATTTTAATCCCTGATGTCTGCTCATTGTGAGATACTATGACTTTATTTTAATCCCTGATGTCTGCTCATTGTTCTGTGAACTATTCGTCATCACCAAGCAAACAATAAGACAGATGTTCAAAACCCTCAGTTCGAGGAAATTTGTTTAGATGTATAATTTTGTGAAACTGGGGCTTGTTCAGAATGATATTTCATGACCCACAATATGTTCCTGTTTACACGCAAAAACAGCTTTGATCAAACCAGACAGGAACAAAAATTTTCACCGATTTATTTTAAAGTACAAGTCATACAGGTCATGTAGGCGTTCGGGTACCGACTATTTCAGCAATGGGTGTAATTCTTTAGAATTTGATTACACATACCTTTACATGGCCATTTTTCAGTTTATTTAGCAAATCGTAGATAGATATTCCTTGAAAAAACATTATATACAAACCTCGAGAAATACATATGGCAAAATCAATGTTAAACTACGTTGACAATTTTGGACGAGGTCAACCCAGAGGTGTGATTCAGTACAAATCGGATTGAATATCGCGCTATGATGTCATAATAAAAGCGCCACGTGTTGGAAAAAAATCGTACGACCCTGCATTGGTAATGATTAGACCTAATACCCTCTTTTCTTGACTCAGTTTAATAACTTTGCCGCCATTGTAAAAGTCCATAGCGGTCCATAATTTTCGTCTGGAAGTTTTGTGATAACAATTAAGACGCAGAACATTCAACAGTCAGGAATTAATAGACTTTAGTTAAACTATGTTAGTAATAAATTTTAGAACAACATTTAATAGTTTATTTAAAATCAGTAAATGCGCCTACATGACCACGTTGAAGTACACTTTAATTTAAACTCTTTCTATTTCACTTCCAAAAAGAAAAGAATCTGTTTTATTTTTTATTAACTTTTATTTAATGGTTTCATTCCTGTTTGGCGATGTGCTTGTGTCTAGGGACACTCACCTACCCACTGTATTAATTGCCACGTTTACATAACCGACGGTACAAACCAGTTACACTTTGGTTGGAACAATGACGTTCCACAACCAAGAGCAAGTCGCCAAAACGACCAACCAATGGTCAAAGTGAAACATATTCCTGGACAAAGCATAACCAAAACACATCCCAGGTTGTGATAGGTGAACGCAACAACTATATATTGTTGAGAAAAGTAATGAATTTTAGAGCATGTAACATTTATCAGTATGAACGAAGGTATAAAACTGTATAAGGAACGCCGCTTTGATATAAGAAATCCAAACAACGACTGTCTATTAACGTGACGTAAGAATTTACATTTTGACGTAACTGCTGCGTCATCTGAGACCGATTCGCCAAGCATATGTAAACGACATTCAGAACACATCTGTGTTTGCTGGAGCGGCCAAAATCTACCTCAGATGTATCTAATTGGATACGTATCTGATGGAATATGAGTAAATTTCGTGCAAATGCGGATTTCTGAATACCATCTGCAGCGTTATACCTCACATATAACATATAACACTGAGATCTGGTTGTTATAACTGAACACCCCAACAATATTTTATGATAAAAGTTATGCATTTTAAATAATGTAATATTTAATAATATGAACGAAGGTGCAAATCTGAATAAACGAAAGCAGCTTTGATATTAGAAGTCCAAACAGCGACCGCTTCATAATGTAACGTCACAGATAACATTGTGACGTATTTAATGCGTCATATTAGGACGGTTCGTAAGGCACATGTTAATAACAGATCTCTTATGGCTGGTTGTAAGTAATCACATACTTGTGCTTTTCTGTGATAATGGTGTATGTAAACTATTTTTGTTGAGTAATAAAGACAACATACCTAAATAATATCAGATATTCAATCTATTCGCAAAGTAATGACTTCGAAAAGCTAGCACTAGACGACGTTTTTGTAGTCTGCGAGATAAACAGTGGTAACAGATCGCACCCATGTTGGACTGCACGGGGTGTTCCGGTTGCACTGCACACGCTATGACGTGTTTTTGGTCTCGCAAACTCCTACAATTCTTTGAACCACTCTGTACCATCGCCGCTAAGTAAGCGCCTCTGCTATCTGGCGATTTACTATCCAGTTTTGGACATTATCCATACACCGACCAGCTTGACAGACACGCATGTACGTTAAGAGTCTTACAAAATAGTTCCAAAGAATTGACCCATTACTTATTTTATTGTGATTACTTGCTAAAGTCAGTCTAATAGATATCTTGCTTGTAATTTGAAATAAGTAAAATTCTTCGTAAAAATGTGTTTTTGCAAAATGTAAAATTACCCGTACTCATTGGAGCGCTTCCGTTGTCAACTCTTCAGTTTCGGAGGTGCGTATTTTTGCACGTTGTCAAGCTCTTCATTTTCGGAGGTCAGTAAATCTCGCAATGTAGTCCACAATCCGAAAATGCCTAAACAAAAGTGATCGGTTTAACAAAAAAAAAAAAAAAACAAACACCGGAACTTATGAAGTTTGCTCACTAAAATTGCCGCCATTTTGTGCCGGAATCCATCTAAAATCTTGATATACTCTGCTCATTTCGCAGAATGGGCCTATTGTAATTATGGATACGATCTCTAGTAGCGGTCGTTATACTGGAAAAATAGTGCCTACCCCCCCCCCCCACACACACACACACACACACACGAACTCCCCCTACCGCTCTACCCCATGCAGTTTGGACCCCCTTACCGATTTCAAAAACGAAAAGCATCACGGATATAAAGAATGCACACAAGTTCGTCAGTTCATTCATCAGTTTATAATTTCTAATCTGATTGTCTCAAGGGGGTCTCTAACACTGTCATCTTGTTCGCGTTTGAATCCAAACGGGAGATTCTTTACTAACACAGCCGCCATTTGCGTGCGCTAGTCTATGTTTTCAGACAACAGGAGTGACGTAGTTCAGCCTCTTCGATAATCTCCTAATAATTCCGTATATTTCCGTGATTTTGCGCGTTACATCCTTTGAATCATTTAATATAAGAGTTACACCACTTGCCCTTTTTATTTTGTTAAATTTTTAAAACAGAAATATTAAAACTAAACATCGAAAATATTGGACGCAGACGACACAGTTTTTAGCTTCTATGTATGTGCAGTCTTAGGAACCTCACCCCTTCACTGAAAATGGACTTTTCCAGGAACCTGAAACGGACAGTGAGCAGGCTGGTTGTTTTCAGTGAAAACTCCCGTTTGGTTTGAAATGCGAACAAGATGACAGTGTTAGGGACCTCCCTGGCAACAATCAGGTTAGAAATTATAAAATAATGAATGAAATGAATCAGTTTTGTGCAATTTTTATATCCTTGATGCTTTTCGGTTTTAAAATTGCATGGGGGGGGGGGGGTGGAGAGGTAGGCGAATACTATAGTAAAGTATAACATTGTACCAGTTTTACCCACAATGCCTCGCAAAAATAGCCCACATTGACTTGCAAAAATGGCAGATTTGTACAGGAATTTCCGTGTTTACTGTAGTCTGCACGCTCCTGTGCTCCATTAATGCAAGTAAAGAATTCCTTGCTCTTTCGTCGTACATATGTGCGAATATTTAATAAACATTTTATCTATGGTGGTTGGAATGAAAAGTAGATATATTTGACCAAAAAAAGTATATAAATTTGACAAACTATTGCGCAGCCATGCTTCTGATATTCTTTGTGTCTCTGTCTCTGTGTGTGTGCGAGAGAGAGAGAGAGAGAGAGAGAGAGAGAGAGAGAGAGAGAGAGAGACATAGACCCTTTTTCAATATTGCCTGTCCCAGAAGACCCAAAATGAAAATATGAACCCATGTATAGGCCCGTCTGGAGCTGCCCGGCATGCATCGTTTGACTTCGGATCCCTGAACTGAACACATGTGCGTCCAGCGTTAGGCGCCTACAGTTGTATATGATTGTGTTGCTTTTTACGCATTAGCGGTTAGAGGTCATTCGGAGTAAAAGTATCCATTTAGAAGGAGTTTTGAGAATTACATGTGCAAATAATGCAGATTTTAGGTATGTTATATAAAACTGTATGTCTACTGTAAATTTAAACAAAAACGATTCTTGTTTTTTTTTTTCGTTTTTTTATGCTTTATTAATTTTAATGACAAATATGAATGAATGAATTAGAGTATAACATATTTATACCACGAATGACCTCTTACGGAAAGGAGCATCACAAGGAAAGTGTCAATCTGTCTATTCTGGGGCTTTGTTAGTGTCAAAAGACCTGTCCTTTTATGAACAGTGAGTTTCGAAAAAAACATATATATATATATATATATCTATATATATATATATATATATATATATATATATATATATATATATATATATATATATATATATATATATATATATATATATATATTTAACCCGGCTGGGCACATACCCGCCCATATAGGAGATAGTGGAATTTAGTCGGAATTCTCTCTCTCTCTCTCTCTCTCTCTCTGGGATACTATTATCTAAGACATCTGGTGGGTGATTTTAGCCATTTTAAACTATTATCAAGCCCGTCGTTATAATTTCATTGACGTCACAGCGACTAGACGTGACATCAATAATAACATCGTGACCAAAAGTCTGATGCTCCTGAAACTAAATGAGTTCTTCAATTTCTACATTAAAAGTTGCTGTAATAACAGTAAAAATTAAAGGTGCATGTATTTCATTGATGGTTGAACATGTTGACTAGTGATATTTTCAACATCTATCTTTTTTTATTAGGATATATGTCACTTTGCTGGCTAGATGTTCCCCCGCCAAAAACGTATCAATTTGGAAAGTATCTCTACTTGGAAAGTTATTTGACGGAGTCGATTTCAGAGTTGACTGGTCCCAAGCGCAAATAGAGACAGGTCAGGAACTTTTCCTCAAACAATATGACTGGTCCACAATATTCGTCTAAAAATATACGTGTAATTTTGAACAATCTTTAGTAGTTCAAAGTAGTTAACTGCCGATGACGTTGTCTCAGGTCAATTATGCGTGCAGTCTTACAGTTCAGTATAAAGTGTTTGTCTGGAAATAGGTTAACTGACTTCTTATCCAGGTGTCACATGGACAGCGTTTTTAAAGTGATCAGCATGCACTGATTTTAGACTGGAAGAAGTTCAGGTCAACACATACGTTTTTTTTTTTTTTTTCATTTACTAATCCATGGTAATTCGTTTGCATTATATTTCAGGTAAACAAATATATCAGCTTTGGAATGATCCTAGAGATTCATTCAAAATCAGCTTCTGCTGGAGGAACAAGAGAACAATTTAAAACAGAATGGAGAAGTTATTTATTATTTTGCACACAGTTTGGTTTCAAGCCCTTTTTAGACACCCAATGACGTAATTCTTTTGTATGAGTAATTTTTTAGCAGATCTTTTCAAAGTCCAAATTCTATCAAAAATAGTGTTAGTGGATTGAAAACATTTTATTTGCTGATTAGCTTGAATTCTGTCAGTGTAAATATGTATAAAGTCAATTTAGTCTTAAAAGGAATATCTAGACATAATTCCCATTGCATTAAAGAAGCCCTTCCAATCATTCCTTAATTCCCATTGCATTAAAGAGGTCCTTCCCATCATTCCTTAATTCCCATTGCATTAAAGAGGCCCTTCCCATCATTCCTCAGATTCTGTTTGAGATGTATGACTATCTAAATACGAGTAAATGTCTGGATGCTACATATTTGTATTTGTTTCTTTTATCTGTCTTTTTAATGGCTTAAAAGGTAGAATAGTGTACCTGTCAGTTCAATAAAAACTTAATCAAACAAAACAATTGCTTTGAAATGATACATTTCAAATACGCATTTTACAATAAAATATGTACTCTAAATCGAGGGAATTCATATTCACAAGCCTTTCGGTTCAAGTCACATTCTGGGGTTAAGATTATCACAGACCGTATATTCACCAAAAATTTTCAGTTCAAATCACATTCAGGGGTTAAGATTATCACATACCGCAGATTCACCAAATTTTCAGTTCAAATCACATTCAGGGGTTAAGATTATCACATACCGCAGATTCACCAGATTTTAGGTTCAAACCACATTCAGGGGTTAAGATTATAACATACCGCAGAATCACCAGCTTTTCGATTCAATCACATTTAGGGGTTAAGATTATCCCGTACCACAGATTCACCAGATTTTCGGTTCAAATCACATTCAGGGGTTAAGATTATCACATACCGCAGATTCACCAAATTTTCAGTTCAAATCACATTCAGGGGTTAAGATTATCACATACCGCAGATTCACCAGATTTTAGGTTCAAACCACATTCAGGGGTTAAGATTATAACATACCGCAGAATCACCAGCTTTTCGATTCAATCACATTTAGGGGTTAAGATTATCCCATACCACAGATTCACCAGATTTTCGGTTCAAATCACATTCAGGGGTTAAGATTATCACATACCGCAGATTCACCAGAGTTTCAGTTAAATCACATTCAGGGGTTAAGATTATCACATACCGCAGATTCACCAGAGTTTCAGTTAAATCACATTCAGTGGTTAAGATTATCCCATACAGCAGATTCGCCAGATTTTCGGTTCAAATCACATTCAGGGGTTAAGATTATCCCACACCACAGATTCACCAGAGTTTCAGTTTAATTCACAATTAGGGGTTAAGATTATCACATACCGCAGAATCACCAGCTTTTCGGTTAAAATCACATTCAGAGGTTAAGATTATAACATACCGCAGAATCACCAGCTTTTCGGTTCAATCACATTTAGGGGTTAAGATTATCCCATACCACAGATTCGCCAGCTTTACGGTTCAATCACATTCAGGGGTTAAGATTATAACATACCGCAGATTCACCAGCTTTTCGGTTCAGTCACATTTCGGGGTTAAGATTATAACATACCACAGATTCACCAGCTTTTCGGTGCAAACCACATTCAGGTGTTAAAGTTATAACATACCTCAGATTCACAGGGTTTCAGTTAAATCACATTCAGGGGTTAAGATTATCACCTACCGCAGATTCACCAGATTTTCGGTTCAAATCACGTTCAGGGGTTAAGCTTATCACTTACCGCAGATTCACCAGATTTTCAGTTCAAATCACATTCAGGGGTTAAGATTATCCCATACCGCAGATTCACCAGCTTTTCGGTTCAAATCACATTCAGGGGTTAAGATTATCACATACCGCAGATTCACAGGGTATCAGTTAAATCACATTCAGGGGTTAAGATTACCACATACCGCAGATTCACCAGATTTTCGGTTCAAGTCACATTCAGGGGTTAAGATTATCACATACCGCAGATTCACCAGATTTTCAGTTCAAACAACATTCAGGGGTTAAGATTATCCCATACCACAGATTCACCAGCTTTTCGGTTCAAATCACATTCAGGGGTTAAGATTATCACATACCGCAGATTCACCAAATTTTCAGTTCAAATCATATTCAGGGGTTAAGATTATCACATACCGCAGATTCACCAGATTTTCGGTTCAAACCACATTCAGGGATTAAAGTTATAACATACCGCAGAATCACCAGCTTTTCGGTTCAAATCACATTCAGGGGTTAAGATTATCCCATACCGCAGATTCACCAGCTTTTCGGTTCAAACCACATTCAGGGGTTAAGATTATAACATACCGCAGATTCACCAGCTTTTCGGTTCAAATCACATTCAGGGGTTAAGATTATAACATACCGCAAATTGCAGAACAAATTAAGAGACTTTATTAAGATACAGGTATGGATCTCTCTCTGTTTTCATCGCCTAGTGTTTTATGAGGGGGAGCTATTTTAACTTTTGAGTCAAATATTGATGGGGAATATATTCAGTTACAAAGAGATCGGTCAAAAATGCTTGTAAAAGGTACCAGCGGTATTCTTTAACAGATACAATTTTCTTTCCTTCACATTATTCTAGATAATGAACCCATTTATTATGTGTTTTGTAATTTCAGATCAAACATCTGTCACAATTATAGGTGAGCCCCTCTGTAAATGCATACAGAATATTAAAACACAACCATCAAGGCATTTCGCTGATCCAAAGATTCGACAATTATAAAATGTTTACACAACAATCAGGCACGTATTGATGGCCTGTCACATTTAGGCACTAATGATGTGGAATTCAAATCCGTTGATGAAATATGTAGTTTATTAGATTTTATTGGAATTACTTGGAGATTAGTTCTTTCCATTCATGTTTATATTTCTCCAGTTCCATCTCGGCCAGTGGATTTTAACACTTTTGGTCATAAAGTTGCTTCTATCAATAAAATAATAAAATGTATAATAAAGTGTGAAACTTGTCTTGATTTCAAAACCCATTTTTACATTGCTTCCTATAAGCCTTTATTGTACAAAGGAAATCCAAAAGGGTATCTCCTAGCAACCAGTGACAATGCTCTTCAAGGGCATCTCCTAGCAACCAGTGACAATGATCTTTATTTAAATTCTTTAGGTACCATTTGATTAAGAAGTTTTCTTCATTCAGACTATAAATAGATTCTAAGCTTGCATATAATTTTTCATGCGTCATATGTACATTTAAATTGTTCGTGGTACACAGTATTGTACAAAGCCCACAATCACCTAAATTATAAATTGGCTAATCTGTCGTTAGGACAGGGTACCAGCATACTTTCAAAGAGTCGAATACTCGCACCAGAAGATGTTCCGATTGTCATAAAAACGCCATTGACACCAGAAGGTGAATTCTGCTTCTTTTCTGCAAAAACTCGTGCTCTTGTTTTTACACCATTTTACAAGGTATTCGCAAAAAGTAACGGAAAATATAGAAATTTTAAGCATTGAGCTATGTTGGTGCTAACTTATCTTCTTTTCTTTTTCTCGCCAAAATTCAATGCAAAATAGACTGAAATATAAACTCAAAACTAGTCTGACCCCGGGGTCAAAAGGTTAGTGCAGGTATTAGCGTTGTTTACAAAATTATCTGGGGAGCAGTTTGCTTTGCCTTATATGACATTGTGACGTCATGAGATTTGAAACGTGTGTAGTATTGAAACAAATATAATCTAATAATTTAAATTCGTATTTTACATGACTCTTGAAATCTTGAAGCTTGAAAATTGATTACAAGTATGCATGAATATCCGTATCGTAGCAACGGCTGTTTATGCATTGTGTGCAACCCAAGCTTCATTAATTCAATAATGATGTAAATTATGAACATTTAATTCTTATAGTTACAAATAGTTATAAAAAAGAAGGAAACTCAAAAATTGACTTAGCTCCTTTTTTAACCATTGTTAACAAATATTGTCAAAGCGCAGGGGAATCTGGAAACCGTTCAGGTTAACATGCTTACAAAGTTACACTAGGGAAATGGGTCGTAGGATTCTTACTGCTTCACATGTATACATCGAGGATATCTGATATCTACGTTTTCTGAGTAGATATAATGAAATATTTCACGAGTGAAGTGGAAAAATAGTATTTTTTATATTTTTGTTAACACATTTCATGTGTCTATTGATATAGTGAACATTGTGGAATCATCACAGAGCGGTCGTATCCGATAGACTTCCGGAGCGTAATATCTTTAATCAAAAGATTTTAATGACTGAGTTTACATATAAGGAGTTTGGTTCTGTATTTAGTTTCTTTCTGCATTAAAACGTGAATTATGAGGCCTTGGCAAACTTGCAGTCTAGTTCGGTAACATACGCTGTACCCAAATTTCGATTGTCACTTAATTTCGGTTTGTAATCAGCACTCATCTATCCCCGATTTCTCCATCATTTTCAGACATGTGCCTACATATGGAAATACAAATTTGAATAACATACATTAAGGGTAGATATATTTTTTAAATGGAAAGTAGTCCCGAAAGTGATATCGCCACTGTGGCAATATAAGTGGTATCGCCACTGTGGCGATATCAATTTTTTCCCACTGATACATTTTAGTATCTCATTGTGAAATATATAATACATATGCATATCTGGCTGTTAGTATTATGTAAGCAGGTCAAATGTTGATGGGAAAGATCTCACGCTATGAAATTAGAATATGAATGTCACGTGAAAACAATAAATAATGAAATAAAAGTTAATTGTATCCCATCTAATCAAACTAGCTAATTCCGACTACCAAGTGTGTAATTTCATCTAAAGTGGAATTCCGACCACTGCATCATACATATTAATCAATCAAGTTGTGAGTCATTAAGATACAGTTTGTTAAAAGTTTATTAAAAGGTTAAACCATTTTTAATACCCAGACCAATAGCTGAGATATGAGAGACAAGAGGAAAGGATAAAGGGGATAAGAGAAATGAAAATTGAACAAAACAAATATCTGTTCATATGGATTCTTAAGAAGCATATGAATTTTTGTTTTTGAAGTTTTATTTTCTATATGAAGCTATCAATTTGACCCGTTTTCCCTTATACGTCATTGTGGAGACCTTGAAACAAACAGTCTACATGAAAGTTCCAGCGAATGTATAACTTCTTGTTTTCTGGTTCACATGATGACATGATGCGATTTTAAACCAATCCAAATGCTTGTTACAAAGGCTTAGTAAATTGTTTAAATTATATACCCATACAAGAATAGAATTGGTACTGTAGAAAAGTACCTAAGAGGATGTGGGTGAAATATTGCATGAAACATAAATTAAAACCAAACGAAACATGTTTTCTATTCTTTCACGCTTATAAATAAATACAAATTTGAAGGACTGTGCTAAGAATGAATCAGCAGAAAATTATGTTGAATGATGTCTTGCCTGCGTGACCTGTATATAGTACATAATCCAAAAACTTGGCTTAGCCAGTTTAGCAAGAAAAATAGGTCATTGCAACCACAATTTGCTTTGTACGGGTGTTAACATAAGTGAAAAACTTGAATGCACACATGAAATTGCATGACCGAAACTGAGCTACACGGGATAGAGAGTGTCTGGCATACTTTGCAAAAGCATGTATGATCGTTGAATATATCTAACTATTTTCGCTCGGTAACACATTGAATGACTAACCCCCCCCCCCCCCCCCCACACACACACACACACATACGACCCCATTACACAAGACATGGCTTGCTTTATTTATTGCTCTCAAAATTGCGGATCAAAACTGCTTCACTCCTTGGAGAATACATTACTGAGCGTTAAAAACATTTCATCCCATCGGACAGAAGAAAAACAAATTCAAAGTAAAATTTATGAAAATTGATAAAACAGTGCTCATTGAAGTGTCGCCCATAATTTTAGCTGCCAACATTAATAATGAGAATTTGCAGAAATCTATTTTGAGCCGACCCTATAAAATGTCCGATGTATTTACGCAGACACTAAAAAATCCATGTCTGACTGAAGAAGGATGTGCATGAATCAAATAAGATTAATCCATTTGAAGCAAATTATTGTTCATTTCCTTTTGGAGCACGATTAAAACTGCTGCTTTCTACGTTCTGCTGACTCCGCCACCCAACCCCCACCCCGCACTCCCCACTATGCATGCGCAGGAAGCTGAAAGGGGGCATGATATCATCGATATTCTGTTTGCAGCATACGTACCTGATACAACTTTCTGATATAATATTGTGCACCTTTCTTCATAAACGTGAGGTAGAAAGTCCAATACGGAAGTACTCTTTCAGTTTAGATATAAAAACAACCCGAAAATACCCGTATGTAAAAAAAAGCAATCTAATAAAGCGGACGCTCTAGCTTCCTATTATATATAATTCAGATCTTTATCTAGGTATCGCAACAAGCATTTGGACTGGTTACATTGCATAAACAAGCATTTGAACTGGTTACATTGCATAATGTTACTCGGAAAACTCGAAGCTATTAGTTTATAACACCAGAAGGCACACTTCTGGTATGATTTGAGAATATTTGCAAGCAATTTTTAAAATATAGTTCTGTTCTTTATTTCTTGAGATTCATGATTGTTTTTAAAACTATTTGCAACTATACACATTGAACTACACACTATGCTTAAACAGTCTTTGATTCGCCACGGTCATTCATGAAGTGTGTCATCAATTTTCAAGCTTCATGAATTCTTTCATAAACCCATATCATATATTTTTTATACATATTACACACGCATAAATACACCTTATCATATTCGACGAAGGCGCAATGTCCAAGGGCATCCAAATGTACTTAAAAGGTAATGTCACTACAATATTCTGCCGGTCTTATTTAATCAATGTTGTCCTTCGCGTCATGCGATAAAAAGAATTTTACATTTGTGCGCATTTTAAAATAAATGTATTAAAAACTAGTCGAATAATTTCAATCTTTGCTTACCAAGGCTCTCATTATTCTACTCATTATGAATGATATTTGTGTGCTTGTCTATGAATGCTATTTTGTGTGTATGTATATGAATGATATTTGCGTGTATGTATATGAATGATATGTGTGTATGTGTGTGTGTGCGTGTGTGTGTGTGTGTGCGAGAGAGAGAGAGAGAGAGAGAGAGAGAGAGAGAGAGAGAGAGAGAGAGAGAGAGAGAGAGAGAAAGCGAGAGAGAGAGTAAAATTGACCTTTTTCAGTTTTGACATGCTGGCACATTGCTAATGTAGCATTTCTGACATGGGTTTTACTTATAGTTAATTAGATTAGTGGTGGATATCAAATCCAAATTTGTAAGTAATATGTCTAATCCCTGGCCAAATGCCTAAAACATACAAACCGATCCACATCAGGTTCTATTGTCAAGGCACTAGCACAAATATTTCTCTCCCTGGACCGTTAAATACCGTTTATACTGACTTAGAAACGTCACTAATTAGCAGACCATCATGTGGACTGTACATTTTTGACATTGTAAAATATTATACACATTAAAATGATAATAACATGGGAAAGTCTGGTTAGTTCCTGGTATATTTGGGAGATAGAGAAATAATTTGTATGAGGTAATAAACATTTTCACATTCTATCTAAATGTATCCATTTTGGGGGGAAATAATTCAAGGCAGAGAATGTGATTTATCGATGTCAATTTTTTAACGCTTTTAAAAATGTTATTCATAATTTGACATTCTAGGAGTGTAGGGCAAAGATCAAAACATATTTCATGCTATTGGTTGACACCATTTGATATCATTCGATTATTGTTATGGTACCTACGGAAGTAGTCAAATACCAAAGGAAAACAAAAACAATAGCACACCCGTGTATTTGTCGGTCTACACGAATGTGTGCATGTATGTGTGTACGAGAGAGAGAGAGAGAGAGAGAGAGAGAGAGAGAGAGAGAGAGAGAGACTTGTTGTATCTACATAATACTCAACTTTCTCAGCAATATTACGGATGCACGTTACGTGGACCATATCGCTTTAGATATGGACGTTCAATATTACGGATGCACGTTACGTGGACCATATCGCTTTAGATATGGACGTTCAAAATTCAAGTCTCAGATTTGCAATATTACGGATGCACGTTACGTGGACCATATCGCTTTAGATATGGACGTTCAATATTACGGATGCACGTTACGTGGACCATATCGCTTTAGATATGGACGTTCAATATTACGGATGCACGTTACGTGGACCATATGGCTTTAGATATGGACGTTCAAAATTCAAGTCTCAGATTTGCAATATTACGGATGCACGTTACTTGGACCATATGGCTTTAGATATGGACGTTCAAAATTCAAGTCTCAGATTTGCAATATTACGGATGCACGTTACTTGGACCATATGGCTTTAGATATGGACGTTCAAAATTCAAGTCTCAGATTTGCAATATTACGGATGCACGTTACTTGGACCATATGGCTTTAGATATGGACGTTCAAAATTCAAGTCTCAGATTTGCAATATTACGGATGCACGTTACTTGGACCATATGGCTTTAGATATGGATGTTCAAAATTCAAGTCTCAGATTTGCAATATTACGGATGCACGTTACTTGGACCATATCGCTTTAGATATGGACGTTCAATATTACCGATGCACGTTACGTGGACCATATCGCTTTAGATATGGACGTTCAAAATTCAAGTCTCAGATTTGCAATATTACGGATGCACATTACGTGGACCATATCGCTTTGGATATGGACGTTCAATATTACGGATGCACGTTACTTGGACCATATCGCTTTAGATATGGACGTTCAAAATTCAAGTCTCAGATTTGCAATATTACGGATGCACGTTACGTGGACCATATCGCTTTAGATATGGACGTTCAATATTACGGATGCACGTTACGTGGACCATATCGCTTTAGATATGGACGTTCAATATTACGGATGCACGTTACGTGGACCATATCGCGTTAGATATGGACGTTCAATATTACGGATGCACGTTACTTGGACCATATCGCTTTAGATATGGACGTTCAATATTACGGATGCACGTTACTTGGACCATATGGCTTTAGATATGGACGTTCAAAATTCAAGTCTCAGATTTGCAATATTACGGATGCACGTTACTTGGACCATATGGCTTTAGATATGGACGTTCAAAATTCAAGTCTCAGATTTGCAATATTACGGATGCACGTTACTTGGACCATATGGCTTTAGATATGGACGTTCAAAATTCAAGTCTCAGATTTGCAATATTTTTAGTTTATTTCTAAGGAAGGCGATAAACAGTGGTCGTGAATTTTAAATAGACTCATTTTATGCAAGCTTTTTTATGTGTACGCAAAACATTCTTTCTTCCAACACCGCAGGTAGCTTTTATATCACCTGATCCATACATTGGTCTGAATTAATTTTAAAAATCCAATTTGGTCAAATAAATGTTGAAGTGAAGTGTTGAAAGGTTTCACGTGTAAGTTCCCGTCCAAGAAGGAGTCCAAGATAGATAGATAGATAGATAGATAGATAGATAGATAGATAGATAGATAGATAGATAGATAGATAGATAGATAAAGCAATCTCTAGTGAGTGTGCAGGATGCGACTATTAAGCTAACCGTGGCATTTAAAGTTTGTATGCCCGAACGATAAAAAATGTAGCCTGAGTAAAGAGTTTGTAATATCGAATGCATCCAGACAAAGTAAAGCGCTCCATAAAACTTTTCTTTTTTACGCTTGATAAAATTTAACTTTTTTTTTTTAATTAAAGCTTACTCAATGCTAGAGTTCCTTGAAGTCAACACCAAATGATGCGATTTTATTGGGGTCTAGAAAAGTACAGCGGTAATAGGCTGGTTTTAATTTGTACACAAGTGATCCTGGGTTAGATCTGCTCGTTTAAGCACGTAGGAGGGTAAGCAGGGCCTGATTAAGACATTTAGAGGCCCTAAGCACTGAAAAGATTATGGTGCCGCCCCCCATGTAATTCAAAATAAAAACAATACTAAACCGTAATTTCTCTCTTTTTTTTTCTTTTCTTTTTCTTGGTGCACCTGCATTGCTGGTGTCCTAAGCACGCTCTTAGTCTGCCTATTTTGTAATGCAACACTGAGGGTAAGTGATAACTCATACAAAGTCATGGTTTCTTCCGAGTTCAACGTTTTATACCACCTCAAAGATGACATCATGCCTACATCTTACTCGTCATTTGAAAGTATTATTTCTTGAATGCAAAATTAAGTCTAAATCAGAGTCTGCACTTTCCAGATGGATTTAAAGTATGGACGGGTACCATGAATACAGAATTAAGTCTAAATCAGACTCGGCACTTTCTACATGGATTTAAAGTATGGAAGGGTACCATGAGTACAGAATTAAGTCTAAATCAGACTCGGCACTTTCTACATGGATTTAAAGTATGGACGGGTACCATGAATACAAATTAAGTCTAAATCAGACTCGACACTTTCTACGTGGATTTAAAGTATGCACGAGTATCTGAAAAACCCGGTTGCTCATCATTCTATATGAATTGACTGAGGTACTATTTCAACATAAGAGAAAAATATGGTCATATAACTTATTTTTCTTCTGAGTATCTTTTCTAGTACGTAAAAGAATGTGGTAGCCAATACAAGAGTCACTTGTTTACTCTGGGTTTTCCTGTTCGCCAATCACGAAGGCCAAAACACACCGACATACGAGCCACCGAGAGTACGTCGACTGAAATACTTTCCTTTTCATTTCAAAGATACGGTCATAAAATTGACCTGTCGTCTATAAATAATTTTGATAACTCTAGTATACAGTAAAGCTTGGCACCCAAACAGACGAGAAGTGATAAACCAGTGATTATGGTATTGTATGAAGAGTGGAGTTTTATTGTCCTAGGAAATAACGCGGGGTCGCGGCAATTTATTAACTTTCCGTTGAAGAATGAGACCAAGATAGATGATCATAGTTGGGTTTGGTTTGGTTTGGTGTTTTTACGGAACTGTAATACAAGCAGGTTATTTAGTACCTTGGCAATTGGAGTTATGTGCCTTGCCCAAGGGCATATCATGGTATTCAACCCTGGATGATCCGATGGTAGGATGCGAACCCGCACCCTTTCAGTAGCGAGCCCGGCACACTAATTACAGAGCCACTGCAGCTCATGATTCCATTAATAGCCTCTTACGACACGCTCATGATTCCATTAATAGCCTCTTACGACACGCTCATGATTCCATTAATAGCCTCTTACGACACGCTCATGATTCCATTAATAGCCTCTTACGACACGCTCATGATTCCATTAATAGCATCTTACGACACGCTCATGATTCCATTAATAGCCTCTTACGACACGCTCATGATTCCATTAATAGCATCTTACGACACGCAGGATGGCTCATCGGGCCTACTCTAATATCCTGATCCCGCAAGATGCTAGCTAGCTAGCTAGACAGATAGATATATAGATGGATGGATTGATGGACGGACGGAGGAATGGACAGATAGATACATATTTAGGGGTGGTGGTGGTGGTGGTGGTTGTGATATAGCCACAATAATAATCCGATGACCACAAGTAGAATTTGACAGTACGCCGCTATTTTAAAAATATGACCCTACGGCCACAAAGGAGATTTATTATAAGCCGCAATGTTTAAACTTGTTGACGTTTTTAACATCAAATTCCCATAGACCCCGATACAGTCCAACAATGTTAAACTTGTTGACGTTTATAACATTAAATTCCCACAGACCTACTTACGGTCCAACAATGTTAAACTTGTTGACGTTTGTAACATTAAATTCCCATAGCCACCATGCGGTCCAACAATGTGAAACCTCTGGATGCTTTTAATAGCAAATTCCCTTTTGCCCCAAAACGTCCCACAATGCAAAACCTATTGATGTTGTTAACGTTAAATTACCTTTCTCCCCATACCGTCCACAATGCATAACCTATCGACGTTTTTAGTGTTAAATTCCCTTTTTCCCCATACCGTCCAACAATCCATAACCTATCGACGTTTTTAACGTTAAATTCCCTTTTTCCCCATACCGTCCCACAATGCGAAACCTATTGACGTTGCTAATGTTAAATTCCTTTTCTCCCCATACCGTTCCACAATGCAAAACCTATCGACGTTGTTAACTTAAAATTCCCTTTGTCCTCATAGGGTCATATTATGAAGATGGCTGCATATTGTTAAATTTTTCTTGTTCCCAAAGGGTCATATTTGTTTCCAAAGTGGACCCATTACTTCAAAGACTTAGATAGATGAATGAGTGGATGGACAGACGGACGGACAGACCTACAGACAGGCAAACAGATAGATAGATAGGCACATATCCACGCAGGACTGAATCTTTTTTACTCAGGCAAGTAGCTTGACAAAGGCACATGTAAATGGCGTCAGGCACAAATTCCAACAGAGAGAAAGAGAGAGATACAAACATACATACATACATACATACATACATACATACATACATACATACATACATACATACATACATACATACATACATACATACATACATACATACATACATACATACATACATACATACATACATACATACATACATACACACAGACAGACATACATACATCCACACAGACATACAGACAGACAGACACAAAAAGATATTTAAGTTTGTTCTCCAAACGTCTTTGTTGTGAACCGTTAACAATACTTACATTCTCTTTCCACACCATGAACAAAGGAAAATGGTGGGTTCTGGTAAATTACTTTCAAAGAATGTGTGTCCAAACAAATATGTCATGTATAATTACCATTACAACAGTCTTAAATATTCGGAAAGAATGTAAATTATCCAGTTATATTTTCTCTCTAACTACACTCTTTCAAATACTTTACAAATAATATAGTGACACGCGTGGTTTTTGCCTTGAAAATTAACATGGAGTCAAAATAAAATTTGATCTATTGTTTTCTTGCATTACTATGTTCGTACGATATCACAATCATAAGCTGTACCAAGCTGTATTACCGCTACCGAGGCAAAATATTTTTTTTCTCGATAAAATCTTCTCGAAATGCAAACTTTTCGAAATAACAGAAATATTGTCGTTATTTTTAAAAAGTATGTTTTCGTAATAACAAAAATCTTTTCGTTATTTCTTAATGAAATAAAGAAAACATTTTCGTCATAACAAAATCGTGTTTTTCGAAAAAATAAAATTCTTTTATTTACTAGGAAAACACACTTTTCATAATAATCTTTTGTTATTTCGAAAAGATCTTTTCAAAATAACGAATTTTTTTTTGTTTTTACGAAAACATTTTCGTTATTTCCAAAAGATCTTTTAGAAATAACGAAAAGATTTTTCGTGACTACAAAAGTAAACGATTTGTTTTAAATAACGAAAATATATTGGTTACTTCGAAAATATGATTTCATTATCACGAAAAGAATTTCGTTTTTCGAAAAGATCTTTACAGAATAACAAAATTCGTTGTCGAAATAACGAAAATCTTTTCATTATTTCGCAAGGTTTATTTTCGTTATAGCGAAAAGATATTCGTTACTTCGAAAATACCTGTTGGAAATAACAAACAACTCTTCGGTATTGAGAAAACATCGTTTCCAAATAAGGATTATCCACCACTATAATCTCATCCGTGAAAGGATAGTTGGAAATTGTGACCGATGTATAACTAATGTAGATGGAATGAACATGTTTAAGTAACTATTTCATCCATTTCATCTATCCATCCATCCACCAAATTCATTCATTCATTCGTTCATTCATTCATTTATTCATTCATTCATTCATTCAGTCATTCAGTCAGTCAGTCTATTTGTGAGTTTTTCTTGATGCCGGGCAAAGGCAAGTTTCGTTCGTCGGAATTTTATCTTCTTTGTTACGAAATGGTGACAAACCCCTTTATTTATTCTAGTTTAATCTATTTTTATCTTTCTATGTCATGCATTCTCTTAATAGTGTGTTCATCCTCGATTACAATTGATACACATGTAACTGAAATAAAAAAATTGAGGAGGGGGTAGGGGGTAATGAGGAGGGGGAGGGGGTAATGTATGATAGGTTAGTGATAGACCAAATTTGAACGGACAGATGAAATCTACAACCTTGAATGAAAAGCGCGCCTTGGCTTTATCACATCAGACATGTACGCACGCACACACATATACAAACGCAGAAACAAGTAAGAAAACTTATGGTGGAGAACACGACTCACTGTCTTTTGACAGAATCCATGCTGTATATACGCTTAAATAACATATTGGTGTTGTGCCTATCTTATTTCAATTACTCAGAGTTTTGGGTTTCAGATAAACTTTAATATAACTCCCTGTAAATATATATGGACGCTATCGCCTGTGACCAGAATTACAAACCTACGGGCAGATATAAAATCAATTTATTTCTCGCTAATCAATGCCAACTGCGACAGGGGTATTGTCATGAACTGTTCTTTATATTCGTCACGTGATAGCTGGGAAAGTAAAACACTAAAGAAACAAAAAAAGTATTTAGTCTTTACTTTATGTATTGTTCATGCCAATTGTAACCTTGCCTGTTACTGACCCGGGATATAAGATAGAAAGAACATTTGTTACAGTTTTTGATAATTTTATTTGGTTAATGTCCTGACCATGGGAAATGGGAAATACGATTCAATGATATATGTTTGACGAGAAATCGCAAAAATATTTAAAATACTAGAATTTGACTACAAACATTTTTAATCCCATACTCCTACCCCCCCCCCCCCCACCACCACCAACTACCACCATTAACCTGACTGTGGGGGATCTAGTCCTATAACATAGTGTGCATACATTCAGAGCAATGTTGCACATCTTACATTCCTATTGTTCCGTATGCATTTACAGCACGAGTGACCGTATTCTCCAGAAAATAATATTAAAATATCAGCAAAAGAAACGTAAATTTTAAAAGTTTGGAATGTGAAGTCTAATGTAATTGGACTAAGGTGGATGTTACTCAGCTGGACGGATTAAAAGTCTTAACACCTCTGTGCACATTTACATCCATATTCTTATTTCTTCTATAGCCAGTATCTCTGACGTTCCACAGCAGATACCGACAGTACAACGGACGCATGTACGTACACAAACACAGCGAGCGAGCAGGATCACATGTTCCCTGCCTTTTCCTCAAATAGTTCGGAGAATACACATTATTTATCTTAGGTTGTGCAGTTTAAGAAAGAAGCATGCAAAATGCAAAAACCTAAAGAGGAACAGAAATAGGTACAAGGGTAACAGCCATTTTTGTGTGTGGGTGGGTGGGGGTTGAACGGGTGGAAAATGTATATTGTCTGTGCAAAAAAAAGTGCACATAGATGCATGTAGCAAATGATTTTAGTGACAGGATACACAAAAATACAAAACTTATTCACCAATTGGGAAGAGATTTAGGAACGTTTTAACAGCATCCCTCATTGCATAAGCTCGTGGTGCCTCTATTTCGCAACCGAATCGTGATAAAAAAAATAAAAAGAGTTTTTTTTTTTTTACACTGTTGAGTTGACATATGCAACCCGAAAATGAAATAATATAGAATTCACCTGAGCCTAGTTATTACGTTGGTCTATTAATGCCATTCAGAGAAAAATATTTTTGAAAAAAGGATTTTTTTAATTTTTATTGGGAAAAGTATGTTTCCTTAATAACGAAAAATATTCATTATTTTGACAAGTATGTATTAGTTGCAAGACAAACAATTATTGTTATTAGAACAGTTTTCTTTTTCTCTCTTGATGGTGGTAGTAGGCCACCGTACATTTTTTCCCCATATGCTGCAGAAAGTTAACTTAATGATATTTGTGAATAATATACATACTTTATCAATTAATTTTGTAAATTTTGCAGAGAGATGTTTCGGGCAAGGATGTGCTTCGTTATTTGCGTCCGTTTGTATCTGGTTGCTCCAAACATTACCAAAACATACTGGATACTTTCTAACCCAGTGTTAATTGGATATATTGTACCCAGTGTTAATTGGATATATTGTACCCAGTGCTAATTGGATATATTATTGTACCCAGTGTTAATTCGATATTTAGTACCCAATGTTAATTGGATATATTGTAGCATGCCATGGATTTGCTTGACAAGTACGTAATGTAATTATCATGTTACAAAGATGATTGTGAATACAATAAACAGAGAGAGAGAGAGAGAGAGAGAGAGAGAGAGAGAGAGAGAGAGAGAGAGAGAGAGAGAGAGAGAGTATTGTATATTAAGTTCACAGCAATTCTAGCTTGCTAATTAATTACCGAAATTTTAGGATCCATTTCTTGTCTGTGCTGTCATCATTTGTGATGAAGTTTTTGTGAATCTATTCCGATTCCAGATCGGTCTTTACTTGGTCTTAGTTTTCTTAGCACAATTCATTGCCTCTAGATCATTCTGTGACAGGTAGTCACACCTTACAGCGCGAATGTATTTACGGGTGGGTAACATGCAATTGTGACAGGTGTAATTGTTGTTATCAACAAGTATACATTTACTGCGGTGTTGATTTCTACTACCTTCTACAGATACTTAAATCACTAACTCCTGACTTTTAGTGAAAAGATATGTTAGGTCACGATCTCTAATTTTGAATGTTGATGATGAAAATACAACTTCATGCAACAGAAAAAGTACAATTGTACATCCAAGTTCAACAGGAGCCCAGTTTTTAAGTGTTTTTATTTAGAATTATGCTAAGATTCTAATATTGGTAACCTTTGTAACCTTCCCTTTCATAATGACTGTACCGTTGTACCCTATTCTCAATCACGACCTTTCCCCGTTTATTTTTTCTAGTGTGGGTGGTTACCGAATTGGAAGGTGCTGATATTTGTTCGTGTTGGCACGAATTTTTCGGCGAACCCATACGACTTGAGGTTCATCCCCAGTGGATGTAAAAGGCCGTTTTGCCCCCTTTGTTACCATTAGGGGATACCAAAATTGTATCCCCTAATGGCAACAAGTGCGGGGCAGAAGTTTTTGGGCCCTGCACTTGGTAAGCCTCGATTTGAGGCAGCCTCGATTTGAGAGATACTAACGCTTTCCGGTGGTGATAAAATTAAAAAAGAGATTTGTTACTATTAGGGGAAACAAGCAGAAAGTAACTAATACAAGGCGTGTAAATTTAGTGTTCCAGTTCTGTGAAAGTTCAATTGTGATATGTTACCATTAGGCATTACATTTATAAATTACCAAATTGATTAGTGCATGGCATGTCTGCTATCTATTGCTTGAGTGAGCTGTTCCCGAGAATGCAGATAACACTAGCCGAATATGATATACTGGAGAGCGAGGCCGACCAACTGGATCAACGACCAGTTCCAGCTCCAAGGCGCAGGGTTGAGCCTCCGACTCCCATGTGCAGGGTTGAGCCTCCAGTTCCGACTCCCAAGCGCTAGGTTGAGCCGTCAGATCCTACTTCCAGGCGCAGGATTGAGCCTCCAGTTCTGAATTCCAGGCGCAAAGTTAAGCCTACGGCTCTGCCTGCCTTTGTAAAGCGGCATGGCAGAGCCGGCGCGGTTGTTAAAGATTACCAAGCCACCGTACCCGAAGACCACATGCTCGAAGAAGACGCTTTGGCATTATTTTATAATGCTATGGCGACAATTGAAAAAGAGTCTACAACGGAATCGCGTTGGTGCCTACTACGGAACTGATTGCGAAGCAGCTGGGCTTTCTCCGGTATGATGAGGTCATTGTTTCAACAAAGCAAGCTGCTTTTAAAATTAGCAGTCCCTATAATGCCAACCAGTGGACTGTTCATGTGACACGTGACAGTGAAGGACCAATGATTATGGACAGTATATCGCAAGAAGAATCTAGAAATATAGTTAGCGTCACGTACGGGCCATTTTTCAAAAAGAGACAGCTGCAATTCTCAATTTTGCAAATATTGCTCGAAATATTTTCCTTCCTCCATCCCCCACTCGCCACAATATTCTGCGCCATTTGTGTACTCAGCTATGTTTTGTCACTTGCCTTTGGTTTGGGGGGTGGGTGGGGGT
Source organism: Margaritifera margaritifera (assembly GCA_029931535.1). Classification (NCBI taxonomy): domain Eukaryota; kingdom Metazoa; phylum Mollusca; class Bivalvia; order Unionida; family Margaritiferidae; genus Margaritifera; species Margaritifera margaritifera. Next base: position 4,447,436 of record JAQPZY010001635.1, read on the forward strand.
GGCGGAGAAGAGGGTGCTTCTTTTTTCACGTTACATTAGTACGAGGATTATTCGTTTTTACTCGACAAGTCACTTTGTATTCTGCATTTGTGTTCCCTCTCATTATAACCTGAAAGGTCCCTTTCACGGTTTTATCCACATAACCTTGCGTGATGCATGTGAGAGACTGATGGCCGTGAGAGTGGAAAAAAGGTCTCAGAAAAATATTAATCAAATGTTCAGCAGAACCCAAGCTTCCACATGCTTGTCTGTATAACTCCTGTTTAACCTTTCACACAAAACATAAACGTTGGTAATCACAATGCTTCAGTAGGCGAAACAAGCAAGACAGTAACTCATAGCATATCACAGCACCAACTTGAGACCTATTGTAATATTATACCAAAGTTTCAGTTGAATACGGCATAAAATGTAGAAGATATGTGACTTCAAAAACTTTAACACAAACCTTTGACATTGTTCACAACGATGAACCAACTTTCAGCTTAAGCTGGCGAGGCAAGACAGACAGGAACTCCTAACATATCAGCATATAAACTTTAGGCCCATAGTAACATTATCCTCAAGTTTCAGTCCAATGCAGCCAGTAATGTAGAAGATATGTGACTTTCCAAAAAATGAACGCACCAGGATCAGTGGCGGCGCAAGGAGGTGGGGGGTCGTGGGGGAGGGGGATTGCCCCCAGGCGTTAGGCGAAGGGGCAGCTGACATTTTCATAGTATTTTACCTCAATTTAATGTAACAGGGGCAATTCTTCTCAAAACTTATATTTAGGGACGGGATGAGGAGGGAGGTTGGCGATTGGCAACTGACATAAAAACTGTTCTCTGTGGCAAAGTAGGGCCGCCACTTAAGAACATTGCCCTCGGGCGCCTCTGTAGGGGTGCCACTAAAGAACATCTCCCCCGTGCGCCTCGAACCCTCGCGCCGCCACTGACCAGGATGCTTAAGCAGGTGAGACAAGCAAGCCAGGAACTTCTAATATACCACAGCATAAACTTTAGACTTGTGTTGATATTATCAAAGAGTTTCACTTGGATGCAGCAACTTATTTAAGAAGATATGTGACGTTCAAAAACTCTAACGCAAAACTTTAACATTGGTGACGTCACTGGAAAAAGAGAATATTTAATCACACCATGTGAGATAATACAAATTAAATACAAGTAGAAAGGGAAAACAGATAAAAACTAAATTCAGATGTATGTTGTTTAATTAGTCACTGATTGTAGTACACTAATGAAGACATTGCACATATATTATCCAAGCAAGTATGTGTACAATATATAATCTAGATACAAAATAGGCATCCAACATACATCGCATGATTCCAGGCGCAGCTCGTAATGACAAGTACATGTCAACACAGATGGGAAGAACAAAAATATTAAAGTTATGTGTGTGAATCTTTTGGAAAACCGATGAATATAATGAACCGAAATATTTGATCGATTCAACAAGGAAACACCAAACAGACAACAATAGTAGAAAGCAGTAGTAGTAGTAGTAGTAGTAGTAGTAGTAATAATAATAAGGGGCGGTTGTTGTCATCGTCGTCATATCAGTAGTAGTAATAGTAGTAATTCTAGTAGTAGTAATAATAATAATAATAATAATAATAATAATAAGGGGAGGTTGTCGTCATCGTCGTCATATCAGTAGTAGTAGTAGTAATAGTAGTAATTCTAGTAGTAGTAGTAATAATAATAATAATAATAATAATAATAATAAGGGGCGGTTGTCGTCATCGTCGTCATATCAGTAGTAGTAGTAGTAATAGTAGTAATTCTAGTAGTAGTAATAATAATAATAATAATAATAATAAGGGGAGGTTGTCGTCACGGTAGTAGTAGTAGTAGTAATAATAATAATAATAATAATAATAATAAGGGGCGGTTGTCGTCATCGTCGTCATATCAGTAGTAGTAGTAGTAATAGTAGTAATTCTAGTAGTAGTAATAATAATAATAATAATAATAATAATAAGGGGAGGTTGTCGTCACGGTAGTAGTAGTAGTAGTAGTAATAATAATAATAATAATAATAATAATAATAAGGGGCGGTTGTCGTCATCGTCGTCATATCAGTATTAGTAGTAGTAATAGTAGTAATTCTAGTAGTAGTAATAATAATAATAATAATAATAATAATAATAATAATAATAATAATAATAATGATAATAATAAGGGGAGGTTGTCGTCATGGTAGTAGTAGTAGTAGTAATAATAATAATAATAATAATAATAATAATAAGGGGCGGTTGTCGTCATCGTCGTCATAGTAGAAGTAGAAGTAATAATAGTAGTATTGTAGTAGAAAATTCAACAGTAGCAGTATAAACAGTAGTAGTGGTAGCAGCAGACACACAATAGACAAGACACGTGTATACTATTCAAGTAGTAGTAGTAGTGGTAGCAGCAGACACACAATAGACAAGACACGTGCACACTATTCAAGTAGTAGTAGTAGTGGTAGCAGCAGACACACAATAGACAAGACACGTGTATACTATTCAAGTAGTAGTAGTAGTGGTAGCAGCAGACACACAATAGACAAGACACGTGCACACTATTCAAGTAGTAGTAGTAGTGGTAGCAGCAGACACACGATAGACAAGACACGTGTATACTATTAAAGTAGTAGTGGTAGCAACAGACACACAATAGACAAGACACATGTACACTATTCAAGTAGTAGTGGTAGCAACAGACACACGATAGACAAGACACATGTACACTATTCAAGTAGTAGTGGTAGCAACAGACACACGATAGACAAGACACATGTACACTATTCAAGTAGTAGTAGTGGTAGCAGCAGACACACGATAGACAAGACACATGTACACTATTCAACAATTTCAGGCAAGATATATACAAATGTGACATGTATTCTCACACATACAAGGAATATACACGCATTCCGTTATAACATATTTATTATTCGGATATACCAGTTTCAAACATTTCTAACATTTCTAACAAAAAATGTTGGAAGCCTGTTTTAGTGGAGTTGATCAATGGAGCTGCTTCTGAGTTGTTAATTCTGATATCTTCATTAGTTTCGCCCTAATCATTTGAAGATAACTTGCCCTCTTATTTGAAACATACTAACCAACTTTTTTTTTTACCCATTTTGTAATAAAGTTTATTAAAGATGCTAATTTTGTATAGACAGCAATATACAGTATACTGTCTGACATCGTCGCAAACCACGGGCGACAATCCGCTACGCCCCTTTATCACAAGGAACGTAGCGAATTAACGCCTGTGGTTTGCGACCCTGACTATCATCCGAAATGGATCAGCACAATGTTTGACTATCATTCGATACTATTTACCATAGTGTCTTCCGAAATGAACCAATGCAATGTTTCACCATTATTCAATTTCTCCTATCAGTACTTTCATCGGTTTTAAAAAATTTCCTGACGATAACACTTGTCTTTAATCGTTTTTTTCAAAAACTCTGACAATAGCATAATTTCTCTGCTTTTTTAAAATCTTTACATTTGCACCTGCAGAGTAATGTCAGAAATAGTATGTCATCTTGATTTAAGGATATACATCCTCACATTAAGCTTCATTTTGTGGATTTCGATATATAGATAGATAGGCAGATTCATGGAAGATTTGGGTCTACTCTGTTCGTAATTTGATCAGAAAAATACACAATGCGGTATGTTAATGCAGTCGTAGAATTTATGATAGTGTTTCTGTGATAGGTTCGCTCAATATTGATCGTTATGCTTGTAATCGAGATCGATGTCATGGTATCACACACAAACATGCACACACACATATCTAATTACAGAATATCACATTAGTTTGTGAAATGTCATATCAATAACATCATATAATAAAATCTCCCAACAATAAACATTAAAAAAGAAAATTACCACAATGACTTTGACGTGACACAAATTTCTGCTTAAAACACCCAACAATAATCACGTGCATTCCTTTGGCAAATTTATACATAACATGTAGATTTATTTGTTATATGTAAATCGATCACACTATGCTATTAGAGGCTTAAAATTTTTATAAAGAGATTGAAACATCGTAATGTACAACTAGATGCATCACTTCACCACTTTACACGTATTCTTCTTTACAATACAGACGGATACCATATTTTATTTGAGACAAGCATGCCATACCTAACCTCAACACTTCAAAGTTAACACTGTATAGCATCTGGTGATACAGACTAGTGTCGTTTAATGTATGCATTTAAACCATCAGAAGAAATGACTTATTTTTTAGACATTTCTACACACATCAGACACAGGCATGAAATATTATTCAAAATGTTATCCTTATTTTCAAAATACACGTATTTACATCAATGAGGTCACTTTAATATGAATAGCTCATGAGATAAACTGAAATATTTTTTCTTACTTTCTTAAACAACTTTAATCTAATATTTTAATTGAGAAGGAAATAATTTCTCGTGTTTTTTTTCTGCAAAAATCCATCGCATGAATTTTAAATCGGCCTGTTAGTTATAAGCTTTGGGATCTTCATACACACCCCAAGTATTTTTATTCCACATTCGTGATTACCACAGAAAGTTCCAAAGCACTATTTCTAAAGTATTCTTTTTAATTAACCATCTGAAATTCCAATTTACATACATACATACATACATACATACATACATACATACATACATACATACATACATACATACATACATACATACATACATACATACATACATACATACATACATACATACATACATACATACATACATACATACATACATGCATGCATGCATGCATACATACATACATACATACATACATATTTACGTGCATGAATGCATGCACACATACATACATACATGTTACTTTTTTAATCACATAATATTATCATTTATGTTGAATACATTAGCCAATAAATAAATTGTACAGGATATCCGGAACATGCGGACGCAGCCTCAGTAGTCATCGAACGGCTCGTCATCTGATACAGGATTGCTGCGCGTGGTCTGGTTATATGTCACATATGACACAGGACATTTTTCATTCATGATTAGACTCTGAAATAAACGTTAATTTACGTAAACTTACAAAATTAACAAGAGACCCAAGTAGTCCTGATAGAACCCACCTGGCACACTTTGGTCTAAAAGGCAAATGCAGTAATAATAAGACAGGTAACTTGGGTTGAAAGACACCCATCTCAGGATAATGTTCAGCTATTTGGTTGAAATTGGTGGTATCTGACATATTGTTTAATCGTATATCTACTTTGAGTAACTTCAGCTAAACTAGACACTGTATTGGCATCTTTCAATCTTTCACGTGAATGTGAAAGGTGTTCATGCTAGGACTCTGCCTATTAAATTTGGTCTGATAGAGTCAGGCAGATTTGGATAGAAAGTCGTTGTATGAAGGAGTTTAAAAAAAAGTTATGCAACAATAGCCGTACTTGATTGGAGATGAGTATTATTTGCTGGTTTTCCACCTTGTTGCTATTAAAGCCATACCGCACATCATACGCTCAGGAACATTCATACCACGTTTAATCAAACTTAGCTGGGCCATACCGAAAAAGAAGTTGAAAACAGAAGCTGCACCATTGCTAAGGATTCCAACCCAGGTCAGTTCTGGTAGAGCATGTCCAAAATCGTTCCTATCAAGTTTGATAAAAATTGACTCATCCATTCTGATGAAAAAAAATCACAAATAGGTTTTCTCACTTGGTTGCTATGAAAGCCACATTATTGCTAGGAGAACCATTCCAAAGATAATTCTGGTACTAGCAAGTTTGATCAAAATTGGCTCGATAGGTTCATTTGTGCTGGAAAAGAAGTTGAAAATAGGTTTTCCACCCTGTTTACTAAGGAAATCACACCATTGTTAGGGAATCTAGGTCGGACATAGCACTGATAGAGCGTATACTAAGAAACATTCCTACCAAATGTATCAAAATAGGTTCATTTGTGCTGGAAAAGAAGTTGAAAATAGGTTTTCCACCCTGTTTACTAAGGAAATCACACCATTGTTAGGGAATCTAGGTCGGACATAGCATTGATAGAGCGTATACTAAGAAACATTCCTACCAAATGTATCAAAATAGGTTCATTTGTGCTGGAAAAGAAGTTGAAAATAGGTTCTCTATATGGTTGCTATGGAAGTCACCCAAGACACAATTTTGAAAGAGCATCTCCCAAGAAACATTCCTATTAAGTTTATTAAAATTAACTCAGCCGTTCTGGAGAAGAAGTTGAAAATGTGTTATCCATATGGTTTCTATAGAAGCAACACCGTTGCTAGAAGAGCAACACCGAATAAAATGTTAATAGCGCATGCCTTAAGGAACATTCCTGCAATGTTTAATCATAATTGGCTCAGCATTTGTTTTCAGAAATGCGGACGCATGACAGACGCAAAGCTCATATACCCTTTGGCCAGGCGTTCTAAAAATAACAGGTGACAGAATATCAAAATGAAAGTCTCAATAGGTGAATATTTAAACAAACTAGATATGTGTCAATACGACACTAATGTCCCCACCAGTATTATGCACTTGTCAGGGCAAAGTTCTAAGTCAAACTGGGACCATAACTCTGTTAGTTTTTGGAAGTAAATTATTTTTTAAAATCCAACTTGACCTAGATGTTTTTAATGTAACGCCTTATGCCAAAATCCAACTTGACATACATGTTTTTAATGTAACGCCTTATGCCAAAATCCAACTTGACCTAGATGTTTTTAATTTAACGCCTTATGCCAAATGTGGTTTCAATCCATGCAATGCTTCTAAAGTTACTGAACGGAAACGAAATCGCGACGGACGGCACGTGACGGACGTGCACGGGAAACACTATATGCCCTATCCATAGAGATGACGCGTACATAAAAAAGAAAATGATACTAGGCCCAATATTTTCAAAACATTTTGAGAATGATGCTCAAACTCATGCTCAGAATTCCCCAAAATACTGGAAATTTGAAATAATATTATGTAATTACAATGTATAGGAAATTTGAAATAATATTATGTAATTACAATGTATAGGAAATTTGAAATAATATTATGTAATTACAATGTATAGGAAATATGAAATGACATTATGTAATTACAATGTATAGGAAATTTGAAATGACATTATGTAATTACAATGTATAGGAAATTTGAAATAACATTATGTAATTACAATGTATACGAAATTTGAAATAATATTATGTAATTACAATGTATAGGAAATTTGAAATAATATTATGCAATTACAATGTAAAGGAAATTTGAAATAATATTATGTAATTACAATGTATAGGAAATTTGAAATGACATTATGTAATTACAATGTATATTAAATTTGAAATGACATTATGTAATTACAATGTATATTAAATTTGAAATGACATTATGTAATTACAATGTATAAGAAATTTGAAACAATATTATGTAATTACAATGTATAGGAAATTTGAAACAATATTATGTAATTACAATGTATAGGAAATTTGAAATAATATTATGCAATTAAAATGTATAGGGAATTTGAAATAATATTATGTAATTACAATGTATAGGAAATTTGAAATAATATTATGTAATTAAAATGTATAGGAAATTTGAAATAATATGCAATTAAAATGTATAGGAAATTTGAAATAATATTATGCAGTTAAAATGTATGTTTGTGTTTGTGTTTTGTGGGTTTAACGCCATTTTTCAGCACATGTATAAAGATTGTATACATGGCGGCCAGTATATTTGGCGGAGGAAGAACCCGAGAAAACCCCGGGAAGAACCACCGACCCACGGGAAGCTACTAGCAAGCTTTCGATAAAGATAAATGTACCATTTTTTCCTCCTTTCCTGGTGGATTTCTGAGTATCATCATCAGGGGAGAATACAGGATACAGATAATTCCGATAATCCACAGCATCCTGGGGAGAACAAAACAAATCTTAGGTTTACATATACACCAAGAACAAATGATCTTTCTCCAAATCGCTTGAACCACATGTACCAATCAAAACAACCAGATCATTGGCAAAAGGCCCAAGCGTGTTAGTAGTATAATGGGACACTTTAGGGACAAACGGAACTCCCATGTTAAACAGGGTTAAAAAAAAAATATAGACCCAAACGGAAAATAAACATTTGGCTGCCATTTTGAAATGTATCTTGTAACAGTGTAGCATTATGGATCTGTCTGCTCTCTAACTGAAATGCCGTATTACGTCATACATTTCACATGATGGATGTGTCTGTTTGTAACATGTTGGTTCTGTTTTGGAAGAATATGTAATAGGTTGGAGTTTGTCGGTCCTTTAACTGAAATGAATATAGGTTTATCATGTGTAGGGTTCTCTGGCCTACAACAAGAAATGTAATGATAAAACTCCACTTGCTATTTAAAATTCCTTTTGAAATGACTAACATTCAGTTATTTACTGACCACACAGGGTAGAATGTAAATGGAAGGATATACAAAAAATAGAATTTAAACATTCCTTATAAACAAAACTACCTTCCCTATCTCCCCTAACACCCTGACTTCTTCAACAGTCTACAGACCATAAATACTACTACTACTACTAATAATAATAATTTTTCATGGTGTGTCTGAGAGGGGAGGGGGGGGGTCCTTGCTCAACAGGCTACAGACCATAAAAAACATTATTTTTATTATTATTATAAATCTCTATTTTTTCATGATGTGTTTAAGGGAGAGATTATACAATGTGTGTTTGTCTCTATAAGTTTGCATGAAACAGAGAGAGAGAGGGGGGGACCATACAAATTTTATTATTATTATTATTATTATTATTATTATTATTATGTCAGTGACCTGTAAAGGCGAGTGCCTTAGACCATTTGTCCCACCCCCCATTCAAATGTAGTAAGTATTCATTATCTGAGAGAGAGAGAGAGAGAGAGAGAGAGAGAGAGAGAGAGAGAACGGTCCTTCCTCAACAGGCTATTATTATTATTAATTTTTCATAATCTTTCATGTTGTGTCTGAGAGAAAGAGATTATAAAATGCGTGTATATGTCTGTATGTGTGTGTGTGTGTGTGTGTGTGTGTGTGTGTGTGTGTGTGTGTGTGTGTGTGCGTGGATGTGTGTGAAACACTGAGAGAGAGAGAGAGAGAGAGAGACAGAGCGGGAGAGAGATAGAGTCGACCTTATTCAAGAGCCTTCAGGCCATTCAAACTTATTATTATTATTATTAATTTTTATCATGTGTCTGAGAGAGCGAGAGAGATAGATACAGAGTATACAATGTGTGTGCGTGAGTAATCGGACTCCTGACATGGATGGGTTGTATTTGATAAACTGTGAACTTTTTAGCAGAAACCCAGTTTACAGAACGCGATGATTTCACTGTATCAAAAACAAACAAGATCGGTACTGCCACCCTTGGCAAAAACTCAAAATAATCGATACTGTTAGTAACTTGTTTTGCCAAAAATATTAAAATATATAATAAAAAAAACAAATATTCAGTGTTGAGTCAAGCAGATTTCTTCAGTCTTTTGTTACAAACAGAAATATTTCTGTATATTTAGAAATCTATTCGTGGAAAGAAAGAAGGACTGATGCATTATTGTTTACATAAAAGTACATGAGGGAATCCTATGTAAACAGATCGCCACGTATTTGAAACAAATGTAAATAACCTTAGTTTTTTCTTAGCATCACCGTACCATTGTAAAAGTATTTGAATAAAAATAATTCTTGTTTAGAAGTTTTGTATCCTACGATCGCGTAGTCTCAATTTATTCAAGAACATCTAATGATATAAAGAGAAATATTGTGTTTTTTAAGAAACGAAAGGGTACAGAAATATTTGCATAAAAAAGTATAAGGAATACTTTCGTGTATTGAATTTATAGCATATGTATGCGCAATGATTAATTTCGGAGGGGAATCTTTACGGACAATTTGTGTCGAATTTCTTTATTGAACATTTTTGAGGGAATCTGTATGGAAAGTTTTCTTATAATGTATATTTAAAAACTAAGAGAATGCTATGATTGCACAGAAATTCACAAAAGTGAAACTTTTTGGTTATTGGTACGAACATGTTACCCATATGTTCTAGTTTAAGTATATCCTCTTATCAAACGGTTTTCTATATAATACAAGTAATTTGTAAAAATAAAAAAATGCGTATCACTTCCAATAAAATGTTTATTATTGGTAAAACAAACTATTAATTCTAAACTATAAACTAGATATTTTGGAAACCCTTCTATTAGTCAAAGCTTAGAGGGGTTGTAGGTTGAGAACAAATATAAAGTAGAATGGCCATGTGAAATGTCCAGTCCACGGAAATTGATATGCTAAAGACAATATTACATTCAGTACGTATGATATGAGAATTCTGGACCACTTGTTAATTTAAAAGATGGGAATTTAACATTGAGGCTAACATTTTTGGCTTTGTTATGACCTCTAACTTGAAATGTAATGTTAAAAATGTTCATAGGTTCAACATAATGGTTCTCTATGCCCTCTAACGGTAAATGTAATGTTAAAACTTTCCATACTAACCAATACGTCGTTTGGAATGACCAATGGTCAGTTATCTACTATCCAAAAACCAGTTATCTACTATTCAACACTCAAATATCTAGTGTCCATTACCCTGTTGTCAACTATACAGTACTCACACTACACATCAACACGCCGCTAGAGTTACCAACACCCAGTTATCTACTATCCAGCACTCACACTATTGACCAGTACCAAGCTATTTATAATCCATCACCCACACTATACAATGGAAACGCCGCTGGAGTGGCCAATATCCAGTTATCTACTATCCAACACACACATTGTCACGGAATAAGGCAAGAAAATAATTCGATTTTGCATTAAACGATGACAATGTATATTTGACTTTGTCGACGCGTACAGCGTTAACTAGAGTAGCTTGTTTTTGTTACCTTGACATATAGTTACTGAATGAGTACATCTCGTTATAGGTCGTTTGCAGCGTGATGCCCATGTTTCTCGACATGCACGGGTACTTTACCCTTGGGTCTTGAACGTCTTGGTTTTTTGTAGTATAGTATAAATACTAGGGTTTTACTACAAGCGGACATCATCGCTTGGATCTTGTCAAGGAGTGTCGGTCTTGGAACCACAAAACTACAGCCATAGGGGTAAGTGATAACTGTTAAGATAACTTTGATTCCCTTGTACATTTATGCTTTTTATTGTGTTCGTGACATTCTTATTTTATTATTATCGTAAATTTGATAAAGCTTCGATAGAGAAAATAACCACGTTTAACAGACAATTCACTGTTAGAATTTATTCCTTTTCACGTGTAGGACTCCGAGTAGAAAGTCACACGTTGAGTGCGGGTTTAATGTATTTTGTATAACTCATTAGGGATATTGATATAATAGACTATAGACATTTGTTGAGTGGACCATACGTATATTTCATATACATATATTTGAGTATTTTGTATGATAGCGTATTTTGTATTATACGCTACCAGTTTCATCTATTTGTAGCTGAAACTGGTGGAAGGTGTAGTTGAACCAGACTGAAACTGGTGGAAGGGAAATTGAACCAGAGTGAAACTGGGAAATTGAACCAGAGTGAAACTGGGAAGTTGAACCAGAGTGAAACTGGAAAGTTGGAGCAGAGTGAAACTGGAAAGTTGGAGCAGAGTGAAACTGGGAGGCTGAACCAGAGTGAAACTGGGAAGTTGAGCCAGAGTGAAACAGGGAAGTTGAACCAGAGTGAAACTGGAAAGTTGGACCAGAGTGAAACTGGGAAGTTGAGCCAGTGTGAAACTGGGAAGTTGAGCCAGAGTGAAACTGGGAAGCTGAACCAGAGTGCACCCGGCGTGGGTTGGAACTGTGATTTTTTTTTTTTTTTTTTACTTGTCATTTTGGTTGTATGTACCATAGCATATCGGTTACATGAACCGTCGTCGTCATTATTATTATTTTTAGTACTGTATCACCATTATCACCATCCTCGTCATTATCATTATATATATATATATATATATATATATATATATATATATATATATATATATATATATATATATACATTTTTTTTCTTTTTCTTTTGTTTGTGAATGTGTGTATGGTCTGTGCAAGAATCTGATATTGTGTAGCTTGCTTCATTTATTTTGTTTCATGCCATCGACATATCGCTCATTACATAAATATCATCATTCACATACATGGTGTTTGTTGTATTCATTTAGTCCAAGGCCCACTCGGTTTCAATTCTGTTACAATGGTGTCAGAAGTGGGATCTTTGGATTAGGTGAATCATCATCATCTTGTTTGTGAAAGTCTACACTTATTGTTTATATATTATAGAGCGTGACCTTTTTGACAAGATGATCTTCAAGTAGGTGTTTATTTGTTTAAATTTGCTAGGTCCGTGGGTCCGTTATAAATGCATTTAAATACATATTCATTTTGTTTTGGTTGTCTTCATCAGGAAGATAAGGTTAATCTGTTCTGTAAAACTAATCTGTTAGATTAAGGTTACTATCAGTCATGTCATCTCTTAAGGACTTGGTCGCTTTAGGCAAAGAACTAGGGTATGAGGGAGAAAGTTTAAGGAAATTTATTCAGGAAGAACAAGCCCAGGAGAGGGATGAAAGGGTAAAGGCAAGGGAATTAGAAAAGGAAGAGCAAGCCCGAAAGATGGATGAAAGGGCAAAGGCAAGGGAATTAGAAAGGGAAGCTGAGGAAAGAAAGATAGCATTTGAAAGGGAGAAGATGGTATTTGAGAAGGAGAAGATAGAGTTAGAGAAGCAAGCAGAGAAGGAAAGGATTGGGTGGGAAAGGGAAGCAGAAAGGGAACGAATAAAACAGGTAAGATAACTTGAGAAACAAGCAAAGTTAGAAACCATAGAGTTAGAAGACAGGAATATGGAGAGGGAGTATAAAACGAAATTAGAATTATTAGAGACTAAGAAAGATGGGCAACAAGAATCAAAGTTAAGAGGCCCAAAATTACCCCCCTTTGACGATGAAAAAGATAACATGGATAGTTATCTTTATCGGTTTGAGCGGTGCGCCGAGAACCAGACGTTGAGTCGAAATAACTGGGCACTGCATCTAAGTGTTTTGTTAAAAGGTAAAGCGCTGGATGTGTACTCGCGACTTCCTAGAGACGATGTTTTCGATTACGGCGTCCTGAAGGAAGCACTTCTAAAAAGGTACGAGCTGACTGAACAGGGTTTCCGTATAAAGTTCAGATATAGCAAACCCGAGAAGGGAGAAACCTTTGGTCAATTCATCGTTAGAATAGCTAACTATTTCCAGCGGTGGATTGAATGCGGCAAAGCGGCGAAAACGTTTGAAGGGTTGACTGATTTCTTGCTCAGAGACCAATTGTTGAACACAGTTGGTCGGGAACTAAGTCAGTTTCTGAAAGAGACAGTCTTCTCAAACGTACAGGATATGGCTAAGCAGGCCGATTACTTTGCCGAGGCTCACGGGGGAACCCAGAACGTGGTTTCAAAAGATTTTAAGTCTGGAAACCAGTCTACGAGACCGATGCCTAGAGAGCTTATGAAATCAGCTGAGGCAAGTAGGTCAGTTAGGGACACAGGTCGTCAGGGTGTACAATGTTACTTGTGTAAGGAATGGGGTCATATTCCAGTAAAATGTCATAAAAGGAAGGGACATACACATAAGGTAGCTGTGGCTATACAAAGTAAAGGTAGGTTTCCTAGTCTTACGCAGGTAGAACAAGGTATTCAATCACTTGGCACGTGTATTTTACCCGAAGCGCGAGCACCAACCGCGAGAACGGTCGAGAAGTCGTAGTATTACGTGACACTGGTTGCACGGGTGTAGTTATCAAACGTAGTCTCGTGCAGGATAACCAAATGCTCGGGTGGGAGTCCCCATGTATGCTACTCGATCAGACGATCGGTCGCATTCCCGTAGCACGGATCACGGTAGAAACGCCTTTCCTAACCGGAACTGTTGATGCCCTTTGTATGGAAAACCCTATTTACGATCTGACGATCGGTAATGTTGAAGGTTCCCGTCTTCCGACCATGGCAGATTTCAGGACACCTTTGGCCCAGGCAGTCGAAACGCGAGCACAAACCCGGCGAGAGAAAAACGCGTTTCAGAAATTAAAAGTCCCTGAGTCGATCTCCGGAATTTCGCGTGACGAGTTCAAACGAGAGCAAGAACGAGACGAATCCATCAAAACTATTGTAGAGAAAATCGCGTCCGGCGCAATTAAACACTGCAAGGGTGGGAGCAGCTCGAGATTCGTTCGGAGGAACGAGCTAATTCATAGGGAGTTTACCACTCCGGAGGGTAAGAGGTATTGGCAAGTAGTCGTACCCCAGAGATACAGATCTCATGTACTTAGGGTGGCATATGAGTCTAGCATGGCAGGACACCTGGGTTAGGCGAAGACCACCAGCAGAGTAGTCGCTGAATTCTACTGGCCTGGTGTTAATGGCGATGTCACACGGTTCTGTGGGTCTTGTGACGTATGCCAGAAAACCGTATCTAAGGGAAGGGTCACAAGAGTTCCCTTAGGACAGATGTCATTAATAGACACGCCTTTTAAAAGAGTGGCGGTGGATATTGTAGGACCAATACAACCTGTTACCGAAAGGAAGAACAGGTGTATTCTTACTCTCGTGGATTACTCAACCAGATACCCCGAAGCCGTAGCGTTACCAAATATTAAAACGGAACGAGTGGCTGAAGCATTGGTTGACATCTTTAGTAGGGTAGGGGTGCCAGAAGAAATCCTTACGGATTGTGGTGCCCAATTCACCTCTGACCTCATGAGTGAAATAAGTAGGCTGTTGTCCATCAAACAGCTGAACACTACACCATACCATCAGATGTGCAATGGACTGGTAGAGAGGTTTAATGATACCCTAAAACATATGCTACGAAAAATGTGCGCGGAACGTCCGCAAGATTTGGACCGTTATGTGGTTCTGTTCGCGTACCGTGAAGTACCGCAAGAAAGTTTAGGATTTTCACCCTTCGAATTGCTGTACGGAAGAACAGTTCGAGGCCCGATGCGGATACTACGCGATCTTTGGACAGGTGACGTAGCGAGCGAGGAAATAAAAACTACCTACCAGAACGTGTTAGATTTGCGCGAGAAACTAGAGAGTGCATGCCAGATGGCACGTGATGAACTAATTAAATCGGGACGCAGATAAGCCAAGTATTATAACCGCAGAGCGCGAAATAGGAAATTTGTTGTAGGAGATCAGGTGCTAGTGCTTCTTCCGATTAGCACAAACAAGCTACTAGTTCAGTGGAAAGGTCCTTACGAAGTTAAAGAGGTCAAAGGCGACATGGACTATAAAATTGACATGAACGGTAATTTAAGGACATTCCATGGTAACATGCTTAAGTTGTACATCAAAAGACAGAGCGACAATGTAGAAAAAGGGGGTTTAAATGTCGTTTGTACGGCAGTCATCGACGATGACGTAGCAGACTCAGAAATCGAGGTTTCCCTTGAGTGTTCCTTGGGTGTTGCGGGGGAGGGGGTAGATCAAGTCAATGTGAGTGCAGAGTTGACCAAAGATCAGCGTCAACAAATCAACGCGGTCTTGGATAAATACTCGGACGTATTCACCGACGGACCAGGTTGTACAACCTTGGTAGACCTCACAATTCAACTGAATACGTCTGACCCCATTAGAATGAAAGGTTATCCGGTACCATATAACGCACGAGAAGCTGTGGACGAAGAGGTGGGTAAAATGTTAGATTTAGGGGTGATTGAACCCTCCAACTCGTCATATTCTTCTCCCGTAGTGCTAGTCAGAAAAAGAGACGGGACGAACCGATTCTGTATCGACTTCCGACAATTAAATAGAATCACGGTGTTCGATGCAGAACCAATGCCAGATATGGAGGGTCTATTTGCGAAGTTGTCGGGCAACCGATGGATTTCCAAATTTGATCTGTCCAAGGGATATTGGCAGGTTCCCATTGTTCATGAGTCCCGTGCATTGACAGCATTTGCGACCCAGAAAGGATTATATCAGTTCAAGGTAATGCCATTCGGATTAGTAGGTGCCAGTGCCACGTGTTGTCGCTTCATGCGCAAGTTGCTAAAGGGTTTAGCAAGCGTTGATAGCTTTGTGGATGACATATTCGTGAACACGGATACTTGGAGTGAGCACGTCTCCGTCTTGACGGAACTTTTCGATAGACTTCGCAGAGCGAACCTCACAGTGAGACCCACTAAATGCAGTATTGGCTATACAGATTTAGAGTGTTTGGGTCATATGGTCAGTGGTTTGAGACAGTTGAAACCTCACCCCAAGCAAATAGAAGCGATTAGAAACGCACCAAAGCCAGACAACAAGACGCAAGTTCGTTCGTTTCTAGGTCTAGTAAGATTTTATAGAAAGTTTATACTAAACTTTGCAGCCATTGCCAGCCCACTGTCTGATCTAACAAAGAAGGGGCAGCCAAATAGAATGGAGTGGGGACCGCCACAAGATAGAGCTTTTTTGTGCGCTGAAAGAGAAACTAATAAGTGCACCTATATTAAAATTGCCAGATGTTAGCAAACCCTTTTTTTTAAGAACAGATGCCTCCGATACTGGTATGGGAGCAGTTTTACTGCAAGAGCAAGATAACAATAAGTTGCCCGTAGCTTATGCGAGTAGGAAATTGCTACCCAGGGAGAAAAACTATTCCGTTTTTGAGAAAGAGTGTTTGACCGTAGTGTGGGGAATTGGTAAATATCATGCGTATCTTTTTGGGAGAGATTTCGTTCTCGAGACTGATCACCCACCCCTGTTGTATTTAAACAAGGCCAAGGTCGCTAACGCTCGATTGATGCGTTGGGCGCTGACACTACAACCTTATCGCTTCCGTGTAGAGGCAATAAGAGGGGTTGAAAATGTAGGGGCAGACAACTTGAGTAGAGCATGATTGGAAATTTTGATCAATTTTTACACAGTCTATCAAATAAAGATTGGTAATGATTATTTTCTTTTACTCGTATTCCGTAATTGCGCAAAATGTGTCCATTTTATTTTTAGGGGGGAGGTATTGTCACGGAATAAGGCAAGAAAATAATTCGGTTTTGCATTATACGATGACAATGTATATTTGACTTTGTCGACGCGTACAGCGTTAACTAGAGTAGCTTGTTTTTGTTACCTTGACATATAGTTACTGAATGAGTACATCTCGTTATAGGTCGTTTGCAGCGTGATGCCCATGTTTCTCGACATGCACGGGTACTTTACCCTTGGGTCTTGAACGTCTTGGTTTTTTGTAGTATAGTATAAATACTAGGGTTTTACTACAAGCGGTACATCATCGCTTGGATCTTGTCAAGGAGTGTCGGTCTTGGAACCACAAAACTACAGCCATAGGGGTAAGTGATAACTGTTAAGATAACTTTGATTCCCTTGTACATTTATGCTTTTTATTGTGTTCGTGACATTCTTATTTTATTATTATCGTAAATTTGATAAAGCTTCGATAGAGAAAATAACCACGTTTAACAGACAATTCACTGTTAGAATTTATTCCTTTTCACGTGTAGGACTCCGAGTAGAAAGTCACACGTTGAGTGCGGGTTTAATGTATTTTGTATAACTCATTAGGGATATTGATATAATAGACTATAGACATTTGTTGAGTGGACCATACGTATATTTCATATACATATATTTGAGTATTTTGTATGATAGCGTATTTTGTATTATACGCTACCAGTTTCATCTATTTGTAGCTGAAACTGGTGGAAGGTGTAGTTGAACCAGACTGAAACTGGTGGAAGGGAAATTGAACCAGAGTGAAACTGGGAAATTGAACCAGAGTGAAACTGGGAAGTTGAACCAGAGTGAAACTGGAAAGTTGGAGCAGAGTGAAACTGGAAAGTTGGAGCAGAGTGAAACTGGGAGGCTGAACCAGAGTGAAACTGGAAAGTTGAGCCAGAGTGAAACAGGGAAGTTGAACCAGAGTGAAACTGGAAAGTAGAACCAGAGTGAAACTGGAAAGTTGGACCAGAGTGAAACTGGGAAGTTGAGCCAGTGTGAAACTGGGAAGTTGAGCCAGAGTGAAACTGGGAAGCTGAACCAGAGTGCACACGGCGTGGGTTGGAACTGTGATTTTTTTTTTTTTTACTTGTCATTTTGATTGTATGTACCATAGCATATCGGTTACATGAACCGTCGTCATCATTATTATTATTTTTAGTACTGTATCACCATTATCACCATCCTCGTCATTATCATTATATATATACATTTGTTTTCAAAAAAAAATTTGTGAATGTGTGTATGGTCTGTGCAAGAATCTGATATTGTGTAGCTTGCTTCATTTATTTTGTTTCATGCCATCGACATATCGCTCATTACATAAATATCATCATTCACATACATTGTGTTTGTTGTATTCATTTAGTCCAAGGCCCACTCGGTTTCAATTCTGTTACACACACTATACTATCAAGACACCATTGGAGTGACCCATACCCAGTTATTTACTTTCCAATGTCCCACATCTACTATCTAAAACACCGTGAGCTTTCATTGTCAATTTTTATTTTTAATTTGGTTGTTTAATTTTTAATTTTTAATTTTAAAACTTTGTTTTTCTTTCAATTCTCATTTTCAATTTGAGTTTTATTAAATATTTATTTTCAAAGTTGTTTTTTTTCTTTCAATTTTCTTTTTTTAATTATCGTTTGCAATTTTCATGTTGCACAATGAAATAAGAAACATTAACTTTTTTTTAATATGTGAATTTATTGTGCCATGCAAGAAAAAAAACATGAAATTTGTTTATTAAATGAGTTTGTTGCACTATGAAAGAAAAAAAAACATGGAGAAAACTGATTTTGACTGTTGCAGTAGCACACAATTTAGTAAAGAACTGACCTTTACTGCTCCAGTAGCACATATTTGAGTGAAGAAAATAATTTTTACTGTTGCAATATCACACAATTTTTGTTTAGAAAAGGACTTTTGCTGTTATAGTAGCAACAGCTGACGTGTGACGTTACTTTCAATATAGATACCCATGAGCATTTGTACGATGTACCCTTGCTGAAGAGTTCAGATAAAGTATAGCATGACTGAAATGGAAACTTTGTGTTGGGTAGTCTTGGAGGGAATCTTTCTTATACTCGATGTGATAACATGACTACTGCTGCTGATGTGGCGAGTATTCTACCTCAGGGGAATGCCTTCAATTTGGCTTTGTGCGATTTCTTTTTTTTTTTTTCTTCGTACGAATTTTTGCTGGTACTGCCATATTGAGCTCCTTCTCCATCATTACCAGTGTATGATGATTTCAGAAAGAAACAAAAGGAAGAGTTAGAGAAGAGGAAAAGACAAAGCAACAAGAGGGGAAGAGGAAAACTTTGAACAGTGAAAAAAAGGAAGAGAGTAAAAACAAAACTGTTAGTGTGTTACAAAACATGTTCGCAGAGTTAAAACACTTGAGACAAATGTATCAAATTTCTTCGGAGAAACCCAAAAGAAAGAGACCTTCACAATCCAAGATTTATAAACCTTCTATGACCACATCAATATCCACCACTGAGACGCCAAACAGCGAAAGAGGTCACAATAACCACTACAGCAGCAGAAGTAGGACTTGGACGGGGAAAAAGGTTTAAGGCAGTTACAGCTGATGATGTCAAGTCCATAATTATTTTCAAAACCCGAACAGTCCTTTTCAGGGCCACCCATTGCTCTTATAAACAGAGATGATACTATTCAGCCATTGCCAATCTATGTGTTTTATCTTTGTGTATGTCTATAAATTCACAATAACTAAAACATAAACCTCTTACCCTGCTTGTGTGATAGTATATAAGTATGTTTGTGGATATAGTGTGTGTAAGCACTCCTTTCATTCGCATTTTGACAGACAGACAGAAAATTCTTGTCTTAATAAGTACAAACAATCCATGTTCGATGCATAGCTTCCTTTCTCTCCATTCTATTAATGTCTATAGAAGGCTATGTTACTCTAGTTTTACCCTTTTCAATCTCAAACAGAAAATTTTACTTTATCTCTGTCAATCTTTGGCTTGCAAAAAAAAATTGAAAATCAAAATTGAAGAAAAAAAAATTGGAAAATGAAAATTAACAAATAAAAATTGAAGAAAAAAAACATTCAAAATGAAAATTAAGAAATGAAAATTGGAAAACTAAAATTTGTGAATGAAAATCAAAAATGAAAAATTGAAAATAAAAATTGAAAGTGAAAAAAAAATCGAAAAAAATGAAAATTGATATTTGAAATGTGACAAAGACAACTGAAAAAAAATTAAAATTGAAAATTAAATATGAAAATTTAAAACAAATGAGAATGAAAATTGAAAATGAACATTTTAAAAACTGACATTTCAAAATGAAATAAAAGTGAAATATTACAAATGAAAAATTGAAAATGATTTAAAAATAAACATTTTACAAATAAAATGAAAAACAAATGAAAATTGAAAGTGAAAACTTAAATTGAAAATTAAAAAATGTCATTTGTAAAATCCAATTTAAAAATGAAAACTAAAAGCGAGAAGTAAAAATTTTCAATCTAAAAAAAATGAAAATGAAAATTGAAAATTAAATTAAAAACGAAAATTGAAAATGATAAGTAAAACATGAAAATTGAAAAAACCGAATTCGAAAATAAGTATTGGAAAAACTAAAACTAAAAACCTAAAATTGAAAAAGAAAATTGAAAATTAAACTTCACGGTGTGCTGGGTGGTAGCTGTGGGGCTTGGATAGTAAATAATTGGGTATTGGTCTCTCCAACGGCGTGCTGAAATTATAAAGTGGGTGTTGGATAGTAAATAGCTGGGTATTGGTCATTCCATAGATTGTCGATGGTATAGTGTGGGTGCTGGATAGTAAATAACTGGGTATTGGTCACCACAATGGCGTTTTGATGGTATAGTATGGGTGATGGATTGTAAATACTGGGTACGGGTCACTCCAACGGCGTGGGTGATAGATTCAAATAACTGTGTACTGGTCATAGTGTGAGTGCTGGATAGTAGATAATTGGGTATTGGTAACTCCAGCGGCGTGTTGATGGTATAGTGTGAGTACTGAATAGTACATAAATGGGTGTTGGATAGTAGATATTGGAGTCTTGGATAGTAGATAAGTGACCGTTGGTCATTCCAAACGACGTATTGGTTTGTAGGTGTAGTTTTAACATTACATTTCCCGTTAGAAGGCATAGAGAACCATTATGTTGAACCTATGAATATTTTTAACATTACATTTAAAGTTAGAGGTCATAGAGACCCAAAGCCAAAAATGTTAGCTTCAATGTTAAATTCCCATCTTTTAAATTAACTAGTGGTCCAGAATTCTCATATCTTACCTACAGACTGGAATATTGTCTTTCGCATATCAATTTCCGTGGACTGGACGTTTCACGTGGCCATTCTTCTTTATATTTGTGCTCAACCTACAACCCCTCTAAGCTGTGACTCATAGCAGGGTTTCCAATCCCTCTCTCTCTCTCTCTCTCTCTCTCTCTCTCTCTCTCTCTCTCTCTCTCTGACACATTATGAAAAATTTATAATAATAATAATAATAATAATAATAATAATAATAATAATAATAATAATAATAATAATTTTTTATGGTATGTAGCTAGTTGAGTAAGGCCTGCTCCATAGGGTGTTAGGGAGGCCCGCCGACAGAAATTCCGGGCCACTGGGCAGAGCAGTCATGGGTCCCAAAACTAACATAATTTTTTGTATATAAAAACCTGTGTACAGTTTTGCATATAAAACCTGTAGTAATCTACCATAACTTAGACTCTTGCAAGGAACAAAGTTTAATATTTACTGCAGTGTTTAATTTTTTTTTTTATTACTGAGTAGATTGCGGGCCCCTAGAAATCGCCGTGCTCCTGCCCGGTGGTAGGAGAGACATGGAAGGTTGTTTTGTTTATAATGGATCTAAATTCTATTTTGTATATCCCTCCTTTTACATTCTACCCTGTGTGGTCAGTAAATGACTGAATGTTAGTCATTTCAAAAGGAATTTTAAATATTAAGTCGTGTTTTATCATTACATTTCTTGTTATAGGCTAGAGAACCCTACACATGATAAACCTATATTCATTTCAGTTAAAGGGCCGACAAACTCCAACCTATTACATATTCTTACAAAACAGAACCAACATGTTACAAACAGACACATCCATCATGTGAAATGTATGACGTAATACGGCATTTCAGTTAGAGAGCAGACAGACCCATAATGTTACAATGTTACGACATACATTTCAAAATGGCGCCCTATAGTTAATTTCCCGTTTAGATCTATATTTTTTTTTACCCTGTTTAACATGGGAGTCCCGTTTATCCCTAAAGTGTCGAACTATACTTCTCGTGTTACAGATACACGAGAGAACAAAATGCTTTACTTTTCTTTCTTGAGGCCATTTTAAGCATCATTTTCGTTTCCATCTGCGATATTTCAAGATTAATGCTAATTTGTACTAAAGTCCATTCCGCCTGTTATTTGCACAAATGTGATCGGTATCCATCTGGTCAGATTTTGTTATTTCTTTAAAGTATGAAGTCACCATTTAAATGCATCAACATGTAATATAATATTGCGATATTACAGGAATTGTACTCATTCTGAATAGCTTTTACTAATAAACAATATTTAACACGGAAACATTTATTTTCAGCTGAGCCTGGTAACCCTGTGTGTCCGAAAGACATTATAGTTATAAACAAGTATGGTAACCCTGTGTGTCCGAAAGACATTATAGTTATAAACAAGCCTGGTAACCCTGTGTGTCCGAAAGACATTATAGTTATAAACAAGCCTGGTAACCTTGTGTGTCCGAAAGACATTATAGTTATAAACAAGCCTGGTAACCTTGTGTGTCCGAAAGACATTATAGTTATAAACAAGCCTGGTAACCCTGTGTGTCCGAAAGACATTATAGTTATAAACAAGCCTGGTAACCTTGTGTGTCCGAAAGACATTATAGTTATAAACAAGCCTGGTAACCTTGAGTGTCCGAAAGACATTATAGTTATAAACAAGCCTGGTAACCCTGTGTGTCCGAAAGACATTATAGTTATAAACAAGCCTGGTAACCCTGTGTGTCCGAAAGACATTATAGTTATAAACAAGTATGGTAACCCTGTGTGTCCGAAAGACATTATAGTTATAAACAAGCCTGGTAACCCTGTGTGTCCGAAAGACATTATAGTTATAAACAAGCCTGGTAACCTTGTGTGTCCGAAAGACATTATAGTTATAAACAAGCCTGGTAACCTTGTGTGTCCGAAAGACATTATAGTTATAAACAAGTCTGGTAACCTTGTGTGTCCGAAAGACATTATAGTTATAAACAAGCCTGGTAACCTTGTATGTCCGAAAGACATTATAGTTATAAACAAGCCTGTTAACCTTGTGTGTCCGAAAGACATTATAGTTATAAACAAGCCTGGTAACCTTGTGTGTCCGAAAGACATTATAGTTATAAACAAGCCTGGTAACCTTGTGTGTCCGAAAGACATTATAGTTATAAACAAGCCTGGTAACCCTGTGTGTACGAAAGACATTATAGTTATAAACAAGCCTGGTAACCTTGTGTGTCCGAAAGACATTATAGTTATAAACAAGGTAAAAGAGCTTCATACAATCGTACTTATTGGAAAATAATTGCTGATGTTTGATTTATGAATATAGATCAGTCTCACTTGTTTCATTTGTATACGCAGGGTCCATTAACCTATGGATCACCCCTCTTATGTACAATCAATTAAGTAAGAGATTCGAAAGGAGTCAAAGTGCAATTTACTGAACAAAAGTAAAATTGTATTATTGCATGCGGAATTAAAAGATTGTAAAATATAAATGAACAAAAGATTATACATTTGTCATGACTTAAATATTTGCCTAACAAATTTGAGCAAAGCTTAGGGGTGGGAATAATTTATCTGTTATAAATAGTATTACATCGTTTGAATGTATTATTTTTATGACTTAGTCCATTTATTAGAAAGTAAAAGACAGATCTCTCTCTTTACACATTTATACATATTCATAGCTACTCTGAAGCTTGCGAATGAAAAATATCTAAACATTTAAATCCATCTGCAATAAATCTGCAATAAATCTAACAATCAGCAACCATATTCTATAGCTGTAGGATGCACCAGGGCACCGTGTGAGGCACATGAAAAGTTTAATATTTATCAAACAATGTAAAACAGTTGCATAAAATTTCGCGTATTTATTTGGAAATAATTGATAGTACGTTTTCCATCCAATACTCTATATACCCATGTTATACAGAGAAACATGATATATTAGAAAAATCAGTGGCAGATTACTTCAAATATCCTCTGAGATACTGAAATAATGCTTGTTACATGGATTCAACTTGATTCCCACCCCACCCCCCAACATTAGACTAATATATATATATATATATATATATATATATATATATATATATATATATATATATATATATATATATAGAGAGAGAGAGAGAGAGAGAGAGAGAGAGAGAGAGAGAGAGAGAGAGAAATATACACCAAACAGAACGGAAAGTGCTATACCTGGATCCTGCAGAAGAATACTTGATAACGTTAACAGAATTTTTAAACAGGAATAAATAATATTATCATACAGCTTAGAGACTTTTTAACATGTGTGACAATATATATATATATATATATATATATATATATATATATATATATATATATATATATATATATATATATATATATACAATGCAGTACAAGAAGCTTGTGTTCTATTTTCATTACAATTCTTATAAAATAGCAATAATATTAATATCATCCTGTTTTTGAAAAGGTGCTAAAATGATGTGTTTGTCTGCCGAGACTGGACAGTAAATACTATTTTCTACTGTATGAAAATCACTCAGAGAAACTTGAGTCGCAATTACACATCTCTGCACCATCGTATTTATTGAATTATAAGCTGAATGGCTTTACTCACCAGTGAAATCCAATTGCCTTCACAATAGAACCGCTTAGCATGGGACCTGTAAAAGAATACATCGTAAGCCAGTTTAGTTCCTTCAACAAGCTTGTGTCAGATCATGCATGGCTGTTATTACATCTGAAGCTGTGCATTTATTGTCATATTAACTAAATGTGTTCTCAGGTATACAAAGGTTTTTTTAGAGGTCAGATTTCATGCACTATTAGAACATCCAGATACAGAAGGAATTGCAATGATTAAAGCCAAGAAGAATACAACTTTGTATTGAGCACAAGTTTAGGTTTTGTTCTTGAACTCCGTACATTCTTAGTTTTTTAGATGGAGATCCATTGCAACTTGATGAGTATTGATCCCAAATGACTTTCTTAATATAGAACTCTTTATAACTGATAATCACACTTTCTCAACACTTCTAATATATCGTAATAAGCAACATACTGGACTTTTCTTTGATAAAATATGTGTGTATACATGTAGGCTAAAATACAATATTTGTTTGATGCATGCATGTTCAGCCAAGCTTCCGATGTATCTACGAAATTTGAACATATCAATTACCCCGATACATTTCCGGAAATAACGGAAAAGCTCGATAATACGCGATTGCATCCACGGGACACATTTTGCCATACAATGCATAGTTTTGGGGAATCTGGTCCCGCTTTCGTAACACTTCTCAACTTTGAGTAAAAACTCAGCTTAAATTGTGCAAACTAGTTATTTGTTAACTACAATAGGATAATTGCTTTAAAACCATGCTTTAAAACAAGACGGTAATTTTAGGTCTTTACATTACGATGCTGATCGTAAATGTGACTTTTTAAAAATATTACAATATTTTTAAAATAGTAAGTACTCAACTTGAGAAATATATGGAGACATGGCCTGGTCTGCTAAAGCAAAGAACTGCAATCTAAACTATACTACATGTCTGAAATACCATATTATTAATATTTATGTGGTAATGTAATTATCTAAAAATTGTGCTGGAAGTTTTTTATCTATGGGTTTTTATGGTTTACCATATAAATCGGACACCTTCCACAGAAGACTAAGTATCTCAAGATTGTATTCTTTCCTCTTTCTTTGGTAAAATATGCGAACATTTTACACAGCGCAAAACTGGCATTTTATCTGTCAAGAAAAATAGCTTGAAGTGGATTTAAGGACAGAATTTTGTATTTTTAGAGCTGATTATTCTTTATGTTTTTCATGACTCAATGCAATTCGCAAATTAATGGTATCCATAATAGAAACCTAATTCATATTATCTGATTTATATATTACATGGATACAAAATGAAAGAACATAAATAATGAGACGAGTATCCTCATTGGTTGGTTTTAGTATTGTCAATCATTGTAGCACATTTTTCAACCTATCGTGGGTTTCGTAAAAGACCTGTAGAAAAAATGGATCTTGGGACAATATGGGAGCAACTTTTATCTGCACTTTAACTAAATGTACGTTTCATAAAGTGAATTTTTCAAATACAGGATATTACGTTACACAGGTGATGTGACAGTTCTATTGAACCAATTGGCTCATTAGTTTGGCTCTTCAGCGTTCCTTTGGATCAGTAAATTGCAGTCGGTTATTACACACATGGTTACCGCAGTGCAATCAAATTTATGAGAAAATCAATGTATGTCATAGATAAGAGAAATGCAGCTGGCATATTTATAAGGAAAAGCGTGATTCAAATACACTTCAAAAAATTACTGGATCCTTTGAAGACCGAGAGTCGTTGACAGAAAATGGTGTATAAGTTACACTTTTATTGAAATTACAATGACAGGTTTTGTACACGTTAGACGTAATTTTGTAATCGATTAAAAACAACAGTATTTTACACTGTTCATCATTAGATAGTAATCTGTAATTGGCAGAGATGGATAGAATGCTATACGTGAAACAAACTGTCCTAGATTTACTCACCAACAGCGAAGCCCATTGCAAAAGCTACGTCTGCGATAGCGTAGACGTTGCCGTAAACGGAGACATGACGCAGATCTACTAAGTAACCCATATGTGGCATCATCGATGAGTCGACCATACCTATGATATACAAAAAATCTGAACAGTTAATAAAATGGCATTTTGAATGATCAATAAATAATATTATGTTACATTTGTTCTAAAATATTTGGATTTTTCACAATTATTCTATGCTAGATTGATATCCATGCCTATCTATTTTATTTCCTTCCATTTTTGGCTTTTTCTTCTTTCATTCTTTCCTCGTTTTATATCTTTCTTCATATCATTCGTTCCTTTTATTCACTCATCTATGTGTCCATCTGTTTCTCGCTCACCCACTCAAATGACAAAAAAAAAACAGACAAAAGGACAGACAAATGGACTGACGGATATAATGATGTTATTATTTACTGACAGTTCACATTATTGATTAAAGCTATTGATCCATACAAAATGAAAAACAACATAAAAGTGCTCTCGTGGTAATGGTCTTTTTGAGCAACAGCCGTTACGAAATATACATGTTTTGTGAATCTATTAATGAACGATATGTTCGTCCTAAACATCTGTTCATTTATTTTCCTAATGGGTTGAACTCGACATTAATGTACAATATTTGCTCACCAATTGAAAATCCTAGGCCGAACATTGGTAGAACTAGTATCCCCACATGTCTACAGAATGGTATCTGAAAAGAGAATCTTCATAATTTGGAAAACAAAAAAGACTAGGGCTTAATCTTTTATTAAATAATAATCCCTGCAAAACTAATAAACTGATTAAAATATACATTTATGTTAATTGTTTCTTTACTATGTTCCAGCATAAAACGTACTTTGTATGTTTACTACTGGTATTACATTTAACTTTGTATGCTTACTACTGGTATTACATGGACTTTATATGTTTATTACTGGTATTACACGGACTTTATATGTTTACTACTGGTATTACATGGACTTTGTATGCTTACTACTGGTATTACACGGACTTTGTTTACTACTGGTATTACAGGGACTTTGTATGCTTATTACTGGTATTATACGGATTTTGTATGTTTACTACTGGTATTACACGGATTTTTTATGCTTACTACTGGTATTACACGGATTTTATATGCTTACTACTGGTAGTACACGGATTTTGTATGCTTACTACTGGTATTACACGGACTTTGTATGCTTACTACTGGTATTACACGGACTTTGTATGCTTAGAACTGGTATTACATGGACAGTATAACTTCGAATGAGCGAATGTCTACTATCCTTAAACATTAAGGAGTTTTACAGTAGTTAATTATCGATTGATTAAACAAAATAATATTTCATACATAATATTGCTATTAAATAATATAATGTAATCCATGCGTATTCCCGCCGTATAATAGAAACCGCCTTATACTTACACGACTTGTAGTGTGGGAGCGTCGTAATACACTCGATGTAAGCAACTCGTGGCATATTATCTCATTGAACTCGTGTCATAAATATTATATTGATGCAAGTTCCTTTATATATACAGCTTTATATTACAATACTGTTATTAAAAAATGAAATGATATATATGACCACACCCGCCTTATAAAAGTGACTGTCTTATAGTAAAACGCCTTATAGTGAGAGAGCACTGTAAATACACTAGAAGCACGCAACTCGTGGCATATTATATTATTCATCTCGCTTCATAATTTTTATATAAATGCAATTACCTCTATAAACACAGCACTTGTCGTAAATTTGATATGAATGCAAGTACCTCTATAAACACAGCTCGTTTCATAAATTTGATATGAATGCAAGTACCTCTATAAACACAGCTCGTTTCATAAATTTGATATGAATGCAAGTACCTCTATAAACACAGCTCGTTTCATAAATTTTATATAAATGCAAGTACTTCTAGAAACACAGCACTTATCAAAATTTTTTATATAAATACAAGTACCTCTATAAACACAACACTTGTCATAAATTTCACATGGAAGTAACTCAGGTAAGTACCTTTATATATACAGCTATGTATAAATTTCATATGGATGTAAATTCTTTAATACATACCGATATAAGACATAGGCCTATGACTAATATCCCTATCAATGTACTCAGCCACCTGTAACAAAATGTAATGCAGAACATTCAATTACTTATGTGCACTTAAAAATAATATAAAATGCTATATATTGTTTTTGACACTGTATGTGTAAATGTTTCCAATATTCCTCATTTCTTCCATTATCATAATGACAATTATAAATCCACACCACAACTCCCTCAAGGTTAAAAATATTTGTATAAAAATGAAGAAACAAACTCTACTATCAATTATAAGACTACATGTCGGTACGAAAATGTGACAGATTGTATCCAAGTGTACCAATTTAAAGACCCTACAATAAAATTGACTATGACACCATACCATCTGCAAATATTGCACTTACTGCACCATAGACTAAATCAGAATTATATCATATAACAAAGATATATATATATATATATATATATATATATATATATATATATATATATATATATATATAACACATTTACCTGCCAATCTTGTGAGCAAGTGGACCAAATATATTTGTCCCTATCATATAAGAAACACTTGCTGGTAGGAAGGCGACACCTGCAAGCAAAACAAGTCCACATAACCTGATGTTTTGGCTTTTATAACGTTATGTAAGAAATTAGAAAATAGCGGAAAGTCAGATTAAAATAATATAATAAGTTAGTATATCAACCCTAAATCATTAATTCCATTCATGAATATGTTTCTTTTATAAAATTCTTTCTAAGCATGAATTATATACACAAGGATATATATATATATATATATATATATATATATATATATATATATATATATATATATATATATGCATGCATATGCAATGAACTAATCATAGTCTATGCAGCAAGAGATATTTCTAAATGCATGCTTTCTTGCAATAATTTCATTTGATCTTTCCAAACTTAAATGACCATAAGGGCTTGCTATTCTATATTCGTTATAAATTTATAATTATTAAAAACGGGCTAACATGAAATTTATGCCAAAAAATGGACACTAAGAGATGGACACCAAAAGATGGACACACCAAAAAGACGACTAACCTCATTACTATCGAAAATAATAACTAACATATCCTTAATTTGAATGTTGTTCGTCTCAAACAAATTTCTTTCGCAGACAGTAACTTACGATATCAATTTCTCTAAATGGACTGGTTCATGTTCTTTTTTGTTTGTTTGTTTGTTTTTAAATTATATTTAAGCTTTTTTTCAAATCTGGTGAAAAGTTTAGCCATTTAAAAAAAATTATATTGTTAAAAGGTGAGTTAAAAAAAATTTCCATTTTAAATAATACTGTCGAAGAATGACTAAATATGTACCTTGTTCCCACTCAGGCGAGTGCATCGTCTTTCTCATCCAGATTGGTAAGGAAGGTTCCATCATCGCGATTCCCATGTTTGCGAAAGTAATCGAGCCTAGATAAAAGCAACAAAATATAATCACATAACAAATATGATTTTCTTTTTCCTAATGTCTTTAGGAGAAGTCGTTACAATGAATACTTCAAATGTTTCACACATATTGAGAGGGGAAGATGCTGAAAAGTAGTTGCTCATCTGGGCATGTGTCCGGTGACACACTTGGGGCAGAGTAACTGATAAAAAGTTATGACTCAAAGATTAAAGTTGTTTAAAAATGCAGACTTGATGTATGTTTATATCTTGAATTCGTATCAAACGAGCGAAATACTAATTGACGGATTTATGTATAATGATCAAGACTCAGATGTCAAGAGAGTTAGCACTGTCTTGTAAAGACGACAATTTGAGAATCTAACAGCGATTTTATCAATAAAATTCTGAATTCATTGCAGTGGAGTTTGGTGTCTGACACTCCAAAACCTTTACTTCAGAGCCCAACGAGTCTCTCATTTGTCAAAAATATACAGATGATGAAAGCAACGTTTATGACCATGATCATCTAAAAAAATTTATAAAACTGCTTCCATTAAATCATTTGGACCATAACAATTTTATTTCTTTTTCTGTCAATGAACTTCTCATAATCTGATATATGTATAAGAGTTGAATTCTTTTCTTTTGTGACAAATTCTTAGACGAAAGATACTGTCAAATCTAGCAATCTCCAATTAATAAGATTTGTTATTGATGTTATCTCATTCTTTATCCTGTTATGCATATGTATACAACGTTAACTGTAGTGTATTTAGTACTAATAGTACATTTAGTACTAAACAGGAAGATGTATACAACGTTAACTGTAGTACATTTAGTACTAAACAGGAAGATGTATACAACGTTAACTGTAGTACATTTAGTACTAATAGTACATTTAGTACTAAACAGGAAGATGTTTACAACGTTAACTGTAGTACATTTAGTACTAATAGTACATTTAGTACTAAACAGGAAGATGTATACAACGTTAACTGTAGTGTATTTAGTACCAATAGTACATTTAGTGCTAAACAGGAAGATGGTTGTTGAAAGGTTGTGCATAAATATTTTATTGCATTCACTTTAAAAAAGTAATAATAACATTTATATAAAGGATTATTTATAAAAAGGACATAATAGTCAATACTATACATGCGAATTATCTATCGGTGACTTCTTCATAATAGTCAATACTATACATACGAATTATCTATCGGTGACATCTTCATAATAGTCAATACTATACATGCGAATTATCTATCGGTGACATCTTCATAATAAATTACAGTAATAGTACCCAGTCGCACACAAATTTGACTAATTTTACGATTGCTTCCTTACTGCTAGAAGTGAGAAATTCCATTTAGTAATACGGAAAGGCGCTGCCTGGTAGTGAGGACTAAAACAAACAGATTTTCGTAGTGTCTTTTATAATTACTATAAACTATTTTAAATTTTGAATTGTGAACACCCGTTTATAATAGACAAAACGAGCCAGTCCCCTGACTGTCTTAGAAATATAGATTTCAGTGTACATAGGTAGTTGTGTATCTGAGGCCGTTATGTCGAAAACGTGACAAACTAACGCTTTAAAAACCAACGCGTTAATTTGTAGAACTAACGAGTTAAAACTTACTTCTAACACTTTAAAACATACTTTTAACGCGTTAAAACATATTTTAGCGCGCTAGACATTATTTTTTAAGAGTGAGGAATTTCTAACGCATTAGATTTTAACGCGTTATTTGCGATATCTAATTCGTTAGTAACTCACGCAATAGAGATGTAAGTTTCATCCAATCAAAACGGGTTTTACATCCTTTTTTTGATGTTACGAATCTACACTCTTCTTCTTTTAAATTTCTAACGTTTTATAAATAATGTATAACTAACATGTTATATTTATGTTATAATGCGTTAGAAGTATGTTCTTACGCGTTAGAAGCATGTTTGAATACGTTAGTTGCCATTTCTAACGTGCTCGTTTCTAACGCGTTAGTTCATCACGTTTTGACACTAACGGCCTTTCATAGTTGTGTCTCCCTGTTAAACTCACCCGCCGCTATCAGAATGTAGGGGTCCTTGAGCAACTTGAATAATGACGTTCCCTTCTGTGACTCCGGTTCGTAGGAGGGCTGGAGAACAAACAGCTGCAAGGCTGTAACAAGCAACAAATGTGATACATCTACATCACTAGTATAATAGATGAATCACATTTCATGGATATATCTTGTACGGTTTTGGAGTTTTGCCTTGGAAACAAAAGTGTGGATAATGGTTAGATGGATGGAGAAACGAACCAAAGTATTGAATATACTGAAACTGAATAATTCTGAATAGCACAGACACATCAGGACCACACGTCTAACATGTATGCTAAATAATTTTGAATAGCACAGACACATCAGTACCACACGTCTAACAAACGTACTAAATAATTTTGAATAGCGCAGGCACATCTAGACCACCAGTCTAACATGTGTACTAAATGATTCTGAATTGCACAGGTACATCTGGAGCACCAGTCTAACATGTGTACTAAATAATTCTGAATAGCACAGGTACATCTGGACCACCAGTCTAACATGTGTACAAAGATTTATAGAAGTATCTTGAACGGTTTTGGAGTTATGCTTCGGAAACCAAAGTGAATGACGCATCAATAAACAGACACATAGATGCAAATGTTTTTTTTTTTTTTTTTTAATATTCAAACTGAAGAATTGTGAATAGCGAAAGGTACGTTTACAAATCTAGTCGAATAAGTATACCAAAATTTTACAGAGATATATTAAATGGATTTGTGATTTTGCCACAGTAACTGAAGTGTGGATAATGGATTGATGGACAAACAAACGGAAAAAACATTGAAAATATTGAAACTGAGGAATTGTGAGTAGCAAAAGGCACATCTACACCTTTAGATTTTAATTATCTCAAAGTCTCTTTACAAAAGTTTGGATGACGAGATATCGATTTGCCTATGGAACTTTCTTACAACAAATCAGGTAAAAGTTTACAACCAACAAATGAGAAAAATTGCTTACCTCCATCGAACATAGCGAGTGCAGCTAGAATTATGAAAGGAGCCTCCTTTCCAGCGAATTGGTACAGAATTCCACCAAACGGTGGACCAACTGTGGAAAATAAATATATTTGAGTTACTTTATTTGGTTAAAACTGATGGTACGGCGCATCAATATAATGATGAGACATGTCTTCACTAATGGACTTGAGGTCTATAAAGACAAGAAGGCTATAGATGGACTAGATGTCTGTAAAAACAAGAAGACTATAAATGGATTAGAGGTTTATAAAGACAAGAATGCTATAAACGGACTAGAGCTTTATAAAGACAAGAACGCTATAAATGGACTAGAGGTTTATAAAAACAAGAAGGCTATAAATGGACTAGAGGTTATAAAGATAAGAAGGCTATAAATGGACTAGAGGTCAATAAAGACAAAAAATCCTATAAATGGACTCGAGATCTATAAAGACAAGAAGGCTATAAATGGACTAAAGAATACGGGCGTCCGCAGGGGGGGGGGGCAAAGGGGTGTGCAAGGTGGGGTGTCACTTTGACAGCACGTAATATTCTCGAATTTAACGATGTATAGCGCACGCCCAACTGCGAATAACGAAGACCCAGATCTGCCGTTGAATAATGAGTAGTAAAACGAACGCCGTAGTCCTTGATCTGCCGGCGCATAACGTGATGGCAGATCTGGGTAAATAATGTTTACAGTTCGATGATGGGTTACACACCAGCAATACGGTAATTAAAGTATTGTAATTTTACCCAGCACTCCCAGCGCCAGTCCACCGAGGGCAATCCCCATAGCTCTCCCTCTCTCGTCGTCATCGGGGTACCGCACTGCCAGCATTCCCATGCCTGAATAGGGGAGTTCAAATGAATCAACACTGAACAACAAAATCTGCATTTAATTTATAAATTGAGAAAAATAAAAAATACCTTCAGCATATTAACTTCAGGAGGTATGAATTCTAACTTAAGCATGATGTCGATAAATCTATCAAATGATTTTATTTCCATTAATCACAATAAAAATGTACCTTCATCGATGGTACTAAAATTTATTTGCTTCTGGCTTGAAATCGACATTTATAAAATTAATGTAAAATCTAAAAAAATAGAAAGAGCTAACCATTGATTCAAAATCAAAAACATTTTCACGGAAAAAAAAAAAAAACAAACAAAAAACAAAAAAGAAACAAAAAAAAAAAGAAGGGAACGGGTTGAGTTGACCCGTCCCTAAAAGTGACAGAATGTTTAAAAGCTAGATCATGTACAAGTTTAGGGAATTTAATTTTTATTCAAACAGGTAACTGTATGCTATGAATTATCCTTAGAAATTGTGTGAGTACAATTTGAAGACCGGTGCCATGTATTCCCATTATGAACATCCTTTGTATGTAAAGTGTATGATGCAAATATCTGTCTACCTTCCAGCATCAGACCACGTGATTTTGAGTGTCGGCATTTAAATAAACTTAATTACTATTTCATTAAATTGGAAAATTACTTACAATTCTCTGTCCTCAATACGTTTAATGAGAGACGAAACACGGGGTTATTTACAATTCTCTGTCGTCAATACGTTTAATGAGGGACGAAACACGGGGTTATTTACAATTGTGCATATAAATTCTAAGTTACTGACTGGGACAAATGTTTGTCACAGGTTACCCGATTATATTAAACTTTAGTTTTGTTATCAAATCCCTGTTACATGTTCATGCTATACAATTTATTACCTCTGCACTTTCCATCTTTGTGTGCTACTTTTCAATGTTTAATATATTTCTTGAGGTAAATCACGGATTGTTCTGTGTGTGAAAAATTGATAGATAAATCTAATTTAAACTGCATTTGTTTCTAAATCTAGTACTCAGTGAAAATTATAACTTGTCATAGTTTATCAACACAACGTAACTTCCGAAATCAACCAAGATTGTCTCTAACTGTGCATATTTGGAAGTGGAGAACCCCACAATGAATTGTATTTCAAAGTTAGCGACGGACGTCAATGGTAGCTTTCACCTGTTGGTCAAATCCATAAAGTAAATCATGTATAGCTAGCTCAATAAATCATCTTCAGTATGTGCTGTAGTAATTCATCTCAGCAATATGAGACCTTCAAGAAGAATCAGCAACAAGTTTACCATATTTTCATTCGATAAAAAATAACTTTTATGTTGATCAGCTCGCGTTTTTGTCAATGTAAAAAAGATCATATTATCTTCGTGGACATGAACGGTTACTAAAAGAGAACGTAAAATTTCCATTGCCTTGCCCATGGCTTTTTTTAAAAAAAAAAAACTTTCATGAACACACTCATGTCAAGATGTCTATGGTATCTATAAACACATTTCACAAACCTCTCTTTTAAGATCAGATGAACTCCTCTTTGAAAAATTAAACTTTTGTCAGAGGTGGGGTTTGTGGCATCGAAAAACAAAAATGATTGTAACGACGATGGTCGTCATCTACTCTCTTGATTCTCTTCAGTACGATGACGATGATGATATTGCCAATGACGGCGACGACGGCGATTATAAAATAGACTTAGAAAATACGAACCGTGTAATACTTGACTCTTCTGTACTTTGAAACTGTTTATCCAAAGTATATCAAAAGGCGAACCCAAGACAACTTTTTAAAAAAATGTCCATTCAGTTAAACTAGAAATATATTTAGTTACTCCTCGGTGATAAATTCTATTTACATTGGTTTATATTGTACCGCATGTTTTGTGTGTTAATAAACACTATGCGTATCCACTGCCCCCTGCAATCCACAAACTGAATTAATTGACATTATCAACGTTAACCGCACCATTATCTTGGAACAGGAATAGTTAATGCCTAAGGTTGACATTAGGAAATGTATTAGAACATGGATATCATACGTCCTTAGAACTTGTATGTCATGCGTCCTAAGAACTTGTATGTCATGCGTCCTAAGAACTTGTATGTCATGCGTCCTAAGAACATGGATATCTTGCGTCCCAAGAACTAGGATATCTTGCGTCCCAAGAACTAGGATATCACGTGTCCTAAGAACTTGTATGTCATGCGTCCCAAGAAGATGGATATCTTGCGTCCCAAGAACAAGGATATCTTGCGTCCCAAGAACTAGGATATCACGTGTCCTAAGAACTTGTATGTCATGCGTCCTAAGAACATGGATAACTTGCGTCCTAAGAACTTGTATGTCATGCGTCCTAAGAACGTGGATATCACGTGTCCTAAGAACATGGATATCACGTGTCGTAAGAACTTGGATATCATGTGTC
Organism: Margaritifera margaritifera; assembly: GCA_029931535.1. Lineage (NCBI taxonomy): Eukaryota > Metazoa > Mollusca > Bivalvia > Unionida > Margaritiferidae > Margaritifera > Margaritifera margaritifera. Next base: position 4,484,187 of record JAQPZY010001635.1, read on the forward strand.
CTAAGAACATGAATAACTTGCGTCCTAAGAACTTGTATGTCATGCGTCCTAAGAACATGGATATCACGTGTCCTAAGAACTTGGATATCATGCGTCCTAAGAACATGGATAACTTGCGTCCTAAGAACTTGTATGTCATGCGTCCTAAGAACATGGATATCACGTGTCCTAAGAACTTGGATATCATGCGTCCTAAGAACTTGGATATCATGCGTCCTAAGAACTTGTATGTCATGCGTCCTAAGAACATGGATATCACGTGTCCTAAGAACATGGATATCACGTGTCTTAAGAACTTGGATATCATGTGTCCTAAGAACTTGGATATCATGCGTCCCAAGAACTAGGATATCACGTGTCCTGAGAACTTGGATATAATGCGTCCCAAGAACTTGCATATCATGCGTCCTCTTTTACATTCAGTATCAGTAAAAATGATTCATAATCAATTTTAAATTTATTGGGCAGATTACAGAATACAAAATATTCAAACATCTTTTAGTTAATAGATAGCATCTCAATTTAAGAACATAAAATTGATAAAATACAGCATTAAGAAGTGTTTATCCATTTGACAGACAAAGGTGGCTTCGTTTTAAGCAGTTTTTGTTGTTATTCCACTGTAGACGAATAAAAGTACGGACTAATTCACTTTTCTTGTTAATACAACCGAATTATTGATGTCTTTAATCTGACAGGCATCACGTGCTGACAGAATATGCAGCCTTTTTCATTACTGTGGATATTTAATTTGAAAATCGATGAGAGATTTTATCGTTATAAATAAACCACGACTTGATTCATTTCTAGAAAGTCATATAAATTGATTAAATCATGACACCAGTTTACAATAAATTAATTTCCCATTTTAACAAGAACCTAGGTAACGACAGTATTACAGTGTGGTTTTCTTTACGTAAGCCTGAAATACATTGACAACAATATCACTATATTTGAGGAATAAGAATTTGACCTTCTGAAATCAAAAAATTGTGCCATACGTAGTTTATCTCTAAAGCGGAGACTAGTATGCTTACTTAGTACACTTTTGTCATTCTTTCCGTACCGTGGCATTCACGTTCTGCCACGGTTCGTATCATTTCTCAAATTATGTTGTACTTTCAGGTCCTTTTTATCGTACATATATATACGCCCTTGTTTTTTTGTTTTTTTTGTTTTTTTTTTTTGAAAGACAGGGAGCACATTCTAACTCGATATGAAACAATATTTGATGCCATCGATAAAGCCTACGATAATGAAATTTAGTCGGTGAATTTTATCGGATTGTCATGCCTTCTTTCTTTCTATTTTGTTGAAGTGTTCCCACTCTGACATGTCGGGCACCGTCGTCTGACGTAGTTTGTAAAATGAAGAGGTAAGCTTTTGGATCAAACACAGATAAATAGACTGATTGTTATCATATAAACCGTTGCTATTACGACCTCGTCGTAGTTATGTTTCAATTTTTGACAACAATCTGGATCAGTGAATATGAATTTTGTATGTATAAATCCCTGACGGAAGCCGCGGTGGCTCAGTGAATATGAATTTTGTATGTAAAAATCCCTGCAGGAAGCCGCGGTGGCTCAGTGGTTAGCGTATCAGACTCACGACCAGAAGGTTACGGATTCAAATCCTACCATCAGATCAGCCAGAGTCAATACACTTTACTCCAACTGCCTTGGCATAATATAATCTTGCGTTGCTATGCAGCAAAAAAAAACTGAAGCAAACCAAATTCTCTGCTAAAAGGTTCCAAGTCAACTGTTTGAAATTTCTGTAATATTCAGATTTTGCTGTATTTCATTGGAATTCGGCAGTTTCCTTGGATATGACCTTAGTTTTCATATCAGATGATTATTAAAATATTTGCTAGAGAAGCATGTAAATGAAATCGACTCATCAAAATCGAGTCTAGAACGTGGTTTTATAGCAAAAGTATCACATTGTTTGTATTAGTTTCACAGGTCTGGAGGCTGTGTGGGTAAGACATCACATTGTTTGTATTAGTTTCACAGGTCTGGAGGCTGTATGGGTAAGGCATCACATTGTGGGTAAGGCATTAAATCTGCAACAGTTTCTTGTATACCACGTTCCAAAAAAAGAATTTTTACTAAAAGTGAGGTCAATTTAGACTTTTTGCAAGGAGTAAAGAGTTATAAATCCATGTAAGATATCGGTGAATCATAATGATACATACGGACTTTTTCTTGTCTCCTTTGTGAATATTTTACCTGTGTACACAATTTTTATGTATTTTCACATCTTTCCTTTCAGGTAATATTTGTTACATTTTACATTTTCACAATAATAACACGATTGCCTTTATGGCGCCTTCGTCTTTTGTATTATTTTGTTATAAAAAAAATTGTTTTCTTTTTCTTTTCTTTTTTTTTTTTTTGGGGGGGGGGCAAATTTTGAATACTTACCCGCCACACTTGAGCATGACGATCCTATACCTTGTAATGTTCTCGCCACAAAAAGCACAGTGTATGTCTGACCAAATGCAAAAACTGGATCACAAGAAAAGAATAAATATTTTATAAAAATCAAGATTAAGGATTCTATGCTTATCATCAGAACCATGTCAAATATACTTTATCAAGGAATATAGGTCCGTTATCCAAAATAAACAATATAATATTAATTACAGCTTGCGATAAAGACAATATTAGGGTGAAGTTTTCTCATTTTTGTTTTCATTCACAAAATATAGATAATCGCATGGCGAAATTGTCACTTTACCACTTTCAGTGCATAATTTATACACTTAAATGAGTTGAAGTATACAATTAATTGATTTGAAGTATACACTTAAATAATTTGAGGTATACACTTAAATGACTTGAAGTATACACTTAAATGATTTGAATTATACACTTTAAAAAAATCTGAATTATACACTTAAATGATCTGAATTATACACCTAGATGATCTGAATTATACGCCTAGATGATCTGAAGTATATACCTAGATAATCTGAAGCATACACATAGATGATCTGAATTATACACTTCAATGATCTGAAGTATACACCTAGATGATCTGAAGTATACACCTAGATAATTTGAATTATACACTTAAATGATCTGAATTATGCACTCAAATGATCTGAAGTATACACCTAGATGATCTGAAGTATACACCTAGATAATCTGAAGTATACACCTAGATGATCTGAAGTATACACCTAGATGATCTGAATTATACATTTAAATATCTGAAGTATACACCTAGATGATCTGAAGTATACACCTAGATGATCTGAAGTATACTCCTAGATAATCTGAATAATACACCTAGATGATCTGAAGTATACACCTAGATAATCTGAAGATTACACCTAGATGATCTGGTATATTCTAAACGTACGACATAATTATACAATCATCGCCATCCTCAGAATACTGAATTAGAAACCTCAAAAATTTTGGGCAGCAGGCACAGCCTTTACGTTTAATATTTATATTACTATATACGTCCTTGTAAATAAAAATTCATAAATTTCCTTACATGAAGTATTTATAATTATCATACAGGGTATAAGTAAGTTTGACTGACGTCTTTATGTATATGATACACAAACGTATAACTACAGTATTTGAAAGTAGCATAATAGTTTCAGAAGTCCTCCTTCACGCAGTATTATAATGGTAATCTCCTTTACATAAAATATAAATTTATTAATTGCGTATCGATATGGTTTCATATTACAATGATGAAAATAAAATAGCACTTACTCAATGTAGAAATACTCATGATGATGAAACCAACAAACATTGGAATAGTGTAACCTATCCTGCAAGAAAGGGGAGCACATATTACTCTTCAAAATCAACATATACTTTTAGAGATTTTATTCTATAATTTTTAAATCATATTTAAATGGGTAACCGCACGATATATTAACACAGACTAAGTGATGTATATCAGCTTACTGGAGTCAAGACCGGTAGATAAGGTAGTGCTCGTATTTAAAGATACATTATTGTGCCTAATGTGCATAGAAAAAATAAATTGACGATGAGCACCAAAATCTTATTAGTTTGTAATAATTATAATTACGGCATTAAAATGCTATATGGACAAATATAATTGACAACTTGAAATGGACAAATATAATTGACAACTTGAAATGGACAAATATAACTGACAACTTGAAATGGACAAATATAATTGACAACTTGAAATGGACAAATATAATTGACAACTTGAAATGGACAAATATAATTGACAACATTCATTCGTTTATGGATAGAGTAAAGAGGTAAACTACAACTAAGGAAAGTATATTGATATGGCGTTGAGAGAGAGAGAGAGAGAGAGAGAGAGAGAGAGAGAGAGAGAGAGAGAGAGAGAGAGAGAGAGAGAGAGAGAGAACAAAATACAAAATACTAAAATATAGCCTAATTCTAAGTTGTAAAAAATTTCATGAAAATTTGTATCTTCATTTTGATTTGTAGTTTAGTCTACATAAGCTGTATTTATGTTAGCATTAGCTTGAATTTCCGACGTTTGTTGTAATAATTCTCGATAAATATGTAACGGTGAAAAGAAGTGAAGGAACTTGATTGAAATTAACAAATATGAAGTCATATTTTCGTGTGTGCAATAAGCATTTGATTATAATTCATGACAAGGGATGTGTATGCAAAGAAAAAAAATCATATAGAATCTGCTTCTCAAAACTAAAACTACTTTTTTAACCACGATTTATACTGTAATCAGTTTAGAATATTTTCACTCACTGCAATATTTTTTATAAACGGTATATATAAAGTACACCATGATTCGTATCTTATAAACTACACCATGATTCGTATCCTATAAACTACATCATGATTCGTATTCTATAAACTACACCATGATTCGTATCCTATAAACTACTCCATGATTCGTATCAAGTACCAGATGAGTATAATATGGGGACATTATGGCAGTAAAATTACACTCTGGCGGTTAACATTACACCGCCATTTTGAAAATATGACCCTATGGCTGTTATGAGAATTTAATTTTAAAAACATATATTGAATCAACACTAGACGACACTATGGTGGTTACGGGAATTTAACATTACGGTTGGGTAAGTATGGGGAAATGGGAATTTATACATTATTGACCAAAATCCATCCTTACTGACAAAACACCCATTTTTACTGACCATCACACACGCCTACTGACCAATTCACACATATACTGACCAATACAGTCTTACTGACCAGAGCTCACACACATTGACAAATTAAGGGATGGCTGAAGGTCGCTGACAGTCTTATTGGCAAGCACTCACACCCACCATCTATACCCACACCCACTGACCATCACACAGTCTTACTGACCATCACCAACATCTACTAACCAACACCCAACACCTCTGACCAACAGAGTCTTATTGACCATCACCCGCACCTACTGACGAGCACCCACACATACTGACCAACACCAATACCTACTGACCAAAACCCACACCTATTGATCTACACACAGTCCTACTGACTATCACCCCACACCTACAGACCAACACATCGCACCTACTGACCAAAAATAGTCGTACTTACCAGCACCCATCTAAATTAACCAACACCAATTCTTAATGTCCAACACTCACACCTATTGACCTACACAGTCTTCTGACCAGCACCCATTTGAATTAAACCACACCCATTTGAGTGACCAAAATCTACACCTACTGACCAACACACAGTCGTACTGATTAAAACCCACACCTACTGACCAATACACTCACATACTGGCCAACACAGTCTTATTGACCATTACCCAGACCTTGTGTCCAAGATCCAGAGCTACTGACGAATACCCAAACTAACACACATTCCTATTGACTCTTGTAAAATCAACATGGCGGCCATTGGATTAAAATTTACTTAAATTTCGAATTTGACACGGAATTTATCAGAAACTAAACAAAATCCAGAATACACTATTGAAAAGTGTGGTGTAGGTAAAAAAAACTACTAAAATTCCAAAAACATGGAATTTTACGGAAACTAAAAGAAACCCGAAATATTGTATGAATATGGCCAAGACTAAAAGAAATACTAAAACTCCAAAACTGACACCGAATTTACCAGGGACTAATAAAATATCTGAAATATTATATTATAATATATTACAAAGACGAAACCCTAATATTAAAATTCCAACACTGACACTAAATTTAACGAAGACTAACACAAACCAAGAATATTTTATTCAAATGGCTGAGACTAAAGCAGTAATCAAATTCCGAAACTGATACGGAATTTAGCAGAAACTAAACAAAAATCGGATTATTTTAAAAACTGTAAACAAAAATTAAAAAGAAACGAGTTTTGCACAACAAAATATAAACAGTTGTAACAAAGGTCTATGTTGTTAACACATGCCACACCATTGGAATTTTTTCTTCTCAAACTTCTTTAGCTGTATTAAATAGTAAGTATAAGTTTATGACCTACACTCTCCCCATGTTTATGTGTGATGATATGGTTGTGAGATGATCTGTGTGAATTCCATAGGTGTGTTACTCACGATCCTGTCACTCCTTTATTTCTTGCGTCTGAAGGTGTAGGGTAGTCAAGATGGATGATGTATGGTCATTAGGTGTTAGTCCTCATGACTCTAAAGGTTGTATCAAAAAAGACTTAGTGTATGGATTGATGGTGAGGAAAGGTTTGAATAGAAGAAAAGTCAAGAGTAGTGGCATATGTGAACAACCTAGACTTTTGTTAACCCCTAACGGCCCTTTTCAGGGCCACTCAGGTTTTTAGAAATAAAAATGCTACTCATTATAGCAAACCCACAAAATATTGCAATTAAAAAAATAATAATTCTTGTATTTTGTCTTTTTATAATTTGTAATGTATTTTTTCTTCTTTTATTTTGTAAAGCTTTTTTAATTTGTTAATTTGTTAATGTTTTTATTTTTCTAATTTTTTAATTTTTTAAATTTGATATTGTTAAAAATAAACTCCAGTTTAGAAATATTTTTAAAAAATTACAAATCAAACAAAAATTGTAATGTTTTATATTTCATTTTTTATTTCACGATTTTTTAAACTTCAATTGTCATTTGTTTAAAAAAATGTTAATTTTGTTTAAATTTTTAAAAGAAATGTGTAATTTTTTTTTACATGTTCCGAAATTAAAATATTTGTAAATAGGTGTGGGAAATGGTAAATAATACTGTGTGTTGGTCAGTAAATGTGAATATTGGTTAGTAAAAATGGGCATGGGCCAGCTCAGATTGGTACTAGTCTGGAAGACTGCGTGTAAGTCAATACGTGTAGGGTGTTGTTCAGTAGGTATGGGTGACGGTCAGTAAGACTGTGTGTAGGTCAGTTGGTGTGGGTGTTGGTCAGTAAGTGTGGGTTTTGGTCAGTAATACTGTGAAGGTCAGTAGGTGTTAGTAGTTGCGGGTGTTGGTCAGTAGGTGTGGGTACTCGTCAGTAGATGTGGGTGTTACTCAGTAAGACTGTGTTGGTCAGTTGGTGTGGGTGTTGGTGTCTAGGTGTGGGTGATGGTCAGTAATAATGTGTGTTGGTCAGTTTGTGTTGATGTTGATCAGTAAAACTGTTAGTGACCCTCGGCTATCTGGAATTTTGTCAGCTTGTGTGGGTCCTGCTTAGTGAGACTGTGCGTTGGCCAGTATGTGTGGGGGTGTTGGTCAGTCAAGATAGTTGTTGGCCAGTAAGGATGGGTATTGGTCAATAATGTAAATGTTAAATTCCCATTCCTCCCATACTTGGGCAAGGCACTTTACTCTAATTGCCCCTGCAATAAATAGCTTACATGTGTTTTAGTCTCGTAAAACACTAAACCAAATCCATAACCGTCATAGTGTCGTCTAAGGTTATTCCAACCGACGTTGTTAGCATTAAATTTCCATAACCATCATAAAGTCATATTTTCAAAGTGGTGGCGTAATTTTAAATTCTCATAACCGCCATAGTGTCATTTTTTATAACCATAGTGTCCCTTTACACTACAGAGATGATTCGTTAACACGTTTTTTTTTTATATTGAAAGGTTTAGGGAAAAGGAATGTTACGATTAAATTTAATTACCACTCCGCAGGAAAAGAAGATCAATTCAATAGAATACTTACCTATTCGTTATTGTTCCAACAAAAGGGTTTGCTATCATCTGAACCAAAGCCTTCGAGCCAAACATGAGGCCGGCTTTTACATTGGCATTCCCATATTCTATGTACTTTTCCTCAAGTTCTTCTTCTGGCGTGAGAAAAGTAGAATTCTGTATAACTATCTCCATGGTTTCATTCCTACACAACATAGGCTCCGGGTTCTTTTTAAGGTAATATGTTGCTAGATAACGCATTGCCGCGAATGATGTACCGTTTTCCAGATCGGCATCTAGCTGCGAACTCGAATTAAAACACACAAGTTTACTAACTATTTCCGTTCGGTTTCCGGCGGAAGCGTTAAACGTCCTTTTTAACTCTTCTGCTCTACTCAGTTCCTCCATTTCTAAAATGAAATTTGGAATGATGGGCACTGTAAAAAGAGAAGTAAACAAGCCAATGTTAATTTCTGTTCAAATCATTGATACAAGACATATACAGTTTTTATCTAACGGCAAATATCTGAAACAATACAAGTTAACTACGTAGAGCTAATATTCTGAGAAAAAGTCTGCTAAAACAAATATAAACAGATTAGCAAAAACATTATAATAACATAAAATCTATACACGTCACACATACAAGCAGAGACGTTACTCTAGTCTAGACTGATACACGCACATTTCAAGAAAAAAATAAAACCATAAGACATTACAACATACTATATATTATAATCAATGTACATGATATTATACAATATACATACGAATAGATCGATCGATAGATAGATAGATACATATACACATACATACATACACAGATAGATAGATAGATAGATAGATAGATAGATAGATAGATAGATAGATAGATAGATAGATAGATAGATAGATAGATAGATAGATAGATAGATAGATAGATAGATAGATAGATAGATAAAATGATTGGTGGATTGATTCCATGAAACATTTCAAGAAATTACAAAATGGAAGAAGCAGGAGCTTTTTAAGGTATTTGAGATCATATCATAAAACTTCAAACTATTCTCCTGATTAGCACCACTGAAAAACTTTCGAATTGACCCCTTAAGCGTGTAGTTCTAAAACTGAGCTTACTCACCCGTAACATTAGTGACTACTTTGGTTTCAATATCTGACCACTATTGTGTAAATACATTTGTGTATGTGCTCTTCTGTAGATTTACAGAGGTTGTTTATTGTGTAAATACATTTGTGTATGTGCTCTTCTGTAGATTTACAGAGGTTGTTTATTGTGTAAATACATTTGTGTATGTCATCTTCTGTAGATTTATAGAGGTTGTTTATTGTGTAAATACATTTATGTATGTACTCTTCTGTAGATTTATAGAGGTTGTTTATTGTGTAAATACATTTATGTATGTACTCTTCTGTAGATTTATAGAGGTTGTTTATTGTGTAAATACATTTGTGTATGTGCTCTTCTGTAGATTTACAGAGGTTTATTTCAGAAATAATTTTCAAATGTTTTGGTCTTGCTCAAATTTGAGTCAAGTTTTATGTTGTAGTGGCATTTTATGAAATATATTTTTTACCGGTTATCAATTACCATCTAGGTACTACTCGCAGTTAGAGTTAATTACAATATATACTTTCTCCTGTACTCATTTGAAGTCATATGGCTAAAATACACGGTGTAATGAGTAAAGTGGGAACATGAACCTTCAGATAATAAATTATATCTAAGCATGGAAGTGCTAGAGTATTATCGATCCAAAACTCCAAGCGAGATAAAATCGTCTTTTCTTCTTATACTACTTATCCAGGATAGTTTTGTTTGGCCTGAGGATTAGGAGAACATTATAGCGTAAACAATACCTCATATACATTTTATATTATTTTATCTGCTTGGCAAAACCCCAAATGGCACAGCTTACAAATTTTGAAAAGAAAAAGTGCGAACGTGTCAAGTTTTACACTGCATGATAGAGATGTAAGCTTTATATATGTCAAAGAAATGTGCGTTACACTGCATGATAGAGATGTAAGCTTATATGTCAAAGAAATGTGCGTTACACTGCATAATAGAGATGTAAGCTTATATGTCAAAGAAATGTGCGTTACACTGCATAATAGAGATGTAAGCTTATATGTCAAAGAAATGTGCGTTACACTGCATAATAGAGATGTAAGCTTATATGTCAAAGAAATGTGCGTTACACTGCATAATAGTGATCTAAGCTTATATGTCAAAGAAATGTGCGTTACACTGCATAATAGAGATGTAAGCTTATATGTCAAAGAAATGTGCGTTGCTAAATATTTCTAACCAGAATGTAATCAACGATTACACGGCTTGACTCTACAAAGCTTTTAGTAGTCTCCAGCCGTGATTGCAAACATTAATTCTCATAAATAGCAACTAAAGTGACACTGACAATGCAACGTTGACCCCGTGATAGGACATGCAAGACATGAAACAAAAATTAACATTATTATATATGATATCGAATTAGAGGTACAATAATGAGTAGATACAAAACCAGCGATGATTGTTGTTTTCTTTTTCTGTCTTAAATCATTGTTCTTAAAACATGCTTCAGATGCTGTTTTCATTGTCCTCTCATAGAAGCCATATTTTACTATGTGAAAGTCATAAGCTTTTAGTAGCCTTGGAGTGATGTCCACTATTAGATACATAGTTCAGGCATCAGTAATTACTCTGATTAGCCAGTAAAGCTAAGGTCTCACATAAAATGTGTGCAGTCCACTAATTCCTATACTCATGTACAATACACAGTTAATTTGTTGAGGGTTACTTATTACATTATACAATGTATAGTCATTAGTTTACGATAGAATATAACATATTTATTCCTGCTTTCAATTTCATTGGTCAGAAGGGCGTTCTGTGTAGGCTAGGATGTATATAGCATCGAAAATCGAGACGCGAACTCACGCGGTCAGAGGTGCGATGTGTTAGGGATCTGTAAAGATCGAGTGTCTTAGACCACTCGGCCACCCGGGGCCCCCAAAAATCCATGTGGTTATGATCTAAACACAAATACTTAACCTATGTTAGTAGATCATAAAAGGAAGGTCATAGTGACCGTCCTCAGACAATTGAAAAGATAAGTTTGTGGGAGTCAGAAAATCAATGACAAATCTGGGTAACTGGATCATATTCTTCTAAAATGCTGGGTCAGCATCATTTAGTTACTGGGTGGTCTGTAGGGCCCATCCTTTATTTAGGTAGGGTTAGCCAATCATATTTTGTATGTAAGGGAAGTGGGGTTTGGTATGTGATATAGCATATATAGCTAGACTTAGAGAGAATAAAGGGAAGATGGAGGAGGCGAAATATGAGAAACCAGGTGGAGTGGTGACAGATATCTGAAAACCATGTAGCTAAAATTGTAGTATAGAAACATTGTAGCGGTGGACAGGAAATTAGTATTTTATATATATATATATATATATATATATATATATATATATATATATATATATATATATATATATATATATATATATATAAACAGTAGTCGTAAAAAATGACTTGAGTGATTTATTATACACCACTGAGGTCCCCTCACCCCGAACCCATAGGGTTATATGGATAAGAAGAAATACCGGGTCTGAGAACCACCGACCCACGGAAGCCTACTGGAAAGCTTTTTCGCATACTCACGCTGGCCGAGCCGAGACTAGAGCACACGCGGACATAAATAATGGTCACAACTACCACTTTTTGTAATAAGGGTGTAATATTTTTCCTAATGCATTCCTTCAACAAGTTTCTTAATTCTTGGCTGGATATATGGTAATGAGAAAAATGACAAATTAAACCAAAGCCAGTCGAAGATAAAATATAGGTCACGATGAGAGTCTTTTGTTGCAAGGGTGTGGTACAGAGATGGATATAAGCATTGTTTTGAAGGTTCTAGACCACTGCCTAAGAAACGTACATCATACACGAAATTTAACCCAAATAAGTAAATCATAATATATAGGCCATAATAACCTACTTCTGCAATGAGAGAGTAGCGCTCATCAACACGCATCCCCTTACTAAGTTTAATAATTATATATAGGAAATATCCAACATAGCATGCATAAACCCATGTGGTTAAAAACTTAACCTAAGCCAATCACATTTGAAACATAGGTCACAGTGACCTTTTATGTACGGGTGTTGTACTAATGGTGATCAATACGACTATCTAGCTTGATGATTATGCAATGAACAAAGCTTGAGAAATAAATTGAAAACACAAAATTTAACAACAGTAAGTGAAGAGTGAAATATGGGTCAACGTTACTAACATTTGTGATGTAGCACTCGTCAAGATGCATCCCCTCGCCAAGGTTTATGATTCCAGGTATTTCAGTATGTATCCAGGATGCATAAATTCTAAGCTAAGGCAAAAACTTAACCAAGAATGTATATGTATGAACAAAGTTAGCTCCTGAGAGTCCCTTCCCCAGGGGTAAGTGCTATGAAACCCATTCCAATCTGTTGGCTAGGACCATGGAAAAAAGATTTTTTGGTTTTTGCGAGTTAAATCGCAATTAGAAGGATATGGCTTTATTGATTTTCTGTAAATGAATCATTAATAACAAGAAACTGTTTACATTACTTAGTGATGTCGCATCAGCACTTATAGTTTACCTCTTATCGATGTACAGCGTGTTTTAGTATTGTGTTTAATAAATCACGAAATTAAAACTCACTGCGAACTTTTGAGGAATGTTTAGGTCTTCAAGATCGCTAGATATTTAATATATTAATGGACATTTTAATGTAGAATCAGCATTAAAACGGCAGAAACATAGAGATGCCTAGAAATTTCAGCAATTATTCAGACACTTAATCTGAATGTGAACCAGTCTTAAATTTCAGCCATACATTTGTGCTGAGTCAACAATAAAATTTCAGTAAAAAGCATCAAAGAACGTCGGAGAGATCAATTCACGGCCACATTCTAAATATCTAGCAATCTTGGATAGCAAAAAAAACCCTATAATCACTAGTCCTATTTTTATTAGTATTATATTATTATCGTTAAAATGATAACATATAAATTAAACTATGTATTTAGAAACTTAGATCCGACAGGAAGTAAAGGTCTTAATATAAGAGTCAACATGGGGTAAAATGTCTCAGAGATACCACAGCCTGCAAAGGCTTCAAGGTAAAATGTCTCAGAGATACCACAGCCTGCAAAGGCTTCAAGGTAAAATGTCTCAGAGATACCACAGCCTGCAAAGGCTTCAAGGTAAAATGTCTCAGAGATACTACAGCCTGCAAAGGCTTCAAGGTAAAATGTCTCAGAGATACCACAGCCTGCAAAGGCTTCAAGGTAAAATGTCTCAGAGATACCACAGCCTGCAAAGGCTTCAAGGTAAAATGTCTCAGAGATACTACAGCCTGCAAAGGCTTCAAGGTAAAATGTCTCAGAGATACAACAGCCTGCAAAGGCTTCAAGGTGAGATGTCTCAGAGATACAACAGCCTGCAAAGGCTTCAAGGTAAAATGTCTCAGAGATACCACAGCCTGCAAAGGCTTCAAGGTAAAATGTCTCAGAGATACTACAGCCTGCAAAGGCTTCAAGGTAAAATGTCTCAGAGATACAACAGCCTGCAAAGGCTTCAAGGTATAATCGAGCTAGTGATAAAGATCTTAATGAGAGACACACCTGGGATGGGTGTGGGGTGGGGTGGGGGTGGGTCAAAGTCTCATTGTCAGACCTGACAGGGAATAAAAGTCTCAGAGTTAGATCTAACGGGATAAATGTATCGATGTCTGATCCAACAGGAGATACAAGATCTCAAGTTTATATCCAACAGCGGATAAAAGGTCTCAATGTTATATCCAATAGGGGATAAAAGGTCTCAGAGTAAGATCTAACGGGGTAAATATATCGATGTCAGATCAAACAGGGAATAATAGTCTCAGAGTAAGATCTAACGGGGTAAATATATCGATGTCAGATCTAACAGGAGATAAAAGGTCTCAATGTTATATCCAATAGGGAATAAAAGGTCTCAATGTTATATCCAATAGAGGATAAAATGTCTCAGTGTTATATCCAATAGGAGATAAAATGTCTCAATGTTATATCCAATAGGAGATAAAATGTCTCAGTGTTATATCCAATAGGGGATAAAATGTCTCAGTGTTATATCCAATAGGAGATAAAATGTCTCAATGTTATATCCAATAGGAGATAAAATGTCTCAGTGTTATACCCAATAGGGGATAAAATGTCTCAGTGTTATATCCAATAGGAGATACATGTCTGAATGTAAGATCCAGCAGGGTTGAATCTCTCGATGTTAGAACCTTCAGGAGATAAAGGGTTCAATTAAGATCCAACAGGGAGTAAATGACCTGGTGTAAGATCCAACAGGGGGTAAAGGTTTCAGTGTAAGATCAATCAAGGGAAAAATGTTTCAATGTTTTCGAGGCCTCGAAACAGAGAGGGACAGATTCAAAACACCTGCAGCTGACAGAAACAATACATTTTGTCCCTACTGTATTAATTATATAAAAGATGAAATGCATTTTGTCATGGACTGTGTTTTGTATAGTAACACAAGATACATAACTGTTGGGTGACTGCGTGATATTGTTCTTATTAATGAGAATGTCTTTTAACAATACAAAATAATTAACATTCATTACTTTACAAGGAGACTTTGGTAACGATATTACCCACCTATTAATGAATTTTGTACAAAACTGTACACATTCATTAATGTAATTCCCCATGTCAATATTTAAGACATTTATCATCATTGTTTACACCACCCATTGTTTGTTGCTTGTGTAGTCGTGTCTTGTTGTTTTAACCTGTACGTGCAATTAATGTTTTATGTATCTTTGTCTTTGTTTCTCTTTAGCATGTACCTATTATTATTATTATTATTATTATTATTATATTTTATATAATTGTCTTGCATCGAGTATAATACTCATGACGATTAAAGAACTGAATTGAATCGAACTAAATGCAAGATTTAACAGGGATTCAATGTCTAGTTGTGAAAACCAACAGGAGATAAAGGTCTCAAAGTAAAAATAAACAGGGGCCATATGTCTTGCTGTAAGATCTAAGAATCGTTAAGGTCTCATGGCAAAAGCAAACATTCGCAATGCAAGATCCAGCTGGGGATAAATATCTCTATCTCAGCTCCGACATGTGGTATTTGTGTTGATGTATGATCGAACATGGGGTAAATGTCTCAATGTCAGTTCAGACAGGAGTATATTTATAGGTTACTGCATTTGTATGGGAAAATATGAACGAGTTTTCTGAGTTATACTGCACGACGTCAGGAGTGCAGTATAGCTCAGGAAAAACGAGTTCATATTTTGCCATACAAATGCAGTAACCTTTTTATTATATACTCGTTTTGCTTTTCTACCTAAGGCTGAATAATAAAAAGAACACACTACAAGAAACAAAGTAACTGAATTTCTGCTATATTCTAAAGTAAATACACAACCGAAGTTAAACCAATACACAGTAACAGTATTCATGCGCACATGGCACCGCCCAGTGACCATTGAACTTGGTAGAGCACCGCGCGAACAGTGATTTGTTTCAAAAAGAAATCTCATTTTGGTCTACTTAATATTGAAATTTTGAGTCATATTGTGAATGACTGCGCCTTGGAACAACTTTCCTTGTTGATCTGGAATGGAGGGATTTTGTTTTTCTGTCGATTCAGCTAAATTCTGCTCTTTTAGTTTTTAGCTGGGTCTATTACGTACGATGTACATGTAGCTAGAGGGACTGGCCTCGACAGCAAGCTAGCTTACACATATGTTACTGTCCTGTCATTGATAGTTTGGAATCATAAGGTGGACAAAATATGAAATTCTTTTAAGTGAAATTCTCAAGAAGATGCAGGATTAAAAATTTTTTTAGGGAATATTAAATTCATTTCGTTTTGGAGTGCAGTAAATTCTCCTTTGAAATGTGATTTCTGTTGGAAATGTAGTCTAGATTGCAGTGCAATTTCGCGCCGTGGATCAGAAAGTACATTTTGAAGAAATTCAGGATGCAGAAAGTAAGTACATTTATTGTCATTCTTATTACCAGCTATAGATGACATATTTATATGTACTGCATAATAAATCCAAACAATTTCTCAAAAAAAAAAAAAAAAAAAAAAAAATCGGCAAAATTGCAAAGCAGCTGGGGTGTGAGAGCCCATTTCGTCAGCGGAAAATAAGGCTTTTTCGTTATCGTGGCTTCTTGGCTCCGAGGCACTTGCTTTTATACTAAAACCCGCCTTCTTTAGTTGTATTTTTTTCGAATTTAGTGCTTGGACTGACTTGTAAAATTAGCGGTCTCTGAGAGAAACGGAATATCATTTGGTCATAAGATGCCTTTTTATGCTATTTTTTATAGACTCTAGAGAGCACGGTTCATAGTCTGAACCATCGGCTAAATAAGTGTTTAAATGATCAGAATGATATTTTCAATACTGCATGCCTCACGTTTGTTGTCATAAAGCCACAGCTGTACATTGTGAATATCACGTTCAGTCACTTGCTTGGTTGAAAGATTCTTTTGTGACTCAATGAATTCATCCACATCGTCAGCTCTATCATCTCTACTCTCAAACAGCTTGTTTAGTTCATCCACAGACAAATCTAATAAAGCAAAAGCTCAGGTGTCTGCTACATTTGTTTGTTTACAATAAAAAGTAGTTCCTAACACACGATACTATTTTTTAGACACACGTGTCGTGCAGTATGAAGCCGTGCTGTATGGAGAAATACTGCACGATTCTGACAATGCAAAGTTAATGGAGAAAAAAATGAGTATATAATAAGTATCGATATAAGATCCAACAGGGTTATATGTTTCGATGTAAGATCTTTCAGGGGGTATTATCTCAGTGTAAGATCCTACAGGGGGTATTATCTCAGTGTAAGATCCTACAGGGGGTATTATCTCAGTGTAAGATCCTACAGGGGGTATTATCTCAGTGTAAGATCCTACAGGGGGTATTATCTCAGTGTAAGATCCTACAGGGGGTATTATCTCAGTGTAAGATACAACAGGGGTATATGTGTCAATGCAAGATCCGACAGGGGGTATTGTCTCAGTGTAAGATCCTACAGGGGGTATTGTCTCAGTGTAAGATGCAACAGGGGTATATGTGTCAATGTAAGATCCGACAGGGGTATTGTCTCAGTGTAAGATACAACAGAGGTATTGTCTCAGTGTAATATCCGACAGGGGTATTGTCTCAATGTAATATCCGACAGAGGTATTGTCTCAGTGTAATATCCGACAGGAGTATTGTCTCAATGTAAGATCCTACAGGGGGTAAAGATCCCAATGTCAGATCCGACAGGGTATATGTGTCGATGTAAGATCTATCCAACAGGGGTTAAAGAGATTGATGCGTACGGAAAGTACCACAGTTGAGCTCTGCTACTACACACTATACAAGTGCAAGATTATTCAACATAGCTTGAGCACAACTGACCGTACTAATGGTATGGATTAATAAAGTAAGTATGTGGACTTACCCACTGTAGTAAGCAGCATATTGTCCAAGAAAATGGCAATGAACACAATAATTAGAATAAGTTTCCTGGATCCCCTAAAGCTCCCAAGAAAAGCTATGAATTTCTTCCACGGTGATGTCACAGCCGTCATGTTTGCAGCTCACGGTGTTTGGCGAAAACAAATTTACCCTGAAAGTAAAAGTACATGTGGATGGAAATTATCTTAACCAAATATGTGGAATGGAATCACCGCCATATATATAAATATATATATATATGGGTAGAAACATCCATTGCCCGGCAAAACTAAATCGTAGCATTGGGCAACCGGTAGGGCACTAAATTGTGAAGGCTATGATTTATAATGAGTGTGATTATTATGATCAAATATCAGCTTCTATGGGCAACCTTGCTGTTGTTTATGGAAGGTGTTAATGTTTATTAAAGATGTGACACATACCTATGTAATAATCCTACTTCATGCCTTCACCTGGTGATTAAGGGCTGGCTAATGCCAGATGTTAAACGGTCTGCATGCTTATTTTCTGGCACTGATTACAATATTATAAAACAACTTCCCAAAGAAGCGACACCAGGAACAAATCTTTACTCCAATGATTACGTTTTCTTAAGCCAAACATTCTTACACAGACGCATGCTGAATTTGTAGTTGTTTTTAATCCCTCTACACCGTTCAGATAACCTTTATTCTAGTGCTTAGATATGGATGACTTCAAAAGGCAATTACTCTTTCATAATTCAATGCAGATATATTATAATGATAGATACTTACACTGTGCTACTTATGACTGTCTTTTCTTTTTTTTATCTTTGAAAGCATGACAGATAGACAATTTAACCGACAAAAATAGATTCGGTAACATGTATGATACATTCATATGCAGTTTAAGAGGAAAATAAATGTATAAAATAACCATAACATTTTAGTAAATAAAAAAATGAACTTTTTATTGGAGAGGCCAAAGAAATTTATTTGGCATGGGCTTAATACTCATATCAGGGTCCAAGATTGTAAACATTTGAAACTAACAGTAATTCTGAACTTACAAAAAATACTGCCCTCAGTGCATAATGCAAAGACAGATTTGTCAATAACACTTGCAAAATATTACATACACAGAACAAATTATAATTTATAGACAGTCAGAATTATAATTTATAGACAGTCAGAATTATAATTTATAGACAGTCAGAATTCCGTCCATTTTAGCTCTTTGAAATTGAGTCTTTAATATCAATGTTAGAGTTCCTGTGTACTTCAAGAGCATATAGGGAATCTACTGAGTCATAAGCATTAAAACACTGACGTTGATTAAATCATACATTTTGAAATAATTTATTGAGAAATGAAGGTAATAATTTGATTAAACATTTGCAGCAAAATTTGATTTACTGTTGATTAATCATTTTCAGTGGAATAGCGTTAGAGAATTTCTAACGTGGACAACCACATGATTTTATTTGCAACCAGATTTTGCAGTTTGGTTTACCAGTGGGGAACAATGCTTTTTTAAATATTGTCTAGTCATATATATATATATATATATATATATATATATATATATATATATATATATATATATATATATATACACATAAAAGTTCATGACACACGTTATGTTGTTGATTTAACATTTAAAGTAATAAATTCAATCCTTTTCTTCAGTTTTAATTTTGTGTTTTGTTTTGCCAATGAGGCCATGAAACCTGTTGTATTTGTACGCTTGCATGAGGCAATGAAACCTGTTGTATTTGTACGCAATGACAATTGTTGTATTTGTACGCTTGCATGAGGCAATGACAATTGTTGTATTTGTACGCTTGCATGAGGCAATGAAACCTGTTGTATTTGTACGCTTGCATGTTTTACTTCGTCATAAGCTATAGCCTGTCATTAGCAATGTTGTCGGCGAAATTCCCATTGCCTCATTTTGGATAATCTCGCGAGACGTGTGCTTTTGGGTACACCGAATTGGAGAATTGCTGCATCTCAGTTTTATCTCAGTTTTCCTTTGTCATGTTTCTTTTTCCGTCTTTTAAATGGACCATCAAATCCCAAATTTGTAACCAGATTATATATATATATATATATATATATATATATATATATATATATATATATATATATTTATATATATATAAAACCTACTGGGTTGTTAATCTCTCTCTCTCTCTCTCTCTCTCTCTCTCTCTCTCTCTCTGGTATTTCGATATAAGCCTTTCAGCAACACGATTATAATAATTACGTGGATAAGAATGTTCACTACAGAGATCACGTGGATAAGAATGTTCACTACAGATATCACTTGGATAAGAATGTTCACTACAGAGATCACGTGGATAAGAATGTTCACCAGAGAGTTCATGTGATAGAAAAATAAATTTAGGATTATATATGACACAAGGACGTTTAATTAGCTTGTGGGAATAAATGTACCACTAGCATTATTCATAGATTTTTCATTCTTTGTTTATAGCTATAAAATAACAAAATAAAATCCTGACTTCCTACACAATAATATTACAAAATAAGTACATTAGGACTTTGTTAGATTTCTTACTTTTATTAAATGTAAGTTTTGGAAAAGTTGTATATTTTGTATTTCTTTGAAAATAGAAACTATAAGAATCATTATTTATTCATTAACTTTCAAGTAACAAATTTAGTCCATCAAAAATAATTTTTATAAACAAAACGCTAAAGAAACTTTCAAGTAGCAAATTTAGCCCATCATAGATAATTTTTATAAACAAAACACTAAACTCCTTTTCCCTGTGGCATATGTCTGTTCGAAATATATTACACGGGGGTGATCCATAAATATACAATATTTTCAACTTTGTGCTTGAAGAGAGAGAGAGGGGGGGGGCCGGGGGCTATTTTAGACGGCTGCGATATTGCAAATGTTATAGTGGTATATCAACTTGTCAAACACCAGGTAACAAAAACACAATTTTGCTCATTTAATTTTCATAAAACAACTCGAAAAATGAAAACAAAACCCCGAACCCAATATACAATATACACAATTAATTTTAAGGGGTCTGGATGTGAGCGTATGTAGAGACATTCCAGCTAGTAGAATTTCGTTAGCACGCTATCGCAGATATATGCACATTGTATTAAATATTGCCTAATTTGAAACAGTAACCTTTTAGACCCTCTAGTCGTCACACCACCTCCTTCCCCTGGATCAGTAACAGTAACATTTTAGACCCTCTGGTCGTCACACCACCTCCTTCCCCTGGATCAGTAACAGTAACATTTTAGACCCTCTGGTCGTCACACCACCTCCTTCCCCTGGATCAGTAACAGTAACATTTTAGACCCTCTGGTCGTCACACCACCTCCTTCCCCTGGATCAGTAACAGTAACATTTTAGACCCTCTGGCCGTCACACCACCTCCTTCCCCTGGATCAGTGTGTTATAGGTCCTAACCCCAAATCCAAATCCATTGCCTTGATCTTTTCACGCAACTTCGTTTCTTACATAACACGAATGATGTTTGTAAATTAAATTCATTATTCATCATTAGGAAATGTAATGCCTATTTTTAGGTACTGCCTAATGTTGGTGTTATTTTTGTAGTTCCTGCTGTTTGCCAGCTTTTTCACGCTAGGGGCTAGGGGAGAGGGAAGCTCCACAGAGCTGCAACATTACAGTTTTTATTCTTGAATATCCCTCAGCTCATCAGTCTATAAACCTACCTATGATAATCTAGGATAGAGTCTATAAACCTACCTGTGATAATCTAGGATAGAGTCTACAAACCTACCTGTGATAATCTAGGATAGAGTCTATAAACCTACCTGTGATAATCTAGGATAGAGTCTTTAAACCTACCTGTGATAATCTAGGATAGAGTCTATAAACATACCTGTGATAATCTAGAATAGTGGTTGATGGATTCTGATGAAAGATATTTATAGTGATTTATACAATATCTACTTCAGATTAACATTGGTTTAATTATTTTGCTTATATAAAGGTACTTCATAACATTTTTTTTAAATGTATGTACGTTGAGACCTACATGGAAGACTTGTTATTGCCAAACCTATAGCCTCTTTCAAAACTGTATATGATAAATAACTAAAATAAAACAAATTTTGATCGTCCCCTCCGTTCTGGTATTTTATTTTTTGTAATTTTACGATTTTTTTTCCTTTGGGGTGGGATGGGGGGTTAAAGGCACTTTTAACGCATTATTGGTTATACCATGCCGAGGAAATGGGAACTAAGCGCCTTTCTATAGGACACACCCAGACATCCAACCCGGCCTGGCCTGGGCGAGTATCAAACCCACGACCCTTGGATTACCAACTGACCAACCCGTGGTTTCCCAATTTTATGATGGAAAATGATAGAATATGTTGAATAAAAAGACTGCTCATGTCTGCTCAAAGATGAAGTACGAGTTTTAACTTAAAAACACAAAAAGTTATAAATGAAAAAGTTCTCAAGTTAAATAGTACCGATGTTTTATGAATGTGTATACATTTTTTCCTATACCACGCACACAAGTCTTAGGCGCACGTGCTTCTGAGAAACGGGACTCTTGGAAGAAATTCAACTGTGCACGTTTAAGTTTAAACGCCCATATCTCAGCAACCAGATGTCTAATTTGAACGAAATATTTTGTTTTGTCAGTTTGGGATTGAACAATTTCTGGGAACTTTATCGAACAGTAGAATACTTAAATTTGACAACTGGTTGCCATAACTTTTCTTGTTTACCAATATGGCAATTAACATATATCATCAAATGAATTGTCAGAATGCAGAGAGGAAATTTTAGATTTGGAATGATGCAACTGAGATTTTTGATGTGTGTAGTAGCTATTAAAAGCATGCATATCGAATCATCGAATCGCATGGGATCTGAAGATATGAAATTGCATTATTCAAATATCACACATATCAAATTTAGAGAGAAATATTGGCAGTATTCCAATATCACACATGTCAAATTTAAAGAGAAATATTGGCAGTATTCCAATATCACACATATCAAATTTAAAGAGAAATATTGGCAGTATTCCAATATCACACATATCCAATTTAGAGAGAAATATTGGCAGTATTCCAATATCACACATATCCAATTTAGAGAGAAATATTGGCAGAGGTAATGCTGCAACAAGCAGCAAGTTGCCGACATTGAACAATGCAAATTGGAATATGCGTCGTATATTAATAGAAAATATATACCTAGAATTATGGCACTGATTCTCCTCCTTACAAATACAAAATAGAACAGGCGAGAACACCGAATAGGGATAGTATCAGTGTAGCAACAAGAAAACTGCAGCAAAGTAATATCATATGCATATCAATACACTCTCATATGCATATCAATACTCCTTCATATGCATATCAATACTCTCTCATATGCAGATCAAAAAAACTCTCATGTGCATATCAATAAAACTATTATATGCATATCAATAAAACTCATATGCATATTAATAAAACTCATATGCATATCAATACTCTCTCATATGGATATGAATAAAACTCTCATATGCAGATCAATATTCCCTCATATGCATATCAATGCTCTCATATGCATATCAATAAAAATCTATGCATATCAATACGTTCTCATCAATATCAATACTCTCTCATATGCATATCAATAAAACTCTTATATGCATATCAATAAAACTCATATGCATATCAATACACTCTTATATGCATATCAATAAAACTCTCATATCCATATAAATAAAATTCTCATATGCATATAAATACTCTCTCATATGCATATCAATACTCACTCATATGCATATCAAGAACACTCTCATATGCATATAAAAAACTCTTATATGCATATAAGTAAAACTCATATGCATATCAATAAAACTCTCATATGCATATCAATACTCTCTCATATGCATATCAATAAAGCTCTCATATGCATATCAATAAAACTTAAGCTTATACTTTTGTAATAGCAGTTCGGAATTTCACGGGCTGCCACGATGACGTCGATGGATGGCCAAATATATAGGACAGTGAAGGCCAGTGATGAATAAAATCAAATAATTTAAAATCTGCCTAAAATCTCTCCATTCTTTTGTGGAAAATGAGCGCAAAACCGAGTGTATATGATGACCATGCATGGGAGATAGCTGATAGATAGTTATTAAAATTATAGTTGATAGATAGTTATTAAAATTATAGTTGATAGATAGTTATTAAAATTATACATATTAACAGAGATTTCTTGCAAAAGTAAAAGCAGGAAAAGAATCGCTGAGAAATAAGAATTTATGGTATAGAAAGGCGATATAAACAATTCCTGGAATATTTATAATCATCAATTAAAATTATTCTTAGTGCCAAAAGTCATATCTGCTCAATAATTCTAAGTGTAAGGTAGAGGCAATTGAATGATACAATAATCAGGTGTGAGGCAGAGGCAATTGAATGATACAATAATCAATTTTGAGGCAGAGGCAATTGAATGATACAATAATCAAGGGTTTGTCACTAGAGTAACTATATTTCAATACTTACTCAATACTCACTCAGCATATTCAATGAAGGTAAGATGTCAATGCCTAATCATATGTTCAATGAAGGTAAGATTTCAATACCTGATCATATGTTCAATGAAGGCTAGATTTCAATACTTTATCATATGTTCAATGAAGGCTAGATTTCAATACTTTATCATATGTTCAATGAAGGCTAGATTTCAATACTTTATCATATGTTCAATGAAGGCTAGATTTCAATACTTTATCATATGTTCAATGAAGGCTAGATTTCAATACTTTATCATATGTTCAATGAAGGCTAGATTTCAATACTTTATCATATGTTCAATGAAGGCTAGATTTCAATACTTTATCATATGTTCAATGAAGTTAAGATTTGAGTACTTACTCAGTATTATCAATGAAGGTAAGATTTCAGTACTTACTCGGTATTATCAATGAAGGTAAGATTTTAGTACTTACTCAGTATTATCAATGGAGGTAAGATTTCAGTACTTACTCAGTATTATCAACAAAGGTAAGATTTCAGTACTTACTCAGCATATTCAATGGAGGTAAGATTTCAGTACTTACTCAGTATTATCAATGAAGGTAAGATTTCAGTACTTACTCAGTATTATCTATGAAGGCAAGATTTCAGTACTTACTCAGTATATTCAATGGAGGTAAGATTTCAGTACTTACTCTGTATTATCAATGAAAGCAAGATTTCAGTACTTACTCAGTATTATCAATGAAGGTAAGATTTCAGTACTTACTCAGTATTATCAATGAAGGTAAGGTTTCAGTTCTTACTCAGTATTATCAATGAAGGTAAAGGTTTCAGTACTTACTCAGTATTATCAATGAAGGTAAGATTTCAGTACTTACTCAGTATTATCGATGGAGGTAAGATTTCAGAACTTATTCAGTATTATCAATGAAGGTAAGGTTTCAGTACTTACTCAGTATATTCAATGGAGGCAAGGTTTCAGTACTTACTCAGTATTATCAATGAAGGTAAGATTTCAGTACTTACTCAGTATTATCAATGACGGTGATTATTTAGCATAGCTCTTCATGGACACTGTTCGATTTGTCGTGTAGGTATCATCACTATTCTGATGTTACTTCCATAATACAGTATCCATTATCATAAATAAAACACAGTCGTTCATATATCTTCTCTTTACTTCATCAACGTTAGTGCTCTTTACATTCCATTTTGCCAATCAGATCCACGTAATTCGATCAGAAGATCCTGAAACCGACATGACATAACCTAATAATACACTGATATGCACGATACATGAAAAATCTCTTGCTTAAATGCACGTATTCTAGTTGATAGGTATCCTTATTTCATTTTACCCTCGGCACTGTTTGACGACGTAGACTTCTTATGTATCTATCATTACCGACAATAAGACATCACTGCCTGCTGACTCCTTTTTATTATTTCATAGCAAGAGTCACATCGAGAGAAGAGCCAATAAAAACTGACCTATCATTTGCGATCGGTTCAAGATCCAATGAAAACTTACCTATCATGTGCCGATCTGTCAAAAATCGAAAATGCGAGTGTCTTTCACTTCTCAATCAAAGCGGAACTACGAGTTTTACATGGTAAAGAGGTTAGCCGTTTTGATTGCTGAGTGAAGTGGGGTTTTTTCGAATTCTATTATAGCATCTCAAACATTCAAAATGCAATCAGAAATTTCCCAAAGTATAGATCTGAAGTATGTCAAAATGTATGTTACTCATCAAAGTATTATGTACTTAAAAAATTGCACATCTATGTTCTGACATTTTCATATTGTTTCACGTGCTTTCAGCATATTGTATTGGCGCATTGCCGATTAGAGAGAAACCTCGTAACGAGAGAATGTCGACGAGTCGATTAAATCAACAAACATTACTTAAGCCCGCTATTCATCAACAACTACTGCTTTCTGTCAATTGATACAGAAGCAGAACTGCGGAATACAAGAGCTTCACGTAGCTCAAAATATTCTGACAATGTAGGAAGAGCCTTACAAATGATAACGGGAATAACGAGTAAAATGGTGCAAATAAGTATCATGTAACAAGCTTTTAGTTCATGATAGCATCGGACTAGTGTTTGTTGTCAAATTATTCATCAATCAGTAAGAATAAATATGCTATGGGCGCCAAATGGTCGATAGCGAACGTGACTGAAAGCACAACTCCAATAAAATATAAACATTGGTATTACGTATGCAAAAATTACTCTGAAATTTATGCGGTCATTTTAGAGAAAGGATGGTTTAAGAATATATTTAAATTTATTGAGCCAAGCGTAAAAAGTTATCATGTACAAAATAAGACTTGAAATAATTTTTCACAAAATTCATCCATGCAAAGTATTATCAAGAAAGGTCCGGTATTAGAGATGACCAGAGAGTTTTACCTAGGGAATGCAGTGAGAAAAGTTTCCATGAAAACCGACATAGTGCACTTTGTTGAATATTTGCGACGTATATATTTTATGGAAAGAAATATCACGGGTAGCTACTAATCAGTACCTAAATTGGCTACATCCAAGCTATCAGTACCTAAATTGGCTACATTAAAGTTGAACGTTTTTGCCAATAATAAACCTAAGGTAGATGCATATAACAAAAAGATCCATCCAAAGTTCATTTGAAATTTGTAAGTCGCTGTTGAAAGATATAGTTTTTGTAACTCGAAATTATTTTTCCATTACCCTGAGGGTTCCATTGGTCAATAGACGCCATGTAATATCGTTTGTGGCTTCAATATTTTTTTTATACTTTCTTGGTTTTAATTATTGATATAAAAGTTAACAATGTCTAGTATTAAAGTGTTATGTATAATGTTTACATATTTAATTTTGTCCTTGTTTGTAGGATGTAAACAAGTTGTTTACTTAGAATTCGAGGTCAGGGTTGCTTTTGTTTACAATTAGATTGGTTTTTCCACTAGAATTAATGGTATTTGTCATGTAGTCATATGATTTTCTGGAAAATTGTGTCAGGTGACTTGTGTTTATATATAGGGAGTTTGGTAAACAATAATTCATTCTTGTTCTAATGGTCAGTCTATGAAGAATCATTTTAATAATCAGATGTTTACAAGTGTATTGTGAAAATCAGAGCAAATCCAGAGAGAGGAATTATTTAAAATATTCATTGGATTACTAAAGTCCTCATTCTTATTTAGGATTGATACATGACTTTGGGATATTTGTGAATTCATTCAAAGATATTCTGGATTGCAACATTCAGGCATATCAGGACATTCAAGACCTCTGGCACATCAGGACAGTCAGTGCTACTGGAATTCATTCGGAACATTCCATATTTAGGACTTGTGATTAGAACATTTAGGATTATTGGATTATTTGGATTTTAATTCACAATATTCTAAGTGTCTTTTTGAAATTTCATTTGAACTGTATAGAAATAACTTGTTTGTTGGTTTTACTTACATTGATGGTTTCACTTTCTTTATGTCACATATTTTTAAGACCTAGAGTCGTAACAGAAGCCACAAACGATACTACATGGCATCTGTTGACCAATGGAACCCTCATGGTAACGGACAAATAATTTCGAGTTCCAGATAAATGACATGGTGAGTCTAGAGGGGATAAGGAAATAAAGTTGCTTTCGCAGAAAAAGCTACATACGTTAAATACTGAGCCCAAACACCGATAATATTGTTACACATCCGTGTAGAGAAAGACCGTTATTTTAGCAATTACGTGTAGAGTAAGACCGTTATTTTAGCAATTACGTGTAGAGTAAGACCGTTATTTTAGTAATTACGTGTAGAGTAAGACCATTATTTTAGTAATTACGGTGTAGAGTAAGACCGTTATTTTAGTAATTACGGTGTAGAGTAAGACCGTTATTTTAGCAATTACGTGTAGAGTAAGACCGTTATTTTAATAATTACGTGTAGAGTAAGACCGTTATTTTAATAATTACGTGTAGAGTAAGACCGTTATTTTAGTAATTACGTGTAGAGTAAGACCGTTATTTTAGCAATTACGTGTAGAGTAAGACCGTTATTTTAGTAATTACGGTGTAGAGAAAGACCGTTATTTTAGTAATTACGTGTAGAGTGAGACCGTTATTTTAGTAATTACGGTGTAGAGTGAGACCGTTATTTTAATAATTACGGTGTAGAGTGAGACCGTTATTTTAGTAATTACGGTGTAAAGTAAGACCGTTATTTTAGTAATTACGGTGTAGAGAAAGACCGTTATTTTAGTAATTACGGTGTAGAGTAAAACCGTTATTTTAGTAATTATGGATCTTACATGAGTGTTCATCTCAAATCATATTTACGACTTGAATAATTCTTTATCTTGCGACTTGAATAATTCTATATCTTGCGAGCTCTGGCGAGCAAACGATTGAAATTATTGGACAAGTTTTATAAATTTCATTTTGAATTAAGGACTAAAGTAATGCACAATTTTCTTTTGAAATCACATTTCGGAAAAGAAAACTATTTTGAAGTATACAACAGGTAAAATTACTTTCCTGTAAAATAGAAATACCTTTCTCTTTTTGAGAGGAATTTTAAGAGAAATTTTTTAATGTAGCGTATACCTTTGATTATGGTATTTTTCATTGGTTTCTCGTCTCAATCAAAAGGCACAACTACAACAAACTGAACACTGTGCCTGAATCACCGTCACCGGCATAGAAAGTAAAATCTTGACTTTGTCTGTGGAGTAATTTCAGTCGGAAGTGAACCAATAGTGCCTCATCACGCTATACTACATTTATATAATTACGTGTTTCGTGACAGGAAGCTGTGGGGTAAAATTAAAGAATGTCAAGTAAAATCGATAAGTGTACCGAGGAATTAAAAACAAATACAAGAATCAAGAGTTCAAAGGATACTATTAGAATCTCGAGTGGTGTTTATGCCATCGTTTCCCGAACGTATGAGTTCTTTTCATAGTTTTCAAAAAAAAAAAAAATATGACTATAACTTGAATACCTCAGACGAATTACTAAACTTCAAACACAAATTGCCAAAACACTTTTCCCATATTATCTAAAAAATGAAGACCAAAATAACCAAATGAAAAGTTTCTTCATTAAGACAAAAATAACGAAATTAAGCTTTTCCCCATTAAGACCAAAATAGCCAAATGAAGCCTGAAGCTTTTCTCCATTAGGACCAAAAATAACCAAACGAAGATTGAAGATTTTGTCCATTATGACCAAAAATAACCAAACGAAGATTGAAGATTTTGTCCATTATGACCAAAGGAACCAAATGAAACTTTTCTCCATTAGGACCCAAATAACCAAACGAAGATTGAAGATTTTGTCCATTAGGACCAAAAATAACCAAACGAAGATTGAAGATTTTGTCCATTATGACCAAAGGAACCAAATGAAACTTTTCTCCATTAGGACCCAAATAACCAAACGAAGATTGAAGATTTTGTCCATTAGGACCCAAATAACCAAACGAAGATTGAAGATTTTGTCCATTATGACCAAAGGAACCAAACGAAGATTGTAGATTTTGTCCATTATGACCAAAGGAACCAAATGAAGCTTTTCTCCATTAAGGCCAAAAATAACCAAATGAAGATTGAAGATTTTGTCCATTAGGACCCAAATAACCAAAGGAAGATTGAAGATTTTGTCCATTATGACCAAAGGAACCAAACGAAGATTGAAGATTTTGTCCATTATGACCAAAGGAACCAAATGAAGCTTTTCTCCATTAGGACCCAAATAACCAAACGAAGATTGAAGATTTTGTCCATTATGACCAAAGGAACCAAATGAAGCTTTTCTCCATTAGGACCCAAATAACCAAACGAAGATTGAAGATATTGTCCATTAGGACCCAAATAACCAAACGAAGCTTTTCTCCATTATGACCCAAATAACCAAATGAAGATTGAAGATTTTGTCCATTAGGACCCAAATAACCAAACGAAGATTGAAGATTTTGTCCATTAGGACCCAAATAACCAAACGAAGATTGAAGATTTTGTCCATTATGACCAAAGGAACCAAACGAAGATTGTAGATTTTGTCCATTATGACCAAAGGAACCAAATGAAGCTTTTCTCCATTAAGGCCAAAAATAACCAAATGAAGATTGAAGATTTTGTCCATTAGGACCCAAATAACCAAACAAAGATTGAAGATTTTGTCCATTATGACCAAAGGAACCAAACGAAGATTGAAGATTTTGTCCATTATGACCAAAGGAACCAAATGAAGCTTTTCTCCATTAGGACCCAAATAACCAAACGAAGATTGAAGATTTTGTCCATTATGACCAAAGGAACCAAATGAAGCTTTTCTCCATTAGGACCCAAATAACCAAACGAAGATTGAAGATATTGTCCATTAGGACCCAAATAACCAAACGAAGCTTTTCTCCATTATGACCCAAGTAACCAAACGAAGATTGAAGATTTTCTCCATTAGGACCCAAATAACCAAACGAAGATTGAAGATTTTGTCCATTAAGGCCAAAAATAACCAAAATGAAGCTTTCCTCAATCGAGACAAAAATAACCAAATGAAGCTCTCTCCGGTAAGACCAATTTAAGTTTTTTTTTCCATTAAGAACAAAATAACCAAATGAAGCTCTCTCTAGTAAGACCATATTAAGTTTTGTTTCCATTAAGAACAAAATAACCAAATGAAGCTCTCTCCAGTAAGACCATAGTAAGTTTTTTTTCTTCCATTAAGAACAAAATAACCAAATGAATCTTTTCTCCTTGCTTGTCACTGCATGAATTTAGCCATCAGCTGAGTGAGATGTATAGTAGAGAATTTACAAAGTTCTTGGTATCCAGAAAATTTATGCATGAATGTATTGCGACGCTTTCAATGTATATATGCGTGTTAATAATATTCATGTTTATACATATTAGGATTTCAACATATTGAATTAAAGTGTACATATTTCAATGCGAAGTCCATTTTGTACATAATTTAGCATTCTGTACGCCATTTTCTGTAATCCTCATGTACCAGATTTTGGCTCTTTTGAGTGAATAAAATCTTGAATCTTGCATCTTCAATATTCCGAAGTTTCAAATTTATTTATTTATTTTTTTTTTTATTTATTTATTTATTCAAAAGCGCTTGCATGGATGTGTTTTAGCGTTAAGAACCAACGTTCGTTTTGCCTGATGGGGCGTGGTTTCAGCAACATCATGATTAAATGATTGACATCCATCAGTAGATACTGTTAATGAAACAGTCCGAGTGAATAGTCTACTGGATTAATTTTAATATAAAATAATGTAAGCAAAAGTTAAAATAAATACAATGATCAAACTTTACTGTCACTTAAAGCTAATAACAACCGATTTTTTAATTTCTACCGTTTGGCTTGAGTGTATCTCACCTTTACATGAGCGGGTGTTCTTGGAGAGTGGAGAAAATCCCGAATACAGAAACAAGCTTATGCAATTAAAGTGATTTGGAAAGAAATTGATTTCAGCACTAGTGGCATACCAAACTCAACTTCCACTTTGTATTAGATTTTAATATTTTTCGCAGACCGAACAAATAAACCAAATATTACAAAAACATGACAGTAAATCCTACCATCATACCCACAGATCAGATTTTTAAATTCCATAATACAAATATTTGTGGCAATTTGAAGATATTATTTTATGTTTTGACGCCAACTAAATTGTCCTTTTGCAATGTTTTTATATAATCTTGCAACAGAGAGTATAGACACTTACTCTTATAAACTTCAGATAATATATGCCGCTATTGCTTTGAACATTCCTCTGAATTACATGAGTGGCCTTGACATTGGATTACGATTTCAATTGGTTGTATAATGACATTATTTAATGATGCCTGATATAAACCACATATTTACACTACCAGAGCCATCAAGAGCTTCTGCATATTTTCACTGCTATGGTGGAAATAGCTTTTATATAATGTCATTGTAATTGATTTTGTGTAATTTAATAATACCAAGCAATTTATTGTAGCTAGGGTCGTATTTTGAGCACTTTCATCTGTGAGAACAGGTTTATATTAAGAATTGTAGCTGATACTGAATACCATATGTCGTCTAGTCATTTTGGTTTCACACGAAGTAGATCTACTCATAATCCAGTAAAAAAATAGCTTCACCAAGAGGATCATGATTTTTTAAAAATACTTTGAGAAAATGTGCGTTAGTAATTTACATTTTGTAGAGTCTTAAGGATACTAACTGTATTTGCATTCCATGATTCAACAAAAAAAAGTCTTAAGGATAACAACTGTATTTGTATTCCATGATTCAACAAAAATAAAAAAAAGTCTTAAGGATAACATCTGTATTTGTATTCCTTGATTCAACAAAATAAAAAGTCTTAAGGATAACAACTGTATTTATATTCCATGATTCAACAAAATATAAAAAAGTCTTAAGGATAACAACTGTATTTGTATTCCATGATTCAACAAAATAAAAAAGTCTTAAGGATAACAACTGTATTTCAAGAGTCAACAAAATAAAAAAGAATCTATCTATCAGATAACTACTACTACAACTACTACTAATAATAATAATAATGACTGCTCACAATGGTGCAGAATGTGCTGGAATAAGGATGAGACAGTCAATCACGTGATCATTGAGTGCTGCAAGTTCGCCCAGTGTTAATACCTACATCGGCATGACAAATTAGCCTTGCAGTCCACTGGCAGCTGTGTAAGAAATATGGGCTTGAGTAAAGCACCAAACGGTACGATCGCAAACGAGAAAAATTGGCGCAGAATAGTGTGGCGACTATCCTTGGCGATTCGCATCCAGGCCTACAATATGCTACATCGTAGGCCGACCACATGCTACATCACAGGCCGACCATATGATACATGACAGGCCGACCACATGCTACATCACAGAAGGCCTGACATAGCACTGATAGACAAGAAGAGGAACTTGACCTACATCACAGACATAGCAGTACCAGGGAACTCCCATGTCGCAAGAAACGAACTACAAAAAATGACCAAATAATATATAGTGGCCTGTAGCATTCAAGCCAGACATATTACAGAAATCGGCACTCCTCGGAACAGAATGGATACTAGATCTAAGAACACATAAAGTGTCCCAATCCCATGTACCAGCAAACCAGCTACAATACCGTTAAGCGACTTAGGAAGAGAGAAATAATAATATTTATTTAAAAAAAACTTGAGCCAGTGATGGTGCTAATGGTGCGGGTTGCTCAGCAGTGTTAAAAAAGGATAAAGATTTTTTAAAAAAATGTAATATGGTTTCTGTCATTATAGAATGGTAGCATTATTAATCATTGCCCTTTCATACGCACATATCAACATTGTGTGCTTTCAGTGAGGCAAGGTCTAGGTCATTTGAAAAACTTTTGGTTAAGCGTTTGATTAAAGTTTTATTTCCTACGTTTAATATTATACCATTTGAGACATTGCTGATATTCATTTTCCTTCTATATACACACCCCCAAACCCACAATCTGCTCTGAGGCAAGTTCATGGTCATTTGAAAATCTTCATTAAGTTATTTGTGTATTGCCATGAATACCGAACATGAGTAACAGCTTGTTTCCACACTTTAATCTTTATCGTATTTTCACTATTTGTAGTTACAGAAACTGTACATGACATCTGAAATATACTGGCTAGCAGGACAGACGTATAATTCCTACTAATTATTGTGTTCAACTCAGCGCTGTTTTGAGTGTGCTTGATTCAGTTTCTCTTATCAATGTGACGCTTATTTTTGTTTATTTTATTTTTTTCCCCATACTTCACGAATAACGTCCAACACATATTATCCATCTGTCTGTCCGTCCGAGTGTATGTATGTGTGTTAGTGCATGCTTGCATATGTACTGTCACTTAGCTCTTTCAAACAACTTTTAAAGACAGAGACAACAAACCTTAGGATACAATCGGGAATGATTTGTACATTTGCACACCATTCTCATAATCTTGAGTTTGCACCCGGAAGGAGAGGGAAATGTTTAAAGAAGCTGGGGCATTTCGATCGAAACTGATTATAACCAAGAAAAGCGTGGGAAAATGCTGATTTGTTTCAGATTTCTAGTCAGCATTTTCAACATATAATTAATATTAAGATGTTATTCCACAGTGATACAACAATATAAGACTTATCAGGGCTCTATGTGAAAGTGATATAACAACATAGAATAGTACTGGGACAATACAAGGATGCTATCGCAATAAAAACTTAATAGTACTTCAACAGACTCGAGAGTAACTACACAATACATTTGCTGTATTATGACTGCATTGTTACAACATATTTTTATACCCTAGCATGTTTACCTCATCGATAATATTTACAAAATGCTGCCCAGTATTTACTCATTCCGTAAAAGTGAATCGGAACACAAGTGCATGAATCAGCAAGAAACTTCTTTTTTCCAGTCACAAAAACCTCCCACTATTAGACCTAAAAACATGAAGAGTGATTCATTGTTCAAACAATTCTACCTCTTAGTTATACTATTTTAAAAATAGTGTATAGCAGCATCCTGTTTTCATGAATCAGACGTACTGTACCAGTTGCCGTCAATAACCATTTGGAGCACAAATTTCAATATATTTGTATTCTATAGTTTTTCTTTTCATGCCGATGGATAAGAAACATTCATTGCTGGAAGTACGTTGCATTTTGGGGTCACCATTTCCAATACGATTCATGTTTCACTGTTATGTTCGGTTCAAATTCACACATCCTGTGCACACACAGCCTTGTCATACATTTTGACAAATGCACAGCTAAAACTACTACCATATCCGTAAGTAAGAAAAAAACCCCAAAACAATACTTGTTACAACAAATCTATAAAAACAATTGTAAGGAAACAGACACCTGAGTAAATGTGACAAAGAAACATTCAGTGCCAGTGTAAAAACTTTGGATGTAAAAGTATTACTATTCTGATCTTTCCCGTGATAGCGTTTCAAGATCCCGCATCAAAATATTTAAATTAATGTTTGCACGTTTCAGTATTTGGCCTACGTAGCACAAGACTTTTTTGGAGAAACTGATCAAAAATAATATTTACGAGGCGATGAGGAAGTAATTAATAAATTACTTAAATAGGCAGGCGTCAAATTATATAGGGCCTTACAAATATAGGAGCCATCGTAATTCTTTATAAAGATTCCTTAATGGTGTGAGTAGAAGTGTAATAAGTATCTGTCTAGCAGCTCCTTTTTTAATTTTTCTGTTATTAATCTGCCTAATTTATTTTAATTTTTCTTTTATCAATCTGCCTAATTGATTTTAATTTTTCTTTTATTAATCTGCCTAATTGATTTTAATTTTTCTTTTATTAATCTGCCTATATGATTTTAATTTTTCTTTTATTAATCTGCCTAATTGATTTTAATTTTTCTTTTATTAATCTGCCCATATGATTTTAATTTTTCTTTTATTAATCTGACTAATTGATTTTAATTTTTCTTTTATTAATCTGCCTAATTGATTTTAGTTTGTTACTTTGTCCCCAAATTACAGAACTTTAATCCAGGATGGGAAGAATGTCGGCATGATCGAACATTTGTTAAGGTTCTAATTTCAAAAACTTCAGCTTACTAATTCTTCTTAATAAAGCTAACTCAGAAGTAGCTTTAAAAAACATAGTATGGATGTGTTTAGTTTATGCTTATTTTATTTTGCCACAGTGATGAAGCATTGGGAGTTGGCAACAAATTCTCCAACTTAGGTACAGCCCTTCTCCTACATTAAAGCATTTAGCATATTACGTGATGCAGAGAGAGAGAGAGAGAGAGAGAGAGAGAGAGATACATGAATATGCGTTATAATAATACTGATATAGGTAATGTAAGTTGTTGTTGTTGTTGTGGATTTAATGCCATTTTTCAGCACATGATAGGCTATACATGACGGCCAGTATATCTGGTTGAGGAAGAACCTGGAAAACCCCGGGAAGATGCTACACATCAAACCAATACATAAAAGTACATCTCATCAGGTTACTTTATGTACGTCAGGTCAATTGTCAAAGTTACAGCCTAATAGTTTACAGATATACTGACTGAATAAAGATGTTTATAACTGACTGGGAATTGAAAAATGCAAAATCTGTGGAATTTACAGCTGAAGACGAGGAACATTTATCTAAACGAGTACATATCAAATCATTGAGTGAAATATTGAAAGACTAAGTCACAGATCACAATAACTAAACAGAAAAATACGGAGATCATGCCCATAGATACAGTAATTTCAAATTTTATATACCCACAATGCATCCCACTATTAATTCATAATTTGTCAGCTTATAACAGCCATTTATTCATCAAGACGCTTGTGAAAAAAGACCCGGATGATGAGGAAAAATAATACCCAACAACGATGAGAAATACATTTCATTCAGCAAGGATTTCTTAGTAGATAGGTTCAAGAAGGAGAGTAAGGAGTTAAAATTTAAAAGAAGCACTAGATTTGCAAATAGTTTTAGGTTCACTGGACTGTCATTAGAACAGCTGGCTAAAAATATAAATCATGACAAATTTACAAACAAGCACTGACACTTTATGAAAGCATGAAATATCAGTTTTTTTAAGGAAAGACATTAACCCATATGAATTACATTATTAGTCTTCAACGATTTAAGGAAAGATCTGTACCACTCAAAGAAACGTTTTATTAAAGTTTGTGTAAGAATGATTACCCGGATGTTCGTTATCTGATGTCACACTTCCAATTTAACACACTAGGTAATCTTCACGAGTACTATCATGAAAGACACTTCAATGTTGTGCGAGGAGTTTCGAAATGTATGTATATCAAACTACAACACCAAACCTATATATGGTGCATTTACTGTGCTATAGCTATACAAATGGTTGTTTACATTCTGCTACACCAAACTTGTATATGGTTGATTTACTGTGCTAGAACTATACAAATGGTTGTATAAATTATACTACATCAAACCTATCTATGGTGGATTTACTGTGCTAAAGCTATACAAATAGTTGTAAAAATTCTTCTGACCAAATTGAAATGCAAATACGGTGCTAGAATGAGACTAATTATGCATTTATATATCGACAGACAAGTTTTACAGCGACATAAAGGTGACACAGATTAATTACGCATTTATGTCGTGACAGACGACTTTTACAGCGATATAAAGGATGACATCAAGTTACATGACACTAGGAAACATCGCAAGTATAATGTGTTCAGCATGCCACAGATGAAGTAAAAGTTGCCCGGTCTGTTCAAACATGAGTTGAACGGCGTACCATCAATCAGAGAGTTATGTGGGTTAAGAGAAACACTATATTCATGCAGGAATGGGAAAAATGAAGAGAAAATATGCAAAGGAATCAAAAACGTGTGTTCAAAAATAATTTATAATTTGAGTTGTACAAAGATTGCTTGTTCAATCACGATGAAAACTACCAGGTAATGAATTTGCTCAGTTCATACAATCACTAGATGTATAGCATCACAATGAACAAAGTAGCGTTGTCACTGTATGATGACAAGAGGAGTTTGCTTGACAACGTGAACACATTACCTTACGGGCACATTAATACACTGTATGATGGCAAGAGGTGTTTACTTGACAACGTAAACACATTACCTTACGGTCACATTAATACACTGAATTGAAACGGAAACTCAGATCTCACCAAAAGTTCACTTCTTTTGTTTGCTGCGTACTATTTATATCTCTGATATCATTTAACTTGGAATTAGGCGATTCTCTAAAAACACTGTATCCATTGCTTTCTTCTCCTTACTGAAACAAGCAAAGAATGTGTATTCTTTGAAATCTTTGATCACAGAGTTGTAATTAGCACAATTATCCATACAGATATTTCAAAATGTCTACACTGAAGCCAGCTATGTTAAACGAGTTACTTTCTTTTTCACGTCATCAAGATCCCCCCCAGTCAGCCATTATAAATAAAGTATTGGTTCCTAGATACATATCAACCAGTAACTCTAGCCACTTGTCTAATTTATTATCAGGTTCTATCATGATCACCTTTCTATATTTAAATATCTGATATTTATCTTGGGTCTTCATGCAGAGACTTGTTGGACAGTTTCTAACAAATTTAGTGCGAACAATGTTTTATCTCAATTATTCACCTCCAAATGACCATGTCATGGGAGGTACACTCAAATACATTTATTAATGCATACAGAGATTTGATCTTGACCAATTGTTTTGAATGTTAACCTGGCCATCAGAGATGAAATAGATATAAACTTTGTAAGCATCAATATTTTCTTTGTTATTGATTTAAAGTGTATACTTTGTTACACATTGGTTAACTTAAGGCTGCTACCATGTAGTCTGTTATAGTGAATACTTCACTTCAATGTCAGTGTACTAATTGTTGACCCTAACGTTGGTAATTTCGGTGTGCTTTTGCTCCTTATCGAAGTAATACTTAGTGGCTTCTATAAAATGTTGCCTTACTTGAAATCCCTAGGAATAAGACATGTTGTTTGGCAGACATTCTATAGTCACAGAGATCTTCTCTATTGCCGAGTTGTACAATCTTTTGGGATCACTTTCACCATTTTGTTTTGCACAGTGTCAAAACACCCTTCAAGTTCATTTTAGGAGAATCAAGAGTGATGTTAGTTAAAGGTATATTGGATGCTATATCTATTATTCTCTCTCTCTCTCTCTCTCTCTCTCTCTCTCTCTCTCTCTCTCTCTCTCTCTCTCTGTCTCTCGTGATGTAGTTCTAGATGAAAGCGATTCCATTACTGTACTCGTCATTCATCGATTGAGCAATTGATTTAGATGTAATCGTATCGTACTGGAGACACATGCTTTTAAGCTCGTAGTCCTGGTAACCATCTTCTATAACTTCAGACGCTTTGGAGAATGTAATGTTAAAATCCTGTGGAAGAGCAATGCCACCATTTAACTCGAGTGTTGTTTTATCTACTTCAGTTTTGAATGCAAAAGTATGTATTGTAAAGGTTTTTTCAAAATCAAATAAATCCATGCTAATCAATGTCTTCATTATTTTGTCTATTTCATCAATGCTACCTTGCACCACACCCCTATTATTGACCACTTCTCGATCAACATACACTTTTGCATCTCTTTTCTATTCTTCAACCGGCGTGTAATTTGTTGTAAAACTCGGGGAATGTAACATCTTTTATCATTTCGATTCTATCATTCAAATCTGTAATTTATAAATCTTAGATTGTTTTCATTAATCAAATTGTACTTTCGTTCACATTCATTTTGGGTGGGGTTTTTTTTTACGTCATCTATCATTTGAGTTATATTTGTTAAATCCTTCTTTTTGTGCAACTCTGGCAGCGAATTAGTGCTATATGTGACCCTGTCATTCAGGCCAGTAACTTTTGTGTTAAAATCATTCCTTAGCATTATAAACTCTTCATCGTTCAGTTTCATTTCGCTATTCATGTCTGGTTTTTAACTTCTCCAACTGAGATTTAGAGTACCACATTTCTGCAGAAATTTTTTCCCCATGTCACTTTCAAGGAGATGGGGACAACATGATCTGCAGAAATGTGGCATCCAAAGATCTGTTTATTCTTTGTTGGATCCATTGCAAAAAATTTAATATTAGATAAATCATTTTCTCTTCCCCTTGTTGATTGCAATTCTTGTACGGCAGTATATACCGTATTCAATCTGCTTGAACAAGTCTTAAACTTCTAAAGTATTTTGTTTTCTGTTCTCCTCAATCTGTTTCTGTAACTCTGAGATTTTGCTTGTTCTTTCATTGCCATGTTGTTCGGCAGAAGTTAATTTCTTGTCAACTTGTTCCATGCACGTCTTGGTGTCTTTCAAATTTTCTCACTAAATGTGTTTAGTATCTGGTTATATACTCTTTTCAATAAAAAAATGTATTTGCTGCATCAGTTAATTTGTCATGGTTACGTCAAGTGGTGATACGGTTATTGTTCATGTCTAAGGCACCGTTAATCGTTTGCCGTAGTGTTGCATCTTTTGCATCGGTTTTTGTGTGTAAATGTTTATTTGGACCTCGAAGTGATATTTTTCCAATCATTCTGTGCATACTCGTATTTACTTTACACGCAAAACACACATTGCATGCATACTATTATAAGATATTCCTTTGTCATCTTCATCTCGTATGCTGATACTCAATATATTATTCCCCTCTGTATTTTTTGTAATTACCATCAGCACCATACGAAAGACAATCTCCGTGAAACACATTGCTAACTGATAAAGACTCGAGTAAACACGAATAATTGCCAGTGTAATTTTTGCTATTAATTTATTGTAGGAAAATGTATTTATTTTGTTGTTTTTGTTGGTCTAAAAAACCGGCAAACTGTGTCTGATGCAACAGAGGCTTGTATAGTTCAATGCCTATTGAATTCTAACATTTTAGTATTGTAGTTGGTTATGTAAACTGTGTAATTGTTACTCAGAGTCATTGTAACTTTTGAGTTGTGTTTCAAACATTCAATATCAATACTCTTTTCCTTGTCGTCATTTGAATTAATTCCCCCTTTGACTTTCATAGTTTCATTCTCGTCGTTGATGTAGTAAAGAGATTGGTTTTGATTTAATCCGAAATGTTGTAATCTACGACAACAAAATCTACTCTTTGCAAGAAAATGGAGTTTGCTCTTTATGCTGTAAATTGGATTGCTAAATAGATTTTTTTGTGTTTTCAGGAAGTGACTAGCAGTGGTTTTTTGGGGCATGTTTTTTCTTCTTAATTTTTTCCCTTTATTTTTTCCTGATTTTGGTTTGCATGTCTCTGTACTCATTGTACCTGCTCACGATCAAAATTAACTCATTATCGCTTATATTGTTATCAGTGATCGCTTAGATTATCACGTCGTGGATATTGTCCAATGTCTCGATAGCTGAAGTTATTATTTCATCATGTTCAACAACGTTTTTGAGAATCAACTTTTTTCTTCTGAACTATTTAAACATTTCCTATCACTGTTGTGCTAAATCCTGGGAAAGATAGTGGATGATTTATGTGGAACGATTTTGTTAGCTAGACGTCCATTCACTATCAGGTATTTGTTGTCAATTGGGCAGGTGAAGCTGGAATGATCAGCTGGAATGATCAGCTTGAAAAATATTGCAGTCTCCACTGTCAACTTAAATAGCTTTCTAAAAGCATCATGTATGCAACAATAAGGACAGAGCGTAATGTCGCGTGGTAAATTGTGATAAGTACTTATTTTATTTGGCTAGACATGTTACTAATTATATAGCGAAGAAGTTATCAATGTATGTTTAATTTGACATTCGATTGTAGGGTGTTATATATTTTGTCTAGTAAAAGTCCCTTTGCTATCAGGTGGTCAGTTGTGAATTGACTGAGTGTAAATATGATAATCAGCTTTACGACTTCTTCAATATATATTGTTGCTATTGGACCAATTGTAAGTTTAAGTAGATTTTTCAAAAACACACTGTATGCAATTGTGAGAACAGATTCAAGTGCAGCGTGGTAAACAGAGGTAATTATGTTCTTTTTTCGTCTTACTCACATTCCATTCATCTTACAATGAAATTTGGAAGATAGATGAACAGCAGTTCAAGATGTTATAAAAGTTATTTCCAATATGACTTACAGTGAACTTACGAATAGTGAAAATACTTTCAAATGTAACCGAGTAAATAAAAGGCTCGAGATAAGGAGATATTTTATGTGTGGAGAAGAAAAAGACAAAACTGAGTTTGGGCAAAAACTGGGTTATATCAAACCTTGTCACAAATTATATTACAAGAAATGAAATTGTAAAACAAAGACCGCAGGACAGAGTGCGTCACAATATGGAGAGATGAGAACAAAGAGCATTGTAAAACATACGACTAAAATGAGGGATGAAAACAAAGAGTACTTTTCTTTTTAAATGGAGAGATGAAAACAAAAAGTATTTAAAATCGGAGAGGTGAACATACAGAGCAATATAATGAACATTGTAGACAATGGCGAAAAATTCAGATTAACTATCATGACAAGAAAAAGAACTTAACAAGCATTAATAGACAACATCAAGTCTGACACAACTTCGAAAACACTAGATATGCCGCCGACTTCTATAGGAGATGACTAAATTTACAGAAGCTTGAAGATGTAAATAATGACGGTGGGATCAAGAGCACAATATCTTGCTATTATAATGTAATTATACTCAGACCCTTTTTTATTATTTTTATTTTTAATTCGATTTTAAAGGCTTTTTCCACAAATATCCAATAATTGAGCTAAGTATGTTAT
The DNA here is from genome assembly GCA_029931535.1 of Margaritifera margaritifera. Lineage (NCBI taxonomy): Eukaryota > Metazoa > Mollusca > Bivalvia > Unionida > Margaritiferidae > Margaritifera > Margaritifera margaritifera. The sequence continues at coordinate 4,526,571 of JAQPZY010001635.1, forward strand.
GTGCACACTCAAGCTTTCGATCAGCAAACAAACGCGATAATCCGCGTTACCCCTGATTATTGGTGATTGTTAAACTCGTGTATTATGGCGGACTCAAACTTTTGCTGTATTTAGGTGTAATATTTTTCAAGTGCTTCCAATGGCAGCTTGGGTCTATATTGTAAGCTATCGCTTTATTGAAAGTCTTTATTTAATTTTGTCAATCAAATATGTTGTTTTATTTCTTCCAAAAGTATCCTGTTGCCAGGTTTTATTTTTGTCTAACGTGTCTCTCAATTTTCTTGCTTCCATAATTTCAATAGAATATGACTCTGGTTGGTTTATTCTCATTATCTTTTAGGCTTTACAAGGTGCATGTTTATTTGGATTATGTAGGTCTGCAAAAACTTTATTTAAGGTAATATCAGGCTCTTCAATATATTCTACACTACTGAGATCACATTTACTTAATTATTTAGTTATTTAATTTCAATTTGTTCCATCAGCCTAAACAACACACTCGTCATGTGCTACATAGAGACGCAGAGATCTCCTGTGATTAAAGATCACAAATTATTCAAATCAACATCGAAAGTAACAACATCGAAGAGATTTTAAAACAACACAATTGATGAAGAACCCTACATTTAAAAAACGGCGGTATGCAAAATTGTGACTGACTCCGAAGAGGCTAAATACTTGTCGATATTAACGCCAAAATGTGTTTAACAGGTTTGGAGTACAATCATTTGAAATTAGTAGGAACATTTTATTTTACTCACGTCTGTATAACATAAGCCTCATTAAAGACCAAAAGGTTTTCAACATCCATGTAAATAAGCATCTATATTTTGATACGAGACCCTGGGACATGGGATATGAAACATTTGATGAGACTACAGTTATTTTGGAGCCTATGGGAGAAATAAAGTATGTTCCTAACTTCGTCGTGGTAATTTTCATCAGAAGTTTACTTACTTCTTTATTCCAAACTTAGTTATTTATTCGACATATCTAGCTTTATTCTGTTTCGTTTTGTGCCTAATAATATCCAAGGTTCTTCTACATTTTTGGCAATATACATACACCAAAAATTAAAGAATGCATCTACCTATCTCTCACACAGCAGCATATATGCATATAAGAGTGAGAGACAGAGAGCGAATAATTGATTAATTTTTTTCTTTTGTGCAGTTCGAATGTGTTGTATAATTCCAATAAATAAATCATTTATATATTCATTATAAATGTCAGACCCCAAGTCAGAAAATTACTCAATATTCATGAAGTGAGATTACCAACATTTGTTCGGGGGAACTTTTTGCTTCACGTGTTCCTACGCAACAACGGCAAACATACTGAAATGAAAACTAGAGGATTATAATTGGATATCAGCCTGGCACTCCCTGAAGTCGTCAAATCAAGCCATCATAATTGTGAGTCCGTCCAGGCTTCAGCAAATCAGATGAGAGAATTTCCTGGCCAAACTGAATTCTGATGTGTAGTTCGTTCATGAATACAGAATCAAAATTCATTTATTACTATCTGCTCATACAGAAATAAAGCAAAACCCTTAACAGAACTACATCCGTTCTTCCGGTGAATGAAGAAATACACAAAGCCGTCAACTCACAAAGCGAACCTTTCGTGACTAACAATTCCGATAAACATTTAATATACGCGTGCCGAGGAGTGTCACAGAGATCTTATGAAATAAATTACTTCCATACCTATAGTTTGCAAAGTATAAAGTTGTTTTAAAACCCATCCACCCATCCGAATATTTTGTCCATTCTTCATCAGAGTCTTGTAAACTAAATTTGCGTATTGTCGAGTGCGGTCTATGAATAACAAGGCAAGTACGTACAGTAAAATCTACCCTAAAGGAAACCTCGATATGAAGGACGCCTTCTCATAAAGGTTACATTCAGGACTTCCCACTTAAAATCCTTTCTTACCAAGGGTTTTATGCATGCGACACAGGTATAACGTAGCCTCTTACTTTTATTTATTATTATTATTATTTTTTCTTCTTCTCCCAATCTCAGATTTCACTGTATGTACTATACATTTTGACTTCGTGACAAAAATTGACAAATGGGAGCCTTACTAATGGAAAGTTTTCATCGTTCAATCGGTAACTTGAAATGAATATTTCATGGGACATGAAAAATAGAGAGATCTTGTAAAACCTTCAGATCTCGGACTAGAAAAGTAGATCAATTATTACAATACCCCAAAAATACCATATGTACAAAATTGGAACAATATGTCTTCTTTGGGATTTCTTGACTTAGTTCCATACATTGAGGACGGCATGGAACAATGAGTGTCTTCACTTGGCAGTGTGTAATATGAACTTCCAGATGACATGTAAAGGGCACTTGTCTGCAATGGGCAAATTTAAACTCATTGCGTCAAAGGACGCTTGTCTGTAAGGGGCAAGTTTAAATTTATCCCGTCAAAGGACGATAATCAATAAAAAGCAGATTAAAATCTATCCCGTTCAAGACTAAATTTATCCCGTTCAAGGTTTAATTAATCCCGTTCAAGGACGACAGTCAGTAAAGAGCAAATTTAAATTTATACCGTTCAAGGACAATAGTCAATTAAAAAAAGCTTTTATCTCGTTCAGAGATGCTAGTCAATGAAAAGCAGATTAAATATATCCCGTTCAAGGACGCTAGTCAATAAAAGATAAATTTAAGATTATCCCGTTTAATGACGCTAGTCAATAAAAAGCCAATTTAAATTTATCCTGTCCATCGACTGTTTTTTATAAACAGGCTTCATTTTATTTGGTGGAAACAAGATTCAACGCCTAGAAACTAGAGACACTGATTTGGAAACAAGATTCAATGCCTAGAGACTAGAGACACCGATTTGGCACTTTTGCCTCTCAAACTTAACATATCATAAAGGGAAAAGGAAATGGAAAAGACATGTATGCAAACCATTCATCGCTCATGAGGTTCCATATATTTTCAAGGGGCGAGTTTCCCGCATACGTTTTAATCAAGTAAATAGAAAAATAACAAATAAAACATCTCAACAAAGCCTTACACAGGATATACGATAAGTTTTCCCGTATTAGTGTTATGAAAAGGTCTTCGGAATTAAACTCAAAGTAGACCCTAGAATTTTCATGACATTCGACGCTTAGATTTCTTCCATACAACAATGAAATTAAAGAAGGGAGGGGTAATAAATATTTAGGTCAATACGTATTTTGATCATGGTGTATTTTGCTATGCAGAATATGTGTTCCAACATATTTTTGTGAGCCCCTAATCATACATTAAAATGGGCAAAATTAAGAGACTTAGACACTAAACATAAAGGTCTTCTCACAGAATTATTCAAATGACAGATAAATACGATATAATGTGAGTCGATAAATTTCCCGAGTGTATAAGTTTTGCGAATTTCAGTGCGGAAACCAAATTTGCGAGACTATTGTTCATATTCAATGCAACGTAGTCTGTATAAGATGGATATTGATGTTTTAGTAATGGCGAATATTTTTGGTCGCAAACGATGAATTTACTAGTTTCGCGAAAATTAAATTACATCAAAGCATTGTGCTTTATAAAAGTTGTGAATTTGAACTTTGCACGTGTCTCTAGGATCATGTCAAGCTATCCAGGCATTACGACAGTGGTATTCAATTCCAAAGCAAAAAAGTCACTGTACATTTGTCATTATGCCTGTGACGGAAATGATGGAAAAGGAAACTCATCACTGGCTATCTAAAGTAACACACCAGCTTCCGACTATGTTCATGAACCTGTCTGGTTTGGAGAAAATTTGCTCTTTCTTTTTGCAAGATGTATGTCTGACTGGTTATTAGACAAAAGCTGGAAAGTGCTTTCAAACTAAACAATGTTCTAGGAGGTAGAGAACGTTACGTACTTCTATCGTCTGCTGAAATCCGAAAAATGAAAGCAAGCACGGAAAAATGTCATTTATTTTGAGTAATCCGCATTTAGTTTTATCTGATTGTCACGAAATGGAAATATTTGCATATATTCCCACGATTATCGGAGTCATCGCTTAAACATTCGGTCTAGTCATTCTGACCTTTGTTTAATATGATTTTCACTATAAAACACGATAGTTCCATATCGACACTTGGCATATATAGTTAGGTGAAACAAGATCTATCGCTCCATTATCTGATTGGATGCAGCTGAAGGAAACTTATCCAGTGAGATTGTTCGTTACGTATACCAAGTAATTTAGTTCGGAGTAATCACAATTGCCTCTGTAGACAATAACACATGTTCTTTTTTAATTCCTCGGATTTTAAATGTTCACATACCAGTTTTCTTTGGAGTCGAGAAATGTGGACATCCAATTCGCCATACTGAATACCTAATAGGGATCACGTAACGAGTTCTCTCATTGGTCAGTTCATTGCGTTTGCTACAGATATAACTCTTACATGCTCAAGAAAGGTACTTGTTAAAAAATTCTGTCTTGGTAAGCTACATATGCCAAGGTGTCGATGTGGAACGAAATGGATGTTTTTTATTATAAAAAAATGACTAGGTATTTCATAGTTTCGTAGGCAGTGTATACTTACAAAACCATATTTCCATGTCTCTACTGGAAACAAGATCATCATGTCTAACATATCTGGAAATTCTACGAAGCAATTGTAAGTCATCGAGCCCAGCAATGGCACCCAAAGTCAAGTCTAAGAAGTCATTGCTAGATATTTTAAAGAGGACAGATATCCTCACCTAAATAGGAGAATGATTACATGGAGCAGAAACCAATAATTATTTGTTATTGAAAGAGCCACGAAGGGTGAAAAATTCTCCGGTACAAGATAGTACATTGGTGGGCTACAACATCTTCATGTGCTGTCTTTGATATGGTCTAAATCTGATTAGAGGTACTTGTATTGCTCTAATGCACTGCATAAACAATTATGTCGCCCAGAAACAAAAGCCCCGAGATGCTAACTTGTGATTTCTCATTTTCCAATCGACTCTCTGATTGAATTTGTTTATGTTTAATTCTTTCTTATTCTTGTCTCGTGTATAAACCGATCTCTGCCCCAGCACAGGACTGTTAATGATCCTTGCAATCCATATCCATTCAGTAGATTATAGAAGAAAGGAGAATATCCAACATCAATACTTACAAAATGGGGGAAATTAGCAAAGGTAAGCATTCAAGTTATTTGAGCCAAGCTGTTTATTTAAAAGTCCGCTATATTTAGACTAAACGTCCAGGACGAGACGCACTTGCAGGAGAGGTTGACAGCCCTTGACGTATTTAAATCTCTAAGATTTATTTTCCGAATTACATGAATCCCTAATTAGAGCTGCCTGACGAGCGATACATATCGCCGACTGAATCATGCAAATAAAACTCCAGCGTCGTCAGAGCGTGTTGTAAGCATGGTTGTTAGTGGCTGATGCCTTTTCACTATTATGTTGAATTGATTTTCCGCGCCAGGTAAGCAAATGCTCATGAGAGGTGGTCTTTCTATATTGGCAACTAAAGTTAGTTTCCCGTAGGGTATGAGGAAGAGGTTGAGATTTCAGTGATGCCAAAACCGATTGAAGAACGGAATATGAGCAGCTTTGGAAGGAAAGAAAAACAGAAATAAAGAAAAGAATCCCCAAGAAAAACAAAACGAAAGAAAGGAAGAGCAAAACGAATGAATGAATGCATGAATGAATAAATGAGAGGATTGAAGAAAGGAAGGAAAAGAAGAAAGGAAAGACGGTATTTTGCAACAATAGACAGGAATCCGGGTATAAAAACATTTATATTAAGACCCTGAAGTAATACAAAGTTTTTCCTAGAACACTTGTTCTGTATCATGTTGAAGCAAAATGTGTTAAGAACTCAGTTAAAGGGGTTCTTTGTTGGTGCCAGAGACAAAATAAAGGACATACATTAATAAGTCATATTAATATATCAAAATTACGCATCAATTTAATATATGTTGTTTCAAGAAGAAAGCAAATGCTAATGTACGACTACCGTAAACAGTACTGGTATAAAATATACAGCATCGGGTCGGAAATTCGTCAAAATTATTGTTTTGATCAATTTGGATTCCAAAACTGTCCACTGACGCACTGTGGCCTGTGTCAACAGTCTATAAGTCGTCTCATTCCCCAGTTGAGTGGCTGATAAATGATCGATACAATTTTACTCTTTTGCAATGTTAACTTATATGAGTATATATTATTTAGACAAAACATTAATTACGCAATAATGACAGCACAATCAATGAAGAAAGATATTAGTCATCACAAATTATACAACAATGAATTTTGCATCAAAAATATGGACGATTTAAAACAAGCAAGACACGAGCTTGTTCACAGTACTGGCCTTCCTACAACATATATATTGTGTCCAAATCTTAGGCTGTTATGGTGGATAAAGTGTTTATTAGTGAGTTGCAATTGGAACTGTTCAAACTTGTGGGATGCATATTGAAAAAGACAGGGTTTCATCAACAAATATGTGTCACTCTTCTATACAAGAAACAGCGTGAAAAACTGACGTACATTCAACCAAACCAATTGTCAAATCAGCACAGTTGTGAAAGTAACCAATCAGTGACCCTTAAGTACCCGACAATAGTCCGGAAAAAAGTCATTCTTTCTCATGTCAACGAAGTTCAATGTTCAGTTTATAAACGTGTGGAGGATATTATCTACCAGAGTTTGATTTACTGTGCCTTCATGTCCACGAATTAATTAAATTGTATCCAATAAACTCCCAGGATGGGATTCGCCTCATGAATATCACGTGACATCAGTCCAACTAGTTGGCACATGTACCTTTATGACTGTAAGATCTAACAGATTATATGTTTGTACATGATAGAATTTTTTTGACAAGTAATTTTAAAAAAAAAAAACAACGTGAAATGGATATGCATTGTTAAAAGCAGATATATAAATATACTCAGCACGTGACATTTAACATACATTTCGAAAATTTTACCAATTATTATATTGATCAATTCTGGCAGCCATCCGTGTCATTATTTGAATATTGAGTAGTCACTGTACTATATGGCAGCAGTCAGGGTCATTATTGAAATATTTACAAGCCACTGTAGTATCTGGCAGCCGTCGGTATCATTGTTTAAATACTGACAAGCCACTGTACTGTCCTAAATATCTTCTTTTCGAAGGTTTGTATTTAGTTCTAAAATCATTTGTATGGACGGATGAATGGATGGGTGGATTTATAATGTATGTAAACAGGTAATTCCGTCCATCCATTTATCCAACAATCTATTTATCTATCTATCGAACATATTTCTGCAAAGTAACCTGCAGATGAGAAATGTGAGATATTAAAAATTCAAATGTATTAAGAAATTTATCCATTATTTGATTAGTCATGAAACTGCTCATACTAATGATCTTCAATCGTGTCATTTCATTATTGATCGCTCCTTGCGTATGACAATCACATCAATTTGCATCATAACCAGCTGATTATTTGATTGATTGGTTGATTACTAGATTTAACATTTCAACTGGGTTTTGCTTAATTTTGCTTCGCAATGCACCTTACATACTGAAAAAATACACTGTATACTTGGAGTGCCTATATCCATCTCGACATAATATGTATCCCTCCATCTCGAAATATTATTTCAACCCAGCATGTTCATTGATTTAACACATGCTAAGTAAAAAGAAGGGGGTGGTTAAAATTTGTAAAAAGCAATCCTATGAATTGAGATACATGAATAATGATTCATTCGTGCGCATGAAACTTTTTATTTAAAACGTCAAAGTTAATTTAAGCTTACTACTTAGTAGTAGTAACAGTATTTAGTACTAGTATCAGTAGCTGTACTAGTTGGCTAGATTGAATTTTATCAGTCGGTATCCTCCATTTTGGTTATATGAGCTGCGCATGCACAAGATCGTTGCTAAGGGGCTGAGCTTCTGCCCTGATATTAGTGGGGAACGTAGAATCGCTTTTAAACAGTTCTGTGAAAAACGCGTGGCCAAGGGGAGGAGCCACTCGAGAACTTTACCATAGTTCCATAAGCTCATCGTGTTCGTTAAATTTGTAAATTAGAAATGACAAAGAGACCATAATTCAGAAGATGGAGTAAAATAATATGGTGTAAGCAGTTAAATAAATGATTCGATTACTTTAGTCAGAATCAGAAAATAAATCCACTCTGCTATCCAGAAACTGATTAATTGCAGGCTGTAACTGTCCAAGTGGATTTGTTCTTTCACAAACTTATACTCTTTTGATAAGGTTAAAATAAATGTATTAATTTGTCTGAGATTCATACACCTTTTTCTCATGCAATATCAGTAAATATCCATTATATAACTGCTTCTGGTGCCTGATTTTGTAACAGATCTTATTAACTGCATTGTATGTTTACTCAGTTGTATTTGTACATGTTCCTGTGGTTTTATTTTTGGATTCAACTTAATGATTTACAGTAAGGTGAATGTATCCTTCTTCTACCAAATAACTGTATCGCTTCTAAAAAGTCTGAAAGTATCACTGTTTCAGGTTTAATGTATTTCTTGATTATATAAATTAAAGTGTTGACACTCCTATCTTCTCCAATCTCAAGAAGCAGTGTTTACCCTCTCCTTCAATGCCTCAAGAAACTCACACTTCGCTACTTTCTTATACACCTCTTTTTACATGGCCCACCTTTATGTTGATTGTCCAGTTCCAGAATTTATATACACATCTCTAGGCGGAAGTTGTTCCAATTCACTACCGTGTGTTCACTCCCAATTATAATCTATATTGTAGCATGTTCATTTGAAAGATGCTACACCCTGCAATGTGTCAATTTTACCACATGTTCAAGCATCAGATGATACTTTTAAACCAACTCCCTTATCTTACTGATACGTTCTTGCTACATCTATTATTTGAACAACGCCATACAACACCATCTTACTGTTATATTGAGTCAATGTACATGGAGTCCTACCCACAACTCTCAAATATCCATAAAGTTCTTTCTCTTACAGCCACGGAAAAGATTTTTAACGATCATGACATATTTCACAAACATACTAGTATATATGAGCCATGTTGCGAAAAGCGTGTTATTGTTTACAAGCACACCGATTACCGTATGTCAGACGATGAGTTACGTTACTGAATATACATGGAAGTCATATGACTATAGCAGCCAATCAGAATCATGCAGAAAAATAGTATGTGGCATCACCTTAAAACATTCAGGATAAAACTAGCTACTAATAAGTAATTTCACGACATTGCAAAAGGAAGAAGACTGAATTTCTAAGTCAAAAACCTTGTATAAAACATTTTGTTTTAGAACATGTCACTAAAAATGTTTCAATTGTTTGTTTTCCTATTTGTTATGAGCATTCCAATTATTGTAGCATTTCGCGAACATTGTCTACCAACCGCGGGTAAAATGCAGTTGTCCAGACTAGTTGTATTAGTAAGAGGTGGATGACTATGAAGATGAAAATGAGAAAGGATGTGTTCTTGATGATACGAACAGTACATGTGGTAGTGGTAGTCGCTGTCCTTATTATCTGAATGTCGGTGGTGGTGGACGTAGTAATAGTAGTAGTAGTAAGAGGAGGCAAACAGGAGGAAGTGTAGTGTTGGTGATGACAACAGCTGAGGTAGCAAATTTTCAGTCTGTTTGTTTACTGAATGACAAGTTTCCCAGTCCTTGAATCTCCTTGAGACATAGCTTGGTCCATTTGTTACTAAATATAGAGAACTGGCATATTCGCTACGTGCATACTTTTTTATTTCTCAGTGAAGGTTAGGTCATTAATCGTTGAAAGTTGTACACATTCAATCAATCAAAAATCAAAGCACCGCTTTGATGATCGCTCGACTAACAAAGACTGAGTGCTATAGCTCCGCAAATTAATCAATTAGGTCTTAATAACGTTCTCAATAAGTTTGTGTCGTGAAAGAAACATGGTACTCAAAGTATAATCAAAGAATATCAGTGGAATTACTTCATCTTGATATTATTAAATCATATTGAACATGGAAATAACATCCAAAGCACAGAAAATCTTTCTTACTTTAATCCTGAGGTGTATTACATGCCGAAGTGAACACGTTTCCCAGTTTTAATCCGAACATTATATTGTCATTTTTTCTTATTAATTGATTGTAATATAGAAATTCCTTACAATTTCACCAGACACAATTTTCGTAAATTTAGCCAGAAAACTAAATTCATTTAAACTTTAGCAAATTTAATAGTAACATAGCTTCACAATATGCAATTCAAAAAGTTTGGAAAAATCACGTAAATATGTACAAGGGTGACGAATATGTTGAATTTACTATTTCGGACAAATACAATGACGCAAAAACATGAGATTAACTGTAACTTTGTAAGTTGACATGGATCATCTTCCAAGTCGTATTATGAGGATATTGAACTTTAAAAAAATAACACACACACACACGTATATATATATATATATATATATATATATATATATATATATATATATATATATATATATATATATATATTGATTGATTGATTGATTGAATGTGTACATACATATATACATTGCTCCCTCTTGTACAGGAGGAAGGCTTATACTGAGCGATGTACCAACATGACTGTAGACTAATAGTGCCCAGATATCTCTCTCTCTCTCTCATGCGAGAACATTCTCAGTATTGGATTTACAAAGTCATATTAATTCTACAAATACATCGATGTGTATTCCCATTTTATTGAGTATGTTTGGAGGCCCTATCTTATATGACTTTTATGATATATGTAGTCAGGGTCTTTTTGAAGCCTAAACGTCGGGAACTTTAGTTGATCAGAACTGGGGGAGATCCATCCGTTAGAATGAGAAAACTCTGGCACTAAGAAGATTGCATTCCTAATGAAGAGACGACTACATCAGCCTAAATGTCCCTTGTTTTATTGTTATTTACTTTGCTAATGATCACCTATTCTCAGACAACTTTTCACGGACCTGTGTGATTAAGATATGTAAACCATTTATTAGCAAGAACAGAGTCAGTGGGTGCTATCATTGATTGTTAACATAACAAATACGTAGATCAAACTACTAATTACTCCAAATCCACAAAGGAAGATGACATGATGTGTGATAAACTGCTTCAGTAGGAATAATATAGTCTGTTTTTAATGCTAATCATGCAGAATCATGAGTGAAATTGTATCGTCACATACAAAGGAATATACGACACAAAGAAATGCAACATTAATGAACTGAAAAACAACGTTTATTTCATCAATATTATTTTAGATATTATCGTATGCAGCTGTAGAGAGTTTTACTGCCTATTCCAAATATATTTTTCTTTTGTATCTTGTGTTCTTTGTCGTTCTTAATTCACACATTATTTCAACAAAGAGACCAGGACTGAAACAAACAGTACGGATACTGATTAATAACTGTAACTCTAGCCTAGATTCACTCAGTCTTGCAAGCAGATAAATTCATTTAGGTAATGCATTTTTATGTTAGGACTGCATTAGTGTGGGCGCCAAAGCACATAGTACCAAACATATTGAACATGATGAGTTAATGCAGACATAGCTCCGTTTTATTATGTTATATGTATACAGTCTTTTTACGTAATTAATGAACACACTTGTTTTCTGCAAAAAGGCCAGGGCTGAAACAAAAAATACAAATACTGGTTATTAACTGTACTTGTCTGTATATAATCATCATTGTGATCTAACTTTTTTGGATGTATATTATACCATCATAAAATACAAATTAACTTCAAAAATCATGTTTTGTATATAATCATCATTGTGATCTAACCGTTTAGAATGTAAAGTATACCATCATAAAATACAAATTAAGATAATAAAAAAACTTGTCTAAAAATACTACTGTGAGAAATAATATATGGAGACGGTAAGAAACAGTATTTTAGACAGTACACAATTTGTACCAACAATGCAAGACATATGGCGCTGCCAGTCTCTCATAGTTAGAACATTCGGATTCCTCCCAACGGATGCCAAAGTGTTAATGTTACATTCCATTTCTCAGAAATAAAAATCACCATGTACTGCATATTGCATACAAGTACAATTACTAAAATAATACTGTTAACTCCTGATGCATGTTGTATACAAGTACAATTAGTACAATAATAATGTTAATTCCTAGTGCATATTGTATACAAGTACAATTAGTAAAATAATACTGTTAACTCCTAGTGCATATTGTATACAAGTACAATTAGTACAATAATAATGTTAATTCCTAGTGCATATTGTATACAAGTACAATTAGTAAAATAATACTGTTAACTCCTAGTGCATATTGTATACAAGTACAATTAGTAAAATAATACTGTTAACTCCTAGTGCATATTGTATACAAGTACAATTAGTAAAATAATACTGTTAACTCCTAGTGCATATTGTATACAAGTACAATTAGTAAAATAATGCTGTTAACTCCTAGTGCATATTGTATACAAGTACAATTAGTAAAATAATACTGTTAACTCCTGATGCATTTATAGTGTAACTCGATACAAGATTCGCTTAAACTTGCAGGCAGATAGATTAATTTAGTTGATGAATTGTTATGTTAGGACCGCATTAGCGTGGTTACCAGATGTCTAGACTATCATAGAGAGAAAATTATTATTATTATTATTGTTATTATTATTATTATTATTATTATTATTATTATTATTATTAGCAAGCATATTGACCATAAATGTCGTAGTTTAGAGAATCGAAACGAAAATGTATATTACTTGTCACGCGTAACGTAACATAGACAAGAGACATTATTTTAGCACAACAAATGCCATACTTCATCTATATAATAATCCAAGGTTACAGTCAGGTTAATATTTTCTTATATTTCAGCCAAAATGCAATTGTAACTCTCTACCTTTTTTTCAACAGTAAGTTACAAGAAAGTATGATGGAATCATAACTTTACTAAATATCAAGCAATGACTGATCGTACATTAGACACTTGCAAGAGAGTTTATCTGTTACGAAAACAGTATTCTTCCCAAATCACTTAAAACATATATTTTAAAAAAATATGAGAAGAAGACGGAACAAGTTTGGAGCATGAAGCAGTTTAGGGAAAAAAAGCTTGCATGTTTTTTTTTCATTTTGAAGCCAAAAAAAAATAGAAACCAAAAGAGACCCCCAGATGTCGTTTTTGTTGAACCAAAGAATCGTTTTGGCGCAGAAAACATCTAACTGATAACATCAGAAAAGTTACTGGATTAAAATGCAGAGGTGTTTTAATAACAATGCTTGGCTTAGAAACTAGAAAATTCAACTTCATTGTTTTGTGTAATTAGGCATTGCCAATAGCTACTTATACAGACTGTAACGAGAAATTCCTTGCTCAAAAGTTAATGTCGTGTGGTGGTTGGATACTTCATAGTTTATCAGTGCGAAATCAGTGCGAAGGGAATTACGAACAAGTACCAAATATGCACGACATATTCCTCTGAACATTCATTTGATGCGACATTGAATTGCATCAGGATACCAGTTATATGCGAGCAATTAAAAGTAGGGAGAGACATTGGTCACCAGTAAATATTACAAGGAATCTAGATTATTCTGACTCATCACCAGCTTACACTCCACAAAGATGAAAATTAAGTTATTCACCGTACCGTACCGTAGTACAATGAAAACTACATTAGTCACAACAAAATCTTATCCGTATTTTCCTTGGCTCCTGCTAAGGAATTTTTTTATTCAGTCTTTTAAGCCAGTAGTAACACTCAGTTAGCTATGACGCTTACACATAAATCTTGGGTGAATAATAAGCTATTTTTTAATTTTACTGCGATCATATCACTGGGCTTTAAGTCAACAGAATTGTCTATACATTTATTATTTAAGAGCTATTTAATACAAATTATAGAAAGAATATTATCTCTATTCTGTGATTTATAACATTTTGTATTTTATATACCGTCTCTAAAACAATTTTTAATGTATGTAGCCAGTGTTATGTTATATATATATATATATATATATATATATATATATATATATATATATATATATATATATATATATATATATATCTTGTCTACTCTAGCGCAAAAGTGTGTTGGGTGTTGTTATTGTCATTTTCGATAGTTTTGGTAATTGTTTTAAAACAAAAAAAGGCTCAACAAAGGAGATATCTTTTGTGCTTATTTTTCATCAAATGTTTACTCTTTTACACATTTTCCCCACCTTCTGCCCTATTTTTCTGGTAGAGAATATAACTGGTTTTTACTTGAATTGTCTCAACGACCAGACGGGGTAAAAAGAAATAAGAAAGCAGCCATACATTTTAAAAAGTTAGATAGTCGATGCTTTTTATGCGCTAGAGTTATTAAATAACCCGACCATTAGAAATAGGGATAGACCTGGCGAGCATAATATTTCAAAATATTCTAAATTCGTTGATAAATGTCTAGTAAAGGTTAAAGATCTTTCATTTTTCGAGGCTATATTTTCAACTTCTTTCAATGTATATCAAGTCTAGATGGGGAGAGAAAGTTTGCCTCACTTCGTAGAACTGAAAACTATATACAAATGGTTTACTATAATTTTCCACTATACGAAGGTCATTACATTGAAATTACTTACAGAGGTTATTACACCTAGAAATGACCAAAAATACGAACAAGTTCCATCTGTGCGATAACTGCAATATGCACTTCTAATTCTATACTAAATATGAAAACCACAAGATATTTTTCTACCAAAATAAACCAGTATAATTAAGGAGTGGTCAAAGGCGTTCGCCTTTACAGATCACTGACATCTCACCCCTGTCATGTGCTGAAAAATGGCGTTAAACCCATAAAACCAAATTTTATTAATACAAAACTTTCAAGTTAATTTATATAGTTCATAAACACAAGAAGCACAGCTTTTTTGTTTACACAGACTTCGAATCTATACTTCCTAAATATGAAACAGTAGTGAATACCTCTCCTAAATGCATTGCTTCCCAAAATATGATAAATACCCACCACAAGTGTATAGAATATATCTATCAGCTTGTTATGAACCGTATACAGATACATAATTCATATTTTAAAAGGATACGACGTTATGAACCATATACACATACATAATTCATATTTTAAAGGATACGACGCATATTTAGTTATGCTAGTTTTAACAGATCCAGAACAAGAAGTAGGTGTTATACCAGAAAATACTGAGATATATAAGACATTTAGTAAGTCTTATTTTATAAAGGCAGTACTTAACAAACATTTTATCAAAGTTAAGATATATAAGCCAGAAAGATTTATTGATTCCTTTAATTTAATGTCACACTCTCCAAGTAGAAGTTAAAAGAAAAATTTCATCATGCAAAAAGACATTTTTTTAAAGAGTTCTTGAGGAATTGGGTGGACTTATTTGTTGCTACAAGATCACAAAGAACTAAGAGATGAATGACAGGCGAGTTTAAATCAGGGTATTAGATCCTGTGTGATATGTATTTTAGCTGATCAAATACTAAATAGAACACTATTTATTACACAGTCGGTTTCTACTGTTCAAGACACAGTAGAAAAAGTAATTTTAAAAATTAATATCGGTGAACAAGGTTATGACTCAGATGAAAACATCAAAAACAAGATTTCAGCGATATATTTCAGATGCAAACATAAGACTAAACTTTGTACTTGCTGGTGATGGCAAACTTCTTGTACTTGGTGATATGGTGATGAAAATGGGGAGTACAGTCGGTTACATTAACAATTTTTGCAAAAGTCATCAGGCTTATTTGAACAAGGAATAAATGCTACTTTAAACGCCGACGTGACGCAAAATGGAAACCTAGCTACTTATAAAAAGTCTTCAAAAATTAGTAAAATGGTAGACAACTAAGACAAGAAGGGTGTAGACAAGAAGGATAAAGTGGTTACAGTATAACTAGTGAAGAACCAGATACAAAGAAAACACCCAATAAAGATCACGAAACAAATATTTTTGAAATAGATTAACTAGCTAGTTAATAGTTAGTTCTTTATGATTTTTGTTACCCAAAAATAAACCTTTAAGTACAATTGCAGAGAACAAGCTAACTAATGCAAGAATGAACAAAGTGACATTATCAGCTACTAAAAAAAAAAACTTTCCAGGCTAATGTTAAAAACCAGCTTATTACACTACCAATGATACCAGGTAATGTTAAAATCCAGCTTATTACACTACCAATGATACCAGTTAATGTTAAAATCCTGCTTATTACATTACCAATGATAACAGGTAATGTTAAAATCCAGCTTATTACACTACCAATGATACCAGGTAATGTTAAAATACACCTTATTACACTACCAATGATACCAGCAGTTAATGTTAAAATACAGCTTATTACACTACCAATGATATCAGGTAATGTTAAAATCCTGCTTATTACTCTACCAATGATACCAGGTAATGTTAAAATCCAGCTTATTACACTACCAATAGGTAATGTTAAAATACAGCTTATTACACTACCAATGATAACAGGTAATGTTAAAATCCAGCTTATTACACTACCAATGATACCAGTTAATGTTAAAATCCTGCTTATTACACTACCAATGATACCAGGTAATGTTAAAATACACCTTATTACACTACCAATGATACCAGTTAATGTTAAAATACAGCTTATTACACTATCAATGATATCAGGTAATGTTAAAATCCTGCTTATTACACTACCAATGATACCAGTTAATGTTAAAATCCAGTTTATTACACTACCAATGATAATAGGTAATGTTAAAATACAGCTTATTACACTACCAATGATAACATGTAATGTTAAAATACAGCTTATTACACTACCAATGATGCGAGGTAATGTTAAAATCCAGCTTATTACATTACCAATGATGCCAGGCCAATGTTAAAGACCGGATTATTACACTACCAATTATACCAGGTAATGTTGCTGCTGTTGTTGCTCTTTTAGCTAACCTAAACAAATAGTCGGCAATATAGTACATACCTTTTCTTAATTCATCACTACATGAATCTGTAGAACCACCGCTACAACAACCTCCTCCTATTGTTAAACTTTTCACAAAATTTGCTATGTTTATACCAAGAATTGCTGTTATCATTCCAATAGCTGTAAACACAGTAACAACTATTACAACTTTTTCTTTAAACAGTCGTTTTAACCCGTCACCTAATGGGAACGTTTCTTTAACTTTGAGATTATGATATTAATACTTTATCTGACATAAGTTTCAAATCTGTTACATGTCCAAGTATTTGAATCTTTGGCTGCCAGTATTTTGCAGAAGTTCTTGCAATTTAGCTTTCTTAGCTGGAGAATTTTTTCTTTATCAGCTATAGAGGTAGGTGATACTCTTTAACTGGGACTACACCTTTAAGATTTGAATAATCTTTAATTGGGACTACACCTTTAAGATTTGAATACTATTTTTGCCTATTTCTCTGTAAAATACTGTTTCTTTCAAAATAATTATATTATATTTAATTAAATTATATTGTGTTTCGTCTGTATCTAATTTTAGCTTCATATATTCTTTGTATTCATCGACCAGTATTGCAATTAATTATTGGGCTGTTTGTTGAGGAGCTTGAAATCCCTCATTTAATAAATTTCATTTATTATTTCATCATTATCATAATATTAATCAAACTCATCCTCAAAAACAGGATTATTAACATCTTCTCCAAAGTCACATTCTGCCATTTTAAAAAGTATTTAAATGGTAAAATTCAACTTGAAAAAGAATTAGATTTATGATAAGAGATAAGCAAAGTGGATACAACCGTTGTATTGAAAAAAATACAAACAAGAAATAAAAATAAGTGCAACAAATGGTACCTACAAGGAAATAACTGGTAAATGTTTAACTGACATGTTGGATAAAATGCATTCAAAACACATGAAGAAAACATATTAATATTTTGTAAATGCTAGATCAGCTCAAATTTCAAAGTCATTGTCAGATGTAATAATATTAACATCTTTAATGAGCAAATTTCTTCCAGTTGAAAATTTCACCGAATTACAGGGTTGAAAGAAGATTACTTAGCAACAAACGGAATTAGGTACTTTAATAGATTTTTTATATTTTAGGGTTGGATTGCCAATTTTAGCATTAAGTGCTGGCAATTTCAAGCAAATTAATTTTTAAAATCAAAAGGATGAAAACCAGGACGTAACTTATAGTACTGACGTAACGTCAGCTCTTTAAATTACCTCAGAACGTTAGTACTATTTGTTTACAATCAGTGTTCTCAACATTCACGTAAGATATTTGTATGTTGATACAAATTGTAGTTAGATTAGGACTTTTATAACTTGAAGAAACAAAAACTTGAATAATTGTTTAGGAAAACTGTAATTTTATTTCCAAATTAATGGAAAGTGGTTGTAATTTTACAAAAGGTAAAAGATCCTCGTATAGTCGAACTTGTAAACTTGTAAAACGTTCACAAGAATTTAAATATGTCAAAGCTGAAAAGTTAAAACATTACTTGAATAACTTGAAAAAAACTAAAATAAACTTAAATAACTCTTTATAGATTTTTTAAAAAAATGTAATTGCAAAATAGGTGTAAGGTGGCGAAAATAAAACTGAAAAGAATTCTACGGTTATTAAATCACCAGAGAATTTTGAAAAGACAAAACAGAAATGTTTAAACAGAGCAAAGATGTATGACTGAGAGAACTCAGGTTAACCTGAAGTCCTACTCACATGGCAACATAAGCTCAAACAACATTTAGTACTCGATAATTGGTCTAGTTGTTGATATATGAATAGATGTTTTATTTAAAGCGACGTATTTTAGGAAACAAAACACGTCAAAAAGAATCATGGACGGCAAAGTTATTGTTATATTATGCTTCTGAAGAGGATATTTGATCTTAAAACAGATTCGCCAACTAACATGGGTATATTAAAAGTAATAAAATTGGTTATTCTTATTTTTTCCAGCCGGTTTACGATTGACAATCTAATGGCGCAAGGAATACTACTGGACAAAATAATTAAGTAAATATATTACCTATACAGTTAACCAGTTAATATACTCAATACCTGAAAATGGTAGAAAAATTACCTAACGACCATGGAATTAATTTTAAGTGGATAAAAAATAATACAATTAAGAATCTTTCTGCTAGAGAGACAGAACATTATAGAGATGTAAGAAAAAGTACAAAATAGCATTAGTTTTTTTTTTAAACTGGGGATAGGTTGGTATGGCTAGTGTGCAGTGGGTGTTGCGGCTGCTAGCTTAGGAATTGCAGGAATAGTATAAAGGTTTCTTATACCTCTAGCTTTTACCGGGTTTGGTGCAACTTTGCCTGGGTTCGTTGCAAAAGCTTTTCTAAACAAGTTAGTATACAATAAAGTTTTCAAACACGATGCGGTTGTAGATTGTAACCTCTGCTATAAGTTGAGTAGTATTTATGAAATGGTTAGTAAAGTAATAAGAGATAATGAAATAAGTCGCGATGAACTTAATATTATACTTACCAAAAAAAAAATGTCTGGAAGGATGTAACAGCAAAAGATTCTCGTTCTTTAAATGGAATCTGATCCTATCTATCGGCGAAGCCTACTTACGTAACAACAACGCCTAGTTACGTTACTGTGGAAGAACAGTGTGAGAAAGAAATCTATTTCTACAACCATGTAGACTACAGGGATGGTAAATTACACATTTAATTACAGAGAATACATGTTGTAGCTGGTTATAACAATATTTCAAATGATTATAAAAATTATATATTTTATTACACGAATGATAAGAATGAAACTAAAACCAAATCAATACCTGATGTTTGTATAATCCTAAAAATGTACATGAGAAAAGTCAAAGAAGGAATGACTGTTAATAACGACAATGATGACAGCATAGCCATTGAATGCAAGAAACTGACCTTGAAGTTTTTAATAACTCCGAACTGTAATTGCGCAGTGTACATAACCAACAACAACTCTAAGTCACTAGGATTTAATAGTCAGAGACCTATACAAGCATCGACCGAATCAGATACACTTAATGGATGTTCGAAGCCTAAAAACTTTTGTATTTTCTTTGATCAACTAAACAATGCAAACAATTACTGCAACGGTTCCTACTCAACTTTATTAGAATCCAAAATAAAAAAGTATTTCGGGGTGATTTTTCATTACATGCAATATTAATAGTCCATATAAACAATTACAAAGATGTACTATAAACAGATGAAATATCGATATTAAAGATGAGGATGGAAAAGTAATTGATTTTAATTGTATGTCAATTACATACATCTTTAGAATAGCTTAGATATGATTAGCCTGGCTCAGACAATACGACCTCAATGCTATTTCACGTAACTCAGGCAAATTCGTTTGCAGTTTCATGTTAAATAAATCACAAAAATGTGTGACTTACATAAACTCTTTTGTAGTGAAATCTTTTTCTTGCTTGTGTAATGTATAATTAGGCTATTGAGTTGACCGTTCTTTCAATTCAGCTTAGTTTTGTTTCGTTTAATTTGTTTCCACAATTAACTGATGTTTGAGCAAGTTACTGGACTTTTAGAATCGTAGTCAAGTTATCTTAAATAATGGTTTGTATGTGTCGTCTAAAAGGGCATAATAACATCCAGATGATTGATGATTGATAAATGTTCTTTGGTCGTTTTCTACACGCCAACAGGACGACCGTCCAAAACAGCCACTTTTATTCTCAGCAATTTGCAACGTTTCTTCAACCCGCTCAGAATTATTATTGATTTCAGATTTATGTAACCTTTTGTCATTTCAATGGATGAATCTAAAACAGCTATTTTATATACTAAAACAACATGTGCTGTTTTACATTCAACTTTGTTTTCCGTAAATTTCCTTGCTTATTTTGTTAAATCATTGTAGAATGACCTTGTAAAGTTTAACAGACCTTTAAATTGTACTGCAAATTTCCCGAATAGAAACGTGATTGTGTATTTACTCATAAAAATACGTAATTTGTTACCCCCTCATATAGCACTGTTTTAAAAATTTTGCTATCCTTTCTGATGTTTCCTTTCTCCAGGCTGTAATCTATGAAAGTAAACTGTAAATCAGTATCTTTTCTAAAGGAGTTGAGAAAATATTTGTACAAATCAAACATGCCCATTCTCTTGTGTTTTTTTTTTTTTTTAAACAAAAACGCAACTATGCTTAACCACACGTTTATTGCATCCAAAATTGTAAGGAAATATGCATTATCTCCATAAACCGACATTATTTCTTTAAAGTTAAACTCATGAAATACGTATATCTCCTCTCTGGAAACTTCTGAATTTAATCAAATGTATTTTGCTCCATTACTAATGATGTGTAAACTTTCATTTTAATGTTTGCTAATTGCCTTCATAGTCTGATAGGTCATGTAATTTTTCTTTTATATCTTAATTTGTGAAATATAACCACCTTCGGTGAGTCTACGCCGTCTTGCTGGTTCAACGTTTTCTTTTCTAATTTTTCTTGTTATGTTTGTTTATATTTAAATTTTTAATGTTCTTCTACCAATATTATAAAACATTAAAGTTTATTTAAAAACAAAATAAGATAAAAAATAAATATGATTGGTCCTGTTCTCTACAGAACTATATTACTTCCCATAACTCGTGCAGATACATGCAGAATCCGATTTTCATCGATTTCGTATGAGATTTTCTTTAGGTGCAGTTTTAGGACTCATTTGGTTGTAATCAAATAAACAGGATGAAATCTTTGCTGATTACAAGCTTGATAAAGGTAGAACCTAAGCTTATCAAGGGCAATAACTCGGGACATTTAGGACGAATTCAATTCGACTAATTATTCAAACCGCCCGAGATTTCCTGAAAATAAAAACTTTCATCGAATTTAGTAGCAACAATTATAAATTCTGACCATACAATGTTCAGACATTTTCAATACGGACAAACGGACGGACAATAAGTATATCCGCGAATAGTGGCAATTTGTTCCTGAAGAAAAGGATGTGTTAACCCTTCTCTTTATATATATATATATATATATATATATATATATATATATATATATATATATATATATATATACATATGTGTGTGTGTGTGTGTAGACATATGTAGCATTCGATATTGTGAGAATTTATCGACATATGAATTCACACGTCAAATCTACTTGGTTATGATCATTGTTATTATTTAAAATATACAGGTAATCTTTGATTTTGTAATATAGAATAAATATTCGATCAAGTCTAAAGACTGTCCCCGAAATGCATCAGCGCAATTATCCTACTCTCTGAGCGGCACAAAGTGCATTGGTTATACGATAAGTTAATTCCGTCATCATCCAATAAACATGCAAAAAATTGTAGAATATCACCTTATCTGTTGACAATCTCGTACAATCGTGTAAGCCAGAGCAATCTGATATAAGAATTGATCAGACTGACCTATGATTGAGAATTAACCTAAGAAGTCGATGCAACCAGAACAAGTTTGAACTCGGTTCTATCTCTTCCCTTGACAAAATTTAGTAATTTAAAAAGTTATTCTCGCTGTTTTGGTACAAACTAAGTACTAAGACACGGAAAAACATACCATGTTTCTTCGTAGCTTTTGAACTAGATAATATTCCATACGCTTATGTAAATTTCAATTAGCGAATTTTTACACGGGCGTCATAATGCTGTAATTCTGAAGCCCGTAACGCTATATACATATTCTGCTCAACAAACTAGCAGATGTCGCGCAATAAATAATCAAGCTCACATCTAAACAGGCATTGTGCACTGTAATATGTGTTATATTACACTTATATTGTTTATGTTCGATCAGATTGTATTTGCTTTTCCCATTCAAGCTTTCATACTAAACGCAGTTTGGGTTGTTAATGTATGTACGTCACATTACCACTGTGACAAACTGCCATTCCACAACTTTCTCTGTGAAAATCGAAACTTTAACAAAGAGATTGTCAACACCATCGGATGCACACCTACAGCTTGGCACTGACTTTTAGTTCAAGATGACATGGTAAAGATGGTGTAATAAACTGGGGGAATGCCAATAGACCTAACATAGGAACACACGATGAATGAATCTAATAAAACAAAGTATTTTTTTTTAGAAATGTCATTTAATTAAGATGGCAGCTCGTCTTTTGATATCAGTCACCAATATTTATGAGACATTACTATGGCCGCAAAGTCTTCAGAGATCCTTCGCGTTTGACATTGTAGTTCGTTTCTTCTTTAGATATATGTTCTGCTCTTTAGATTACAGTAGGATGTAATAAGAAAATACGCCCTTTAATATTATTATATGATTGCCTTCTCCCTTGGGAACTGATCTCCTATAATGTTGTTTGGTGAGGCATATTGCCCGAGCCTGAGGCTTGGGCACTATACTCTACCAGACATACTGAATGAGGACAGTTCCCAAGCGAGAAGGCAATAATATACATTTATTGCCCTTGTTGATGGGAAATATTAAGATTTGTTCACCCAAGGCAAGTCGTGTTCCAAGAGGGCGCAGCTTGAGTTGAAATAACCTGTCGCGGGTAAACAAATTTTCATAGTTCCCCCGTGTTTTGTTCCTGTGAAATTACATTCTGCGCGCCAATCATTGACACTGTTACTTTTGGTTCCGCGCGATTTTCGTACTTTGCACAGGTTTTTTTTTTTTAAAGAAAAATAATTTCCCATGTTTTCCTTACTGATTATTTAAAAAGGCCCTTGTATAGTTAGATATTGTTAAAAATAACTTGTAATTCCCTTTATATTGCTGTATAATTCATGGATGTAATTTGGGTTATAGAGTACACAGCTTGGCCTTACTTCAGATGTGCACCTATAAAAAGACTTCTAACTCCGCTTGGTCTTTTTCACTTCCTGGACTTCAGAGGTAATTTTTGAGAAAAGAAAACAATTCGATAACTTTTTTTTATAGCGTTTTGATATTTTATAATGAATTTATTGCACTTTCAGAATTTAGTATTGTTAACTCTAGCAAAATTAATTTTCCCTATTTTAATAACTGCTAAAGTTAATGTAATTTGGACTAGTTCAAGTTCATTTCTCAAGCACATGGGAACAGCCATTTCGAACAGCTGTCTGCTTTAGCCAGTGTGTTGTTTCCCTAATACCACATACAAGAACATTTGAGTCACAGTAAATTAAACTAGAACAGAGGTATGCCAAAATTCTCTCCGATGTGCCTGCTGCAAATGCACATAACTTCGCCTTACACCTGTCCCTCTTTCAGAAGTACATAAGACCTGTCGAGCGGAACCTTTGTGAGAGATAAGAATAGATTTAGTACATCACACGACGTTATATTAACATCCGCGCGTGACAACAGTGCCAGCTGGATCAGGTAATATTCTCGTAGTCAAGAGGAAATGCATACATTCTTAAAATAGATCCCTATAGTAAGCTAATCGGAATTCGAGAATTTATCATGTGATATACTAAACATGCATATATATTTACACGACTGAAGTCGCCCTTGCTAACAACCACCTCAACCCACTTCACGTGACACACATATTTAAATTGCAGCAAAAGAGTCAAAACTATCGGTACCGGCTTAGAAATATCGTGGAAACTCTATCCACTTATCATTGCAAAGCTATATTTTGTCGATGCAACGATAAAATTTACTGCTGCAACGGCATTTTTAGCACTGCTGTAGTTGCAAGGGTATTTATGGCTGCAACGGTAATTATAGCAAAGACAAATGTGTTAAAAGTGCCGTTCCAGCAGTATACGTATTGTTCCACGGCAAACATAACCGTTGCATCGCCAAAATTAAGCGTTGAAACGATAATTTGATACCGTTGCAACAGTACCGGTTGTTTTGATTGTTTAAGAGTGTGCGGCTCGTGCTTGTACTTGCTAACAAAAGTATCCTTTCCATATTTATTTTAACTGAGCAGTAAGTAGTAAGACAAACATTTGGCCATATCTGCACAGAACTGCAAAGTCTCCATTGTATAGTTGTGGTTTTATTCGAAAATATTACAAAATATGGCATCAAAATGACAGAGTGCAAGTAAATATTAAATCAATAGTTGAGGCACATCTCCTTTCTGGAAATCATACAGTTTGATCAACTTTAAAAACTTTTTTTAAAGTTAAAGAAATACTCTCATGATGGCACAATAATCACGACATTATTCTAGTTTAGATTTTCTTTTTATTTGCCATGCAAGTACACGGACACGTTTGATATGATCTTTCTATGGTGGTTCTTTCATTCTATTGAATGCAAAACGAGGATTGGCAGATATACAGGTGCTATGGTTCATATCCATTAAAACCTAAACGCCATACATGTTTATATTTCCATGTTAGTGCATAATGCTGCAGGGTGTAATAGTCTTGAATTACATGAGACTTAAATCACAAAAGAGCAAATAAGCGAAGGGGCGCGTGTCTTTCGTTAAATTGTGATACAATCATGGTGCCAGCTGACTGCGTTAATGTTAAAAGCAACATCGTAAAATTATCCATCAAAAGGTGGAGCGAACAATAAGCAACCAGTCGTAAAATTATTCATCAAAAGGTGGAGCGAACAATAAGCAACCTGATATTAATAAGCAATAAAACAAAATGGAGAAAGGTAATTAATAATCAGGAACACAAAAATGTAAAAAATGAGCCTGTTATAAGTACCTTTTTCAAAATTCGTATCAAGAAGATGAGAATATGCAATTTAAATTATGTTCCTCTGGAAGAGAAGAACAAAGCTTTTTTCCATTACAGTTTTAAGATGCGTAACACGGTATTAGCGTAAATTACTATTTGTGTTAAGTTTTAATCACTGCTAACGGCCTCAATGGTTTCATTTGCATGAGTGTCTGAAATTGTAGTTTGGGGCCTCTTTCTTATTATACCAAACTTTACTTGATACTGAGAAGACTAGGTGCTTTGAGTAAATGTACAGGGATCATGGCAACAAATATCGGGTTGTATTCATAAGAGAATAAATATGTCGTATTTCCGAAAAAGTTGAGAAATTATATTTACATTCGGCCATATCATATGTAGCACTCATATTACTATGAAAATAACATAACATAACCAGAAAGATATATATATATATATATATATATATATATATATATATATATATATATATATATATATATGTGTGTGTGTGTGTGTGTGTGTGTGTGTGTGTGTGTGTGTGTGTGTGTCTGACATAACATACCATAACAGAACAGAGCATTCGTTGAGTTTAGTTCAATAACATAATAGATTTTGTTTACATTTGATATTCGTCGATTTTGGTTTCAATAGCACAACTGTAAGAACGGCTTGATAAAGGGATCCGTAAATCTAGAAAGCGCTTGGCACTTTTCCCAGACTTGCAGCACCGTGCTTTGTCATCTCTCTCTCTCTCTCTCTCTCTCTCTCTCTCTCTCTCTCTCTCTCTCTCTCTCTCTCTATATATATATATATATATATATATATATATATATATATATATATATATATATATATATATATATATAATGTAGAAAAACATGACGGGAAGACAAAGCTGAAAATGCACAATAATACTAGCAGGTACATTTATTTAGTCGTGCTATACCAGCCCAATCAGACGGAAGGGGAAGTGCCATCACACATACAGCATGTATGACCTTATAGGACTCACGGTACTAATTTAGCTTCCATAGTAAACATATGGAAACACCATCATATTAAAAATTCAATAACTTTAAATGTCTAAATACTCATGATCAAACCTATATTGATCTACATGTGTTTGAAACGTGTTTTCAATTTCGCACCTAAAGAATCAAGTGCTAGTTTCGGTAATGTGTGTTCCAAAATCAAGTTTGTAAAAAGACCGAAATTCCGTCAATAAAACATTGTTTCTAAATTTTTTTTTTATTTTTTTTTTATTTTTGTCAGTTACAAATAGGATAAGCTTACTAAAGATTCTTTTTACTAAAATTTAAATTTCGTTATCAACCGAACATGGCCCTCCAAACTTATACTCTATGTTATGTTCACTCATTTCTAGACTGGTTCCCAATTTTCCATATGAGTAGCACCGCGAATCCAATATTCTTGTGTGCTAACACTCAGTAGCACACACTAAAATAATATTTTAATGAATATACAATCTGCTGTCCTGTTCCCACCCCGAAATTTCCATTACAGATTTATAGTATGTTCCAAATATAGGATCAATCTTAAATCTAAACTGAATCAACTTGCTCCTTATTTTACTTGAATTTAACTGTCATTTCCTCATTTCCAGAACCTGCAAGAATTCTACATTAATTGTGCTTAATTATTGCTTGAAAGCACTTACCTTTATCCTGTCATCAACGATATCCTACGAATAAATTGGTATGCCCTTAATTAATGGTCACTGTCCACAATCATCTAATGTGTACCCATTCTGAAACAGACAGCCAAATCGTTTTCGCCACCCGTAGAACTGTCTTCGTTAAGCGTCAAGAATGACTGAGTGAGAGCGCGCGGAAATCGTGGGCCAGGTCACGTGATCCAGTGTCATAGTAGATAAAAGCTTGTCTTCCGTTCTTTTGGTAAAGTGTCTGGTAAGGGATTTTAGATGCTCATCAATATTTATTTGCTATTGAAGGCGCTTCTGCTGTTGTTGGGATGACGGTTCTGAAAAGTCATTGAGGATCAAGATGAGGTTAGGAGTCTTTTCTGTGTATGAGAATTTGTCAATATTCTAAATAAGCGCCTGCTCATATTTTACATAGAGTAATCAGAGCTTTAATAAACTAATTGCATGCTCTCAACGAATCCATAACATATATGAATAGAAAATGGAATGCGGCTTTGTCCACATCTTGTTAGATTATAGTATGCGTGATGACGAGCTACACTATACATGTTTGATTACACAAAAGAATATGCGATCTTCGCAGTAAAAGATGTTACTTCTAATTGAATGAAAATTACTTAGTTAAAGCAAGAAAATCTTTTAATGATGACCACAATGACCTTTCGATAAACAAAATTGATAAATAATCGATTCTTCATACTTAAAACAAAAAACAACAAAACAACTCGTGTTGGCTAATATTTTGGCAAGTCTATAACAATACCCGTCCAATAATAAATGGTTATTATCGAAATACCAATAAGGCATAAAACAATTAGAGTTAGAAAAATGATGAAATTTATTTCTTATTAAAGTTGACCTGGTGATATTCATCAGCATGAAAAAAAAAAGAAAAAAAATTATTTTCTTCCTGGAAGAACCTGAAATTTGATTTCCGAGAAACTAAGTTATATTTTGGATGAATAGTATATATATATATATATATATATATATATATATATATATATATATATATATATATATATATATATATAGAGAGAGAGAGAGAGAGAGAGAGAGAGAGAGAGAGAGAGAGAGAGAGACAGAGAGACAGAGAGAGAGAGAGAGAGAGAGAGAGAGAGAGAGAGAGTGTGTTTAGGTGTGGTTTCATCATTCGTCGAAGAAAATTACATCGCGCATGACTTGTGTTCAGTAAAATAATTTGGGCTTTTTTATCAGAATTATTTTTTGCCATTGACAGTTTAAACTGAGAGTAAATTATACATAAGTTCAAATTTAATTCTGTGACTTTTTATAATTTTATTACCCTAAAGTACTTGAATATGGCAGAGAATTTCCTTGTAAATAGGTTCATCACACAAGAAAGTTATAGGTGACTTTCAATTTAAAAGATGACTACGCTCCTACTATTTTAGTGACTAATACATAACTTTTTTGCGAAGAAAGCAGATTTTATGGCATGATATTCACTACTCAACCCATATCAGTCAGACTAGAGTATTGCACAAATTATAAAATTACTAGACTAATCTCTGCAAAAGGCAAACACGCTGTACTCTGTAGCGTGTTAGCTCCTTGATTCTGCTTATTGCATCATTTCAATATATGCACATTTACCTAAACCATCACGATAGTTTTAGTGATTATGTTTATATTGACAATTTCGATAAAAAATTAAATTCAGTCATGATAAAAGTAAAAGCATTTATTTCCTAGTGTAGTAGAATAATTCTTGCGATATTGCAAAAATATTCTGAATTTAACGAAATGCGAGATAATTGATATATTGTAAACCTCGAGTTCATTTAAAAATTTAACATTCGTCGAAGCGCTAGCATAATTTTATTTATTCATCGATTAATTATTGTAATGATTGGTTTAATTTATTACTTATTCAATATATTTTTATTTGTTTAATTATATATGTATGTATGTGCCTAATCATGTGATATTTTAGCAAAAACTTATAAGAATCAGTGAACGAAAGAAAACGTGAACGAAAGTATAGGTACGCAAATTATGACCTAATCCAGCTGGCATGATTAATAAGGGAAAAATCTTTAATACAGATTAGGTAAAAATAGTTAAATAGCTCAAACTTGAGAACTATGATATAAATACTTGAGGAAAATACAAATAATTCCATGCTTTTATGCCCCGAGATAAAAAAAAAATTAACTAATATTATAGGAGAAAAGGTCAAAATTACAACAACTATGAAACTTTAGGGCTCCCAATTCTCACAATAATTTCTCTCGTGAAGCTCTGCTGATTTAAAATACTTGTGCAAATAAACGACAATTACAGTAAACGTGTGCGAATAAAGTTTTTATATAACACCGAGCGCTATGTGATATCAGTACTGTAATGGCGGAATGTCAAGTGATACAAATATGGCCGCGCCCTTTAAAACCATAAAAGAAAGATCTATAGATGGTGTTGGCAATACCTAGTGATCTGGTGGTTTTGATTTTTTTACATTCGTTGTGTTTTGATCATTTTTCTAGTGTATTTAAACAATTCGAGCACTTCTTTACTGAAATGTATTCTCTTTTTACATGTTTGTTTATCGGTGATTACACCAATATTGAATAATATTATTCCAACTTAAATGGTATACCTTCTAACTTCGTAGTGATTATGACCAAAACAATGCAATATACTTAACATGAGAACATGGCTTTCTGTTTCTATTTCAGTTTTTATAACAGGTTCGATGTGGTTTTTCTTTGCTGCACCTCCGTTGCATACTGCCTTAGACACATTTCTGTTGTCTCCCCCCCCCCCCTCCAATATTTCATACGCATTGACGGATGTATTAAATTCATTTTTCTATTTCCAAATGTCCTATGTTTGTACCGGACATATATCAGACCAATGAATGTATATATCTAAATTGGATTTATGTGCATAATCACTTGGTGTGTTCAATGCAGATTCCACAGCATTAAAAAAAAACATCAATTTTTTAACTTATGATACAAGTGTTTCGTTCTTAATCCATTCCGACAAAAATATATATATATATATATATATATATATATATATATATATATATATATATATATATATATATATATATAATACCTATCTATATTTCAGTGTTAAATATGCAATCCTGTCAAACATCCATCTTGTACTTTCGCATACTTTCCTGCTCAAATTTGGTATGTAAAATATCTAATAAACGTTCCATGGCATTATCAATTTGATAGGCTAATAGGTTTTGTTATATGGAAAACATTATTTACTCAACTTTTTCTCCCTCCAATGTCGGTTGTTTCATAAGTCTGATCGTTAAGTCTAATTAAACTTGTATAGACCCACATTGTCAATTTTCTTTCTATTGATCATCTTCTTCAAAAATAAGGTACAATAAATACAATATAATTGTAAGATTCATATAAATCTGAAATGTAACCTCCATAAAATCTGTACTCATTTACATTTCTTTTAACGAATCTCTTTCGTTACAATTGTTTAAATTCTGTCTATTCAAATGTCCAAATTCTTTTCAAGTTTGAAGGCATATTAAAGGGGCTTGTAATTCGATCGTCAAAGTGTTTGGTTTGATTTATTTAATGACAAATATATTTAAATATATTTTTTAGCTTCTATCCTTTTTATAAATACGAAGAAATTATGAATGTAAGCATAAATTAGCAAAAGCCAAGCCTGGTACGTCTTTGGAGGCGGGATCATCCATGACCTTTTTAAATTCCGGTGACCCTAGAAGCCATATACACAGAGGCTGTTATGTTGTAACATCTAACTGCTTGCCGATTCACGAGAATCCGGAGCCTTGCGATGGCCATCTCACCAGAGTAATTAGCATTCTTTCCGATTAAATTGATGATGTAACTTGATTTACATATATTGTACTGATGCTATAAATATCATATCTGTAATGTGTGTTTCATGATATTACGAGTCGATTCCATTGATTACAGCAATCATTGAACTGACTCGTAATACCATGATAAAAAGCACTGCAAATATGTCCTCTTTTGGACCGACTGGTCTAGTAATTTTTACAATAGTGTATATATTGGTGGTTTTCTTAGTGCGGTTTTGTTATAACCCAATACATTAACATTCGTTTAACACAGAATGGGCTGAAGCTCCTATTATGTTTGTAATTAAACACTGTAGATTCAATAAATTTCTAATTGGTTCAGAATTAGCACTACGTACACTATTTACCTACGTTCGTCCGTAGAGACAGACGGACATCTCCCAAAATATAACAGATGCTTCTTAACTGTTCCTTATTTTAGTTAGCTTTGCATAAAGAAACGCTCTGTCTCTTTTCTACTAAGTGTACAATAACTACCCCCCCCCCCACACACACACACAAAATTATTTTTTTTAAAAACAAAAGCGAAGTACAGTAAATTCATAATATAGTTTTCCTAGAAGAAGAAAGAAACTAAATTCTTCAGCTTGACTGCTAAGAACCTACACTACATAAATATATATAATTCTTCAGCTTGACTATTCGGAACCTGTACTGTATAAAGATATCCAATTCTTCAGATTGACTGCTCAGAACCTACACTGCATGTCAGACACTGACATGCTATGAATGGGACGAATTTCGTAATACTCCCCATCCTTAAATATCGCCAAAATCACCATAGTGTCTAATTATTTAGTTTAAAAAGGAATCAAACTAAGAATAAATCATTACAACTTAAATTGGTAAAAATTTATCTATGAAGGCTATATTAGGGAGTTACGAGATGATTTTCGCTGTACCACTACTTAGATTAACGTTAAGTATTTTTAACAACTGATGTTCTGGAAAACTCAGAAACAAAATACGTATCAGATCACTTAGAAACACATGATTAATTTTCTCATATGTCAAGTTAAAATAACTATACTTTCACATTTTCAACCCCTCGTGTTAAGAGACACTTCACGCCTTGATGGTTTACCGAAATTTGCGCAGGCGTATTCAATATATTTTCCCAGCATTCGATCGTGTTGACATTATATTAAAAACTTGTATTAAATAAAGTACGTCAATAGTTAAATAGTATAATAGACAGGCTCGATAACTAGATGTTACGCGTAAATTGATCGACTCCTGTGGTCCGACTCTTTTGTTCTGCCTCACTCAAGCTTCAATCAATGATGTCCAAACAACGCCCGCCAATCCATAAAGGGCGGTAAGGCTTTTGAAGGTTTTGATTTTTCGATGCTGCAGCTGGAATGAAAATTGTATAGGAGATTTGCCCTCTCTAAAGTGTCATTTACATTTATTTGACCTTACAGCAGGGCAATATTGTACTTTAGCAGTTGCAAGCAAACTTTATATAAGGTATTGGCAATCGATAATTGTGACATGTCTAAAGTTTCTAAAATGAAAAGTTGTTCAGAACGGCTACGGTGATAAATATATATGTATGCATAATGGCAAAAGAATAGCGAGTTTATGAAAATAAACAAACCATTAATAAAACAAAATATATCGTTGGCAGGCTAATCGCCAGCTTGGCATATTGATGGACACAGGGTACTTCCATCATAGAGGCCAAATACACGTGTATCCACACAAGATCATTTACAGTGTTATAGCTACACCCTTACTATATCTGGTAACAAAATGTAATCATATTCCACACTCGAGCATCGTCCCTAATGAATTAAAGCACGTCCACTTACATTTGATACCACCCCACCCACTACACACTAGTCTGGTTCCCTGGCCTCTCTCCACTCCATTACTCTTCGTTATGAAGAGTTAACGGAGAGTAACTGAGGGGAGAGTGATCAGCGAACCAGACTATCTTCACACACATACACACACGCGATGACAGTTATATTGTGTCATTACTTCTCTCCTATACATTTCTGGAATGTTTTGGATAAGTTTTCACAGTAAGGAACAAATCTTGGTGTAAGACTATGTAGAAAAAATCATAGTCGTTACCCAAACCAGTCAATAAAATTTAGATTTTTATAATGGACTCGAGCTCCATTCAGATACAATGTTTATCAATTCGTAATTTTATAGCGGGCAATCTTACAGCCAATGATTCTTGGTTGGTCATCCATTAAACTGTTCATATTTCATACAATATGTTCTTCTCGTCACAAAACAACTTGATGAAACTATCAACAAATGTCTTTCCCACCTCATTTTCCATTCATCTTCTTTGTCTTCTGTAATTTGTATTTGATATTATATATTAAAAAGAAAAAGGAAGCAAATATGACGACAAGGAATCGCCATCATCATCGTCGTCGCCGTCGTCGCAAAAAAGTCAGAAACAAACCAACGGTGTGTCAAGATAATAACCCGTACAACATTTTCACCACCTGTAACTCACTTCTTCAACTTCAAGATGCGATTGATCTTGACCATATCAGACGGACGTTAATTGATATGATCATCTGCGAATGCACGATTTTTCACGATCAAATTGTGCTCAGTATGAAACGTGAAATTGTATTTGCCTCAGTTTGAGGTAAAAAGGGGAAGTCTGTCAGTGAGGAAAGGAGTTATCTACAGTACTGACATCATGTTGTTACAACACAAGGTTTTATCAAGAGAAAAAAGTTCCTAACCTCCTGTTATCATTAAAAAAAAGTTAAAAAATACACCAAATCGCAATTTTTCTAAAAGGTGTTACAAAAAATGAAATTGAATCAATAAAGAGGGTGCGATAGAAAGTTGGCTTCGGTATACATTTAGGTCAAGATGTAAGAGAATGCTCTTCACAACAAGAAAGAAACACGAGTAATGGCAAATATGATTTTGTATTGAGACACATACGGATGCTGTATTCAGAAAAAAGTAACAATAAAATGAGAGTGTGTTTACATGCTAACGTTAAAAATTATTGTATCCAATATTTATATGCGGCCTGTGAAAAATATATCTTGTTCAGTATATCTATATTTATCTACGAAGTGACTCAATTACCGTATATACTCGCTTATCGAGTAGGGTCCAATTGCAAACAACATAGACCCTGATCTGCCTTCGTATAATACGCCGGCAGATCATGGTCTAATTGTTTTTGTTCTACTGGTTACTCCTAACAAACTGCATAGACCTAGATCTGCCGCCGCATTATGTGACGGCAGATCTGGGTATATATATAGCTTGCAGTTAGATCCGACTTAAACGCGAGTATAGTTATCATGTTGCTTTATGGATCATTTTGCGCTCAAACCCATCCGTAATCAGTTGAACGTATACTGGATGTAAAGTCTCTGAAAACAAAACCTTTATTTACATTGTACGCATAATCTTTTCAAAGAACATCAATAATACTACATGTGTGTATAAGATTGTACCCATGATCTTGTCAAAGAACATCAAATATACTACATGTTTGTATAAGAGATGGGAAGAGATGGTCGTTCCCATAAAACCACCGACTGTATCTAAGACCATACCTTCAGGGCATGAATTATATCATATTATAATATCAGTTGACAAGTTATTATATCATATTGTAATATCACTTGACAAATTATCTCGACAACTTCGATGTAGTACTGTGTGTGTTATAACCATTCATAGTTCAATTACCGATTTTGCACCTAACCCCTTTGGAAATGAAATTGAAGTAAATTATTTGCATTTATTTAATCTGAGACATTGAGAACAATTGATACGCTATCTCTGATTACGTTTAAAGAGTAAACATATACATACCTTTAAAAAGAATAGGTTAGGAATAAAAATTTATCCTAAGAATATTTTATTCCTAAGGGTTAATCCTAGTTTTCATGAATACTCAAACTCAATTTCCGCTGTGAAAAGTTTCTTTTATCTTGTTTGTTTTGTTTTGCTTCTGTCAAGAGAGTACTTTGTGATGTTCGTCAGGTTCCTGTTCTTGTCAACCAATGCCTTACACGGCCACCAATGTCTGTCACGCATTGCGCATGTCCATGTAGATATATTCATGAGAGTGGTATGTATGGAAGGAATCACAAATGCAGAAAGAATAATTAGCTGTTTAGTGACAACGGTCGTATCTCCTTAACTATTAAGATTAGGGGAAAAAGATAAACGTATCTCCGAACAAATAGCTAAATGTGAAGATTTGCTATTTCTCACTAAGTAAATTAATATATGATAAAATATGCATGTCGAATCACATTGTTAGATTTTCAAAATGTGTATGCAAAACTAAAGATGCCCGTTTTCACTGGGCAACTCATTACTTTTGCATTTCTGAACCCTTCTCATGCACAACCGTAAAGGACCCGCTAACGAATGTACTGACATCAACTCGCGTGATGCGTGAGAGAGATCTGTGGTCGTGATATTACCTGGCCTCATATATTTTCTCGTCTAGTCTGCCTTTGGCGTATTGAGATCAAATTCACTCTGTTTTGCTCTGATATTGTCCACAAGTTGTCTGCATTTTGGTTCTGCAAATCAAAACAGACTTACATCAACAACCTCGTGACTCAGTTATGTTGTATATTTAAGAGGACATGTATCTAAGACAAATAGATGCAAATGTTTTGTCGCACGTACATGAAAGATGTCCGAAACTAGAATTTTTTAAAATGCAGACATTGATTTTTTTCTCCGATTTGAGGCTATTTCTTCAATCAGAGAAAGTACACTACTTGCATTGACTTCACTGCTTGGTCTTAAAATTTTACCTTACTTTCTCAAGATTGATATGCAAACTTATTTTGAGTGTAAGTTACAATTTTGTTTAATTACCTTCCCTCTCAATTCTACATCTTTCTTTAAGAATAGCGATAATAGGTCAGTATTGTATATTACCTTTTTCAGGGGCAAATTGTCATAATAAAGGACGAAATTTATAAAGTACAAGGAATATTTACAGTGTAGACATCAGTGTCAATGAATGCATCATTCCAGCCATTTCTACATATTAATGTCGATGCAAACCATTTAGAATAACATTCTTCTTTTAAGCCTTGCGCATGCGACGTACGGATTTTGCCTTATTTTAATTTGACTCAAGACTAATGATGTTCCATCTTAGGTCTTGCAATTTTTGAAAGAATGGTTTATGTACAAAACTTTTGATCTTGTATTTCAAGGATTTTACCCTCTTGTGTCTTTGTCTTTGTTTTGTATGCCTTCTTGGGGAGTTTTTCCTACATCTTTATCTTTATATATTGTGTCATGGTTCATATTGACTTTTGGTTGGAATGGTTTTGTAATGCTGGAGAATTTTACGAGTTTTCTTTGCCTTTACCATTTTTACTAGCAAGCCTTTGCTCGGCATTATATAGCCATGACTATGCTGAAATGCAGTTAAAACCTATGCATGCATACAAATATCTTCACAAATTATGCTGACCATTTTCAAAACATATATATATATCAAAGGATTTGCGTTTATACCGTAAACTTAATCACAACTTGTAAGAGGGGATTAATGAAAGCGGCCATTTAGCCCTGAGATGCGTCATGCGATGATGTTCAATCTGAGAAGGTACTGGACGTTTTACAAGAGTGCGGTTTTTATATAAAACTGTTACTTTATATTTTAAAGACTTTTTCCTTTTTTGCCCTTTACCTTTTTTTTTTTTTTTTTTTTTTTTTTTGTTGTATGCATTCATTTTGGATTCCTAAACTAACTCAGCACTATGCCATTAAGCTCTATACATACATAAATACATGCGTGCTTTGTTGTCAAAAACTGATAGTTCATCACACGAATACGAAACTGATTGGCAACCAAATTTATAACTTGATACAAAAGCAAACAATAATGGATACTTGCAAGTTAATAAATTTCTTCACTATTTCACAAATTTGAAGAACTGCCCTCGGAATGAGTATTAATTTAGAATAGGTTTGGTCACTCTATTCTTAATTTACAACCCAATAAACACCGAGTCAACATGAGTAAAGCATCCAATAAATCTGTGGCGTGCAAGCACATGTAAATTAATTGAATAAACATGTTGTAAGTGCCCTTTTAATTTGACTGGGGCTTGTGGGTATTTTCTAATAGCTACTTACAAATACATCGATTTTTTTTGTCTTAATCAAAGTACATTATTATTTTCCAATAACTACTAACAAATACATAGATTTGTTTGTCTTCATCAAGGTACATTGAGATATGAAAGTAACACAGAAAAAAGGTCATTGAGAGTTTGCACTTGCATCCCACGCAAATAACCGAGGCTTCAGGAAATGGGATGAATTCTGATTGTAGAATCTCCCGGATGGCAGTCTCAGAATGCCTTAAAGTCAAATCTATTTGGACTGCAAATTATAGAAACGACATCCCATTAAAACAGCACACATTTGGAATCAATCGGACACATAGGATAAATATTTGCATGAACAGATTGTTGTGAAAGCCAAACATTTCAGATTTTAGCCGCTGAGGTTTGAATTGGATTCATGTCATTGACAATATGGATGCATCTAAACAAAAGGGGAACATATTTATTCAAGAGGATAAAACTACCCTTTAGGCCAACATAAATGAGCGCGACGAAATGAATAACCGTCAACATGGATAGCCGACAAAATTCAACTTAGTCACCATTAATTTACAAAAGTATTATAGTCATGATCGGACAGGAAAACCATCGGTATTGGGTTTTGAAACAATGTCTTCTGGGCGTGATATATAAATCGCACATGGCTGAGTGGCCGTCTTTGGGATGCATACGTTAATTCCAGTCTAGATCGATACTTGCTTTAATGACTTTCAGATCGCTCTCTAACGATTTTCATCAATGGCACAAGCCTTGAACGTCTGAAGCTATGAATATTTCTAGCCTTATTTCCATGCAAAGTGATCATTCCATCTCCCCTTTTATATGGATATGCATTTTCTAATGCAAAATACATAATGATGCCCTGAGAAATGTCACAACAGAGTCTTTCATAATCGTTCTTATTTTGTTGTTCGATACGAGCAGAGGGGTTCTGATTCCTGTGCGCTTCATCAGTTACAAAATATTTGCTTACCAATTTTGTCAGGAAACACGCAAAATGTTAAAGAACATTGTTTGGCAGTTATGTTTGGAAGGTAATCAAATACGCCCCCAACATTTCATTCACTTGTTAAGCATACTTGTTGCAACGTATAATTAAAAATATTTGTTTATATAAGGGATTGGTTCAACATTTACGTCATTAATCGACTTGTAACAGACACTCGTATAAAGTTCATAATACTCAGTTTTGAGAGAGCAATCAAACCGTTCCATTCATATTTAGAATTAAACTATAAGCTAATGTCTCATAAAACCGTACTTTAAAAAACAAACAAAGTCCAACTGAGAAAGATATGTGTTTTAAAAAATAGACCCTGGTTGTCGTTCATTTTTCCTAGGAATGGAAAAATCACACAAACATATCATAAAACAGCCAATTGTTTGAAAAAAATATTTCAAATGCTCTAAGAAATATTGTCATATTTATTGGCCAGAAACTTTGGACAGAGAAGACACAAAAATATAGTTAAATGTTTGAATGTAAATAATAATAATAATAATAATAATAATAATAATAATAATAATAAATGAAGAAATAAATTAATTAATTACTTTAATGTAAACAATTTTTTTAATTTCCACCTAATTATAGCAGTTTTTGATAAGGTTTGGAATTTTCGCTACACAAAAATAGAAATTGTTGCATTCATAAAGACAATTTCATAATAAATAACAAACCGGTCTCGTTTACTTTTCACATAATACTATAAAAGTGCCTCTTTTTCTATATTCGACATGAAGTTTCTATTAAGAGATACATCACATGTAAATTATAGCTACAAAAGTTTCTTAAAGGCAAGAATAATTATAAAACACGACAGTTTTTAGGCTGTACAGATACAGGACATATAAGATGAATAGAAGCAAGGGTCCAGCGACATAAGCTAATGACTTTTAATCGTGTGCAAAGATGAAGCAGTAAAAATAACAAATGTTGTTAGTGAGCAACGGTAGCAATAAGTCCCCGCTTCTGCGACAAGGTTCAATGATGTTAAGCAAGATTTTTAAAAATGAAAAATAGCTAACAGTGATCCCGTCTTGGTGCGCGATACAGGATTATCCCAACTTACAACTCTGCAACTTCGGTGGCAATAAGTGAATAGACATTCGAATAAGAGCCGAGACACAATTGGTAAGCAATGTCAAAATAAACGTAGGAATGTAGGTCACAACGAAGAATGTTGTGTAACACACAGATTTATCCCAAGATGCATCCGCATTGAAAGCTTGTTTATAACAGATGTAGTTATATAAACAGCCTCTAGAACCGGAATAATAATAATAATAATAATAATAATAATAGTTACTGTTGTCATTGTTGAAACTACGACGACGATGATGATGACCCAGTGACGCAGGCGATGATGATAACGACAAGGAGGATTTTGTTGTTGCCTCTGTTTTTGATTAGTCTTATTCTTGATAATCAACAGTGTTTTACTTTCAATGTACAAAGTAACGATGTGTTAAGGACAGTATTAAACTAGATAGTAATTGCGTCAGCAAACATATATGCATGCTTGTTGTGGCATGAGAAAACACTCGTCTAATAAATAAAACAAATCCTATAATTAGAGATCGGTTGATTTTTTTAATTGAGCACATTTCTAGTAATTGATCCCATACATACAGTTTGATCGTAATGCGCCTGTGTGCCAATCATACTGATTCTTCATGTGCTGCAGACGACAGATGATGTCCAAACGTTTATCTCAAGTAGCTCTCCAAATCATCTGTTCTCGGCATCTAGAGGAAAATCTAAACGAACATACAGCCTTAATTGACGCCAGAAAAGGATTCAAGAAAATATAATCTTATTAGGGACCTTACAACGACTTGTTGAATTGAATCCTGTTTCCGGTACAACTTCCTATTATTTCTAATATTGGGTTCAATATACCGTCTTTCCTCACATGCTGGCCCGCCTTCCTATAAGACACACTGGTGGTCCACGGCATCCTTTTCACTGACAGAATTTGAGTTTGGGCCACAGTTTGGATGGCGAACTAGTCAAGAAAAAGTGTTTCAGTTTTACAAAAGTCAAAAGACTGAAAATCGGAAACTTAAGTCGATTAGTGCCCCCCCCCCTCACAGCCGCCCAACCCTACCCCCCCCCCCAAAAAAAAATAACATATATAGCTGTTGACAGCAGCCGATCAGTTTGAGATACTAGTCAGTATAAATTAGAAATATGTAAACATAAGACGAGTCAAAGTGAATTTAAATTATACAAACTCAGGAAATCGATAAATAATATGCTTATTAATAGCAGGATTCACACACATTGTTTCAACTTAGACATGATAGAAAGTTAAATATATGAATAAATTCCGACCAATTATGTGACTTAAAAGCAAGACTCCTCAAGAGGAAATTTGCCAAGAAAATTTAATCTCACATAAAACTCTGCCTCTGCTACTACTTCCTAATTTGAGGTACAATAAGTTTTTGATGCGATTAAAATTGACATCTACTTTTAACAAGTAGACCGGATGGGCACGTCAACCTAAACAGTGACGTAAACAGTTTCAGCTGGACTATATAATACACAGTAAACAGTGACGTGACCAGCCTCAGCCGGACTATATAATACACAGTAAACAATAAACAATGCATAAAAATCGTACAAGATTGGTTGATATGTAGCTGGTTTACATGTGTTGCAGTACAAGATGGGTAGATATGTAGCTGGTTTACATGTATTGCAGTACAAGATGGGTTGATATGTAGCTGGTTTACATGTGTTGCAGTACAAGATGGGTTGATATGTAGCTGATTTACATGTATTGCAGTACAATATGGGTTGATATGTAGCTGGTTTACATGTATTGCAGTACAAGATGTGTTGTGGTTTACATGCATTGCAGTACAAGATGGGTAGATATGTAGCTGGTTTACATGTATTACAGTACAAGATGGGTTGTGGTTTACATGCATTGCAGTACAAGATGGGTAGATATGTAGCTGGCTTACATGCATTGCAGTACACGATGGGTAGATATGTAGCTGGTTTACATGCATTGCCGTACAAGATGGGTTGATATGTAGCTGGTTTACATGTATTGCAGTACAAGACGGTTTGTGGTTTACATGCATTGCATAAAGAAACCCAACTCATGCCAATATTAGCATGCCTGGTTGTTCTTTCAAAAATGTGTGATCCAATAAATCCAATGTTGGAATTGTCTCTTTTGTTTATTTATTATGTTTTAAATTCAATCCATGCAAAATATAGCACGGTAAAGTGGAAAACACAATATTCTTTCAACAAAACTCAACCTAATAATAATAACATATAATTTCATAAATGTTATAAATCTGTAATATAGATCACTTGAATACTTTTTGCTTCATACCTTACGTGTTTAGATTTCATTTATTCGTCACATTTAATCTAACTCAGTATTTCGAACTTCAGTTTCATCACATTTCTATATTGTGAAAAGATAGTTATATTTTATTTATTTATTTATTTATTTATTTATTTATTTATACAAAACGTCTTCACATTTGTGACGAATGTTTCAAATTAACAAGTGGTAAACACACACACACACACACACACACACACACACACACACACACACACATAGTTTGTATTTATTTTGGACTTTATCCGCATGAAAACAGTGAATATCATTATTAAGCTGAGTCTATTCTGTCATTATTTATTTACATAAGTAAACAACTATACTATATATTTCCACAAGTGAATGGAGAATTTGATCTAAATGAGAACAAAATATAACATTCCCAATGCCGCTTCACTATTCTCATGACATATTTCCTTTATTACCTTCTTCATGTATAACTTTACCGTGATTTAATTTTTAGTACATATTGTAGTTTCTGGTCTTAGATAGCGTTCTTTTTCACTACGTGTGGTTTGCATACTTTGTGTTTAGCCTGGAGTTAGGTCAAAGCATTTTAATCCTCTTGAATGGTTAACATGCATTTACGCGGATCACCCCATCTTTGATTATTTGTTATAAACTTTGCTATTTTGACCTCAACACAAAACAGACATGCTGTTTGCACACTTTGATACCGTTTTTCATCTGCTTTTATTGTTCATTATTTAACTCTTTTTTGTAGTCTTCCCCTGTCATTCAAAATGTAAATGGTTCAGGGTTTCTCTTTGTCATTCAGAATGTAAATAATTCAGAATTTCTCTCTGTCATTCAGAATGTAAATAGTTCAAGATCTCTCTCTGTCATTCAAAAGGTAAATAGTTCAAGATCTCTCTCTCTCTGTCTATATATCTCTCTCTCTCTCGATCGATCGATCGATATATACGTATGGGTGTGTGCTTATCAAAGAACATTATGTTTCTTCTCTGAGTGAATATTCAGTTTCTCGGAACCAACACCATGTTCTCAAATACATTCATACAATATACAAAAGAATACTCAATTTTCAATATCCTCCATTGCACCTACCATACTCAGGTTCCATGACGAATTCAAATAATCCAGGTTGAGTTGTATTTGTAATTACTTCAACATATTACATCTATAACAAGCTTAATACCTTGTAATGTTGATACAACATATTACATCTATAACAAGCTTAATACCTTGTAATGTTGATACAACATATTACATCTATAACAAGCTTAATACCTTGTAATGTTGATACAACATATTACATCTATAACAAGCTTAATACCTTGTAATGT
Organism: Margaritifera margaritifera; assembly: GCA_029931535.1. Classification (NCBI taxonomy): domain Eukaryota; kingdom Metazoa; phylum Mollusca; class Bivalvia; order Unionida; family Margaritiferidae; genus Margaritifera; species Margaritifera margaritifera. Next base: position 4,569,531 of record JAQPZY010001635.1, read on the forward strand.
TGATACAACATATTACATCTATAACAAGCTTAATACCTTGTAATGTTGATACAACATATTACATCTATAACAAGCTTAATACCTTGTAATGTTGATTCAACATATTACATCTATAACAAGCTTAATACCTTGTAATGTTGATACAACATATTACATCTATAACAAGCTTAATACCTTGTAATGTTGATACAACATATTACATCTATAACAAGCTTAATACCTTGTAATGTTGATACAACATATTACATCTATAACAAGCTTAATACCTTGTAATGTTGATACAACATATTACATCTATAACAAGCTTAATACCTTGTAATGTTGATTCAACATATTACATCTATAACAAGCTTAATACCTTGTAATGTTGATACAACATATTACATCTATAACAAGCTTAATACCTTGTAATGTTGATACAACATATTACATCTATAACAAGCTTAATACCTTGTAATGTTGATACAACATATTACATCTATAACAAGCTTAATACCTTGTAATGTTGATTCAACATATTACATCTATAACAAGCTTAATACCTTGTAATGTTGATACAACATATTACATCTATAACAAGCTTAATACCTTGTAATGTTGATACAACATATTACATCTATAACAAGCTTAATACCTTGTAATGTTGATACAACATATTATATTATAACAAGCTTAATACCTTGTAATGTTGATAATATTGATACAAGAGCTTATATTACACACATCAGAACTATGTGCTAAATATAATACGCCTTACTACGCTCTCAGTTTATCCTGATTACTGTGTGTGATTCAGAAAGTCATTGCTCTCTCTCTCTCTCTCTCTGTCTCTGTCTCTCTCTCTCTGCAGCAACATGATGGAACAAACATTATTATCACAACTTATCTAAGATCATCTCACTTGCAGTAATCATTCGTTCAAATATGTCGAGAAACAAGACATAAGGTACTAAGATGAATATAAAGAAGATATACGGTATTAAGATGACTATAAACAAGACATAAGGTAATAACATGAATATGAACAAGACATAAGGTACTAACATGAATATGAGCAATACGTAAGGTACAAACATCAATATAAACAAGACATAAGGTACTAACATGAATAAGACAAGATATAAGGTACTATGATGACTATAAACAAGACATAAGGTGCTAGCATGAATATGAACAATACATAAGGTACTAAGATGACTATAAACAAGACATAAGGTACTAAGATGACTATAAACAAGACATAAGGTACTAAGATGACTATAAACAAGACATAAGGTACTAACATGACTATAAACAAGACATAAGGTACTAACATGACTATAAACAAGACATAAGCTACTAAGATGACTATAAACAAGACATAAGGTACTAAAATGACTATAAAAAAGACATAAGGTACTAACATGAATATAAACAAAGCATAAGGTACTAACATGAATATCAACAAATCATATGTTACTAACATGAATAAAAACAAGACATAAGGTACTAAGATGACCATAAACAAAACATAGGGTACTAACATGAATATAAACAAGACATACAGTACTAAGATGACTACAAACACGACATACGGTACTATGATGACTATAAACAAGACATACGGTGCTAACATGAATATAAAAAAGATATACGTTACTAACATGAATATAAACAAGACATACGGTACTAACATGAATATAAACAAAATATACGGTACTAGCATAAATATAAACAAGATATACGGTACTAACATAAATATAAACAAGAAATAAGTTACTAACATGAATATAAACAAGACATACGGTACTAAAATGAATATAAACCAGACATAAGGTACTATCATGACTATAAACAAGCCATAAGGTACTAACATTACCATAAGCAAGACATAAGGTACTAACATGAACATAAACAAAACAAAAGGTACTAACATGAATATAAATAAGACGTAAGTTACTAACATGAATATAAACCAGACATACGGTACTAACATGAATATAAACAAGACATACGGTACTAACATGAATATAAACAAAATATACGGTACTAACATGAATATAAACAAGACATAAGGTACTAACATGAATATAAACAAGACATACGGTACTAAGATGACTATAAACAAGTCATAAGGTACTAACATTAACATAAACAAGACATAAGATACTAACATGAATATAAACAAAACAAAAGGTAATAACATGAATATAAATAAGACGTAAGTTACTAACATGAATATAAATCAGACATACGGTACTAACCTGAATATAAACAAGGCATACGGTACTAACATGAAGAAAAGCAAGACATAAGGAACTAGTGAAATTTCAATCGTTTTGTATAAAATAATAGGTTGAATTTTATGATCGTATTAATGAAAGCCGACTGATAAAAGAAACGGTATGTCAACCAGCATATTCGAAATTAACTATTCAATTTTGTCTGTACATTTCATCAATTCTACTATCCATGGTACGATAATAATAATAAGAAGTTATTTTAACTGCATCTACATAAACATTAAATCACCAAAGAAAACATTAGAACAATATAACATCCATGGAAAACTTCTAACACACTTCTCTGCGTCATTTGTACATGCCTCGGAGACAAATTTCACTTGTCGATTCATAAATTGTGTCTGAATTCTCTTGTAAGTATTCGATCACTATTCATCCTAAAGAGAGAAAGAAAGACAAGTGTATGTTGACGATAGTCGAATAATCCTACCATCACTTATTAGGTAAACATACAAAGCCATAAATAAATATCAACTTTCGTTTTGGTTTCTGTTTACTATCATCCATATTCTATAGCGGGTTATTTGATGAATACCAAATTCATTCGGACGTTTTGTTCCTTTGTTTATTAAGCATGTTTTAGGTGTTAATTTTTTTTCTTCTTGTCATGAACATGAAATTAAATGGAATTATTGTCCGATTGTTTAAAGAATGACCAGTTGTATCTTTATATATATATATGTATGTATGTATATAAGAACAAATGTAATGGCACCTAAGCACTTTAATGGTTGGATGGTGCAAATTGAAGAAAAAAAAAGTTCCATTCTTCTTTTATTTTTAGGTCTCCACTAGATACTGGATTGAACACATTTTGCATGCTATTAAATATATCACATTTTGTGTTTGGCATGTGCGGGTCTTGTTTGCCATGCTTCCTTGCATGCTTTTATTTCCTCATCATGTGAGATGTTCTCGTGTATTGAGGTTACATCAATTGAGACAAGCAGAGTATTGGGTGGTAAAGGTTCACTGAATTTACTTTTAACCAGGAAATCGGCTGTGTCTTAAAGATAAGAGGAGATTGTTGAGACACGGGGTCTCACGAGAAAGTTGAGGACTTAAGAAACTTTCTCCATACTCTGACCATAAGAAGAAATTTTTGGTCTTGCAGTATTTCCTGGTTTATGTATCTTGGGGAGGAGGTCAAATCTCCCTGCACTTTGATTTCCGGGGTTAAGGTATTCCGTTGTTTTTTCATCTAGGTGTCTCTCTTCAAACATTTCACTGTTGAGAGTCCTGACACTTTTTGTGTGTTTTTCGGAACAAAAGTGTACTTGTATGCTGTTTCTGCTTTTGATCTTGTAGCAAAATAAGCATTAAGTCTCAATGTTCGGTTGAATTCATCGGTGTCTTTCAGGAAGCTTCCCCCTATTGTAGGTTTTGGGTCGTGGACAGAAACTGAGGCCAATGGGGAGTAGTTTAATTTCTGCTTTCAATAGGGGTTTTTTGAGTGATTACCCATAGAATTTTGGTCCCTTGTGGGCGAATTCTTCTTCTGTTTTTCGGGAGGGGGGAGGCTGAGTTTTTCTCCTTCTACTGCATTCATTTCTTATTGAGGTTTGATTGCGATTCAGATTCTCAAGTTCGTTATTTTGTGGTGGTTCAAGATTGTGTCTTTCAAATTCATTCTGCCTAGCATTTTTATAATGGTATTGAAGGTGTTGAACTGTTCTTGATTGGCGACAGAGGCCAAATCAGTTGTTAATTTCTTTATTTTTCATAATTTTGCAGCAGTTTGATTTTTCAGGCTGCTTTAGATTAATTGTGCTAGTTTCAAGGACGTGGCAAGATTGACCTTGTCGCATCTCCATTGGAACCGATTTGAAAGCTGTCCCATTTTATGGGGTGTGATATTGAATGGTCGAGATGGTATAGGGGTTGGTGCTTACAGGCAAGGAGATGGGTGCCGTGACCCGCGGATCCGGGTTCGAATCTCAGTAGAGTACGATTTAAAATTATCTAACCTGTATGATAATATTATTTATTCGTATTTAAAAATTCTGCTAATGTTATCAAGCATTCTCCTCTAGGATCCAGGGATAGCACTTTCCGTTCTGTTTGGTGTATATTTGTAATTCTCTCTGTCTCTGTCTCTCTCTCTCTCTCTCTCTCTCTCTCTCTCTCTCTCTCTCTATATATATATATATATATATATATATATATATATATATATATATATATATATTACATTCATACATACATACATAATGTACTACAAACCTTAACATTGCCCTGAAATTATTTTCATTCATCATTAACAAATAAAATTACAAATAATCCATCCCTTAGGAAATGCTCCCTCCCCCCCCCCCCCCCTGTGCAGTAGGCTACTCTACCTTTGCATAATGTTAATCCAAAAGATGATGGTTATATTAAGCAAAGTCCTTGGACAATCTAGAGTTTGCTTACCTCGATAACTTCAACACCTGACTTAAAATGCCTTTCAGAAACTGTTAATAGAGTTTTCAGCAAATTCATCTTTTGAAGAAATTATTGATTCTCAGGAATTTTACTAGGCTTTTCCATCAGTGCTAGAACAATAACGCCTGTTCAATACAAGGTCGTATTTAAATCAAATCTCTTGCGCAGAAACCGTTGAGTCTATTGCTGACAGTTTTATACGAAACAATGAGATATTAATTTTTATTATCTAGATTAACCTAAATTGTTATGTTCGAATGAAATTTACCTTGGAAATTACTGCATATCAGTGGCTTAGGTGCAACGATTCCCACTCTTTTTACAGTAAACTGTAGATATCCTTAAAGATCCATTAGCTTTTTTTAACAGATGGCACATAATAATAATAATAATAATAATACCCTATACATTAAATTTATTTTACAAAATCATATATTTCAAAGTTTACAGTGACGATGGAATCTAGACGATCCACCCAAAAATTTGACATACTAATAAAAGAACCCCATACATTTTTCTTAGTGCAACCCGCTGAAGGCAGTCATATGTAACGGTGACGTTCTGCAGCAAATAGAGCGAAAATCTTCTCGAACTACGATTAAACTATATACTTATATTTATAACAATTATGTCATATCAAGATGCTCACAAATAAAATAGTCTAACCTGTCTTAAGCAGCCATCTCTAGGTAGTAAAACAATGCAGCTTTAAACACCGTTGGGACCTTGAGAGAGTGGTTGTTTAGTGCAGGTGGTTGCTTAATAGATGTGACCTTTAAAGAAGTATAATGAATACATGTATATAGAAGACATTGACATATCAACATAAGTGAAAATTCTATTTTTTAAAAAAATCTGTTACAAACTTTTTGCGACTTTTAGGGGAGATAAATTTTGTCAAGGATAATTTTCACAAGTTATGTACGTATTAACGTTTAACGGCACGTCAGTACAATAATGTGTATATAATGCAGATTAAAAGTATTTAAAAATGTAAATATAAAATATTGCACAAAAGTGTAAGGAAGATAAACCGTTCCAAATAAGTATAACCATGAAGTGCAACAAGATAAAAGATAAACCGTTCCAAATAAGAATAACCATGAATTGCTACAAGATAAAAGATAAACCGTTCCAAATAAGTATAACCATGAAGTGCTACAAGATAATAGATAAACCGTTCCAAATAAGTATAACCATGAAGTGCTACAAGATAAAAGATAAACCGTTCCAAATAAGTATAACCATGAAGTGCTACAAGATAAAAGATAAAACGTTCCAAATAAGTATAACCATGAAGTGCTACAAGATAAAAGATAAACCGTTCCAAATAAGTATAACCATGAAGTGCTACAAGATAAAAGATAAACCGTTCCAAATAAGTATAACCATGAAGTGCTACAAGATAAAAGATAAAACGTAAAGATGTTAAAATTCTGTAAAATGTATTAAAAATTAAAAGATAAATGTAAAAGCACAAATCCTAATAACATATGGAGTTATAACTTCTGAGTATGTCACAGAAGATACTAGTACTAACTACTTTTGAAATAAAAGACTGATTTCTTTTAAGACAAATTAACTGTAATTTGTTGTAAAATGGAAGTACAAATATTTGGAAAATGGTGATACACATTTTCAATACATTTGAATAATTTTAGCACATCAAAATTGAAAATATAAATGATGTAAATACATTGTAAATTTTTTAAAATCTCAACATTATATTCGACGAACTGTAGTTAGTAGTACATAAATACAGAGTGGTAAGCCGTAGTGACATTTGTTATGACTGTATATCCTTTATTTCTATTTGTGTTCGTCTTGATACACAATTGAATGTCATAATCAGACAAATTATGAACTAATAATGGTATGCATTTTGGATATTTAAAATCCATATTCCATGTCTTATGTGCTGAACCTCTATATACGTGCCTGTTAATTGGTTATGGTTTCTTACCTTGTCCTCGAGTATTGTACCGGATTTTTGTGTCCGTGTCCTAAAGGCACGTGCAGTACAAGCTCCATTTGGCGCGATTTGTTTCTCGCAGATATGGCATGTGTTTGTTGAGGTAAAAGTTTGGCATCTTCCAATGTGAACCGTAGTTTTTGCATTTTTCGGTCTTAATTCTCCATGCACTAATTTTGCAATTATACCAAAAGCAACTTAAAATACTTCTGTACAACGTTTGTATCTCTTGTAGATTGGTTTAACATAACGGACATAATCTTGGTAGAATGCGTTTAGCTGTTTTTATTGATGAGGATATTACTTTACTATCGGTGATCTGAACCAGCAGACATTGCCGAACACGAAGCGTCGTTGTAAACTCAATACACCTTCATCGGCAAGGTATTACAAAGGAACATCATTTTGTTGGTTGTATCTTTGGAACACATTGCCTTTGGCATGATTACAAGTCTGTGCATCTCACACGATGACACTTTCAAAACTACAATAAATAATATACGGAACTGTTAATTTGTATTGATAGTTTCTAAACTACAATAAATAATATACGGAACTGTTAATTTGGATTGATAGTTTTACTGTAAATTGGTATTGATTGTTTCTAAAGTACAATAAATACTATACGGAACTGTTAATTGGTATTGATAGTTTCTAAACTACAATAAAAAATATACGGAACTGTTAATTGGTATTGATAGTTTCTAAACTACAATAAATAAGATACGGAACTTCAAAACTACAATAAATAATATACGGAACTGTTAATTTGGATTGATAGTTTCACTGTTAATTGGTATTGATAGTTTCTAAACTACAATAAATAATATACGGAACTGTTAATTGGTATTGACAGGTTCTAAACTACAATAAATAATATACGGAACTATTAATTGGTATTGATAGTTTCTAAACTACAATAAATATTATACGGAACTGTTAATTGGTATTGATAGTTTCACTGTTGATTGGTATTGATAGTTTCTAAGCTACAATAAATAACATACGGAACTGTTAATTAGTATTGATGGTTTCAAAAACTACAAGAAATAATATACGGAACTGTTAATTAGTATTGATAGTTAATTGGTATTAATAGTTAATTGCTATTGATAATTTATTGGTATTGATAGTTAATTGGTATTGATTTCTAAATTTTATGGAATTATATCTATATAATTGAGGTTGTAAGAATTTTTTCCGTTATGGTGATTGTTTGGTCTATTAAAACAATTCAAGCACATTTTACACATATGTTTTTGTCTGTGACGTCTGTTTATCTGTGTTGACACCAATTAAAAAAAAAGTTTTTTTTTATTCAACGTATCGGTACCTTCCATCTTTAGAGTCATTAGGACCACCATATTGAGATGTGATTAATATCTCTCTCTCTCTCTCTCTCTCTCTCTCTCTCTCTCTCTCTCTCTCTCTCTCTCTCTCTCTCTCTCTCTCTCTCTCTCTCTCTCACTCACACACACACACACACACATTTATTCTAACCAGTTTGATATAACATTTCTAAAGTATTTCATAAAAAATATTTACAGAGATATTAAATTCATTTTCAAGATTTTTAATGTTTTTTTTTTTAAAAATGTGTTCCATTTTTACCGGACATCGTTTAAACCAATGACTGTATCTATCCAAACTGTATTGTGATGGTTTCTGATGATCTTTTGAGGAATATTTCAAATTGGTTCTAAAGCATAGTATAAATATTATTTTCCATAGTTTGTTTGTTCTTAATCCATTCCGGAAACTCTATATATGAGTTTCGTATGAGTGGTTAATACCTTATGTGTGCAATAATAACAATTTAATGCTGTCGAATATCCATATTTTACTTCGCTTATTTCCTGTCCAGATTTAATATAAAAATATCGAACAAACGTCCAATGACATTATCCGTTCTGTCCTGTTCATTATCTTAAGAAACCTTATTATATCGTAATTATTTCTATACTTAACATATTATCCCTTCTGTGGTATTCGTTGCTTAAGTCTGATTGTTATGTTTATAGCTAAACTTTTACAGAACCAATCTGTCGAATTTTTCGAGTGATGATCTTTAAATATGGTTTAGGATCGTTCAAAAATTCATACAACTCTTGAGTATTGTGGCCGTAAAATCTATGCTCATTCTGTTAAATGAATGTATGAGTACTTCGTTATGATTTTTTTAAAAATTTGCATATTCATGCGTCTTAACACTTTTCTAGTTGTAAAACGTAAAAGGTGGGTGTACATATTTGTTCTCACTTGTTTAAGTGTTTATTTTTATTTATTTAAGTAGAAATATTTCAATATATATTTAAATATTTTAAACGTGTGTTACGTCACTATTTTATATGCACAAATACGTCACTATTATACGCGTACATCTACGTCACAATTTTAATTTGTGTAATTTGTTCATTACATCACTGTTTCTATGTATTGTGACGTAGAACGCATATCGACATATATTTTTTTTTTAACTTGTGTATCATATCATTGTTATAGGAGGTTATGTAGACCATACTATAAAAACAATTTCACCTCTGCATAGAGTTGAACTGCAGACCATTCGATCTGAACGTCCGCGCGATACGCATAGATCTAATGGCATTAGTTACTAACGCACTGTAAAAAAATTATATAAAATTTTAATATATACTGACATTTGGTGTTCTCACTTCGCTCAAGGCAAAGTAACTGCAGTAGTGTTTGCACCGAAGGTATGCTGGCAGAGTAAGCTGATTCGCTTAAATCAATCGGGTTTGGTAATTTTTCAGTGCTACAATTGTACCATTTTATTATCGCCATTTATTTTACTAAGGTTTCAAATATCATGGTAGTAATTCTGTGCTAGCAGATGTCGATTTTTTTAAGATAAACACTAGTCTTACTGCGCTAGTGAATATTGATTTTTATGTTTATTTTAGTGTTGTCGTATACCTACACAAGTCCGTTGGTGTGTTGAATTGGTAAGCTATCAATTTTGGATTCTTTTTTATTTTAGTGTTGTTGTATCCCTTTAGGAGTGGGTTTGTGAGGAAAAAATATACTCTGCCAGAACTCTCATATAGTTACTACTCTCGGTAATTTACACGTAATTGTTTGAATATTTAAGTGTGATTTTGTACAATTCTTACTTTCAGTACAATCAAACGACTAATGGTATCAGAAGTTATTCTTACTTCCGTTTCGGAAAAACGAAAACAGTAGTCTCGTTCAATCTGGCCCTCGCTTGACTCCTAGAGATCTGCGCCAAGAGAGAATCAGATAAAGGTCTGCACAATTAATTGTTACCAAAAGGTATCTCTCATATTTTTTTCTCCCTCTTCTGTCCAAGAATACAACATCTATACCGTAAAGTCCATAGCACTATGTATGCATAGGCGATACATGTAAACATATTTATAGTACACTTTAGAGGTTGTACAATGTATTGGCGCAAAAGCGGGCAATGCGTGCCCGTTCATGTGCTCATTGAATCAATACACAGTAGTTTGACGTTTTGTCCATAAAGAGAACAACGAAAAGTTCAGATAAAAAAATAAATAACGAAATACCAGTATCTATACAATAAATATACACAAGGATTTCAAGCGAGACTACACTAATCCTTCCTATCTGACTGTTGTCTGGCGGTCTTTTTTTTTTTTTTTTCCTTTAACATCGCAACAGAATCGAGAAGAAAAAAATGACACATATCGCTTCAACAGACACTAACGTAGGTCCTAATTACGCATAACTCTCGGACGAGCATGGCTCAGATCTAATCCGGCGAATCAGCTATTCTTTTCAGCAGTATTCCTCCGTAAGCCTTTCTACAGGAATCAATCAGGCGGAAGAAACTCATATACACAGATTCTACCAATGACTGAATAAAGCGTTGGGTTCTGTTGCTGGTACTAAATATACATGTGTTTTTCTTTCTTTTATAACTTTCGTCGTTTTTTATGGACAAAACTCCTGCATTGGCACCAAGTTCTGTAGAGCCCAACGCTTTATTCATTCAGAGGTATACAATCTTTGTACATGAGCTACACCGGCCTTAAAGATGGATTCCAACTCTGCTCACAGCTCATACTCTTTCAGAACATATTGCTGCCTTAAGGCTATTTTGACATCTGGGTCATCTAAACCTTAGTATATCGACTCCGTGCATTATTACACGAGCACGTTGACTGCATCCTACATTGCTTCCCGCTTCCTTTGTCACAGATTGAAACCCAATCAAATACAAGGGAAAATCCCAGATAGCACACCTACGTTGGGCCAACGTTGGCAGATAATCGCATGGTTGGAGTTGGGTATATGGCGTTGGGCCAACGTTGGACCATTCATCAATTGTCGACGTTGGACAAGCACTGGTTGGACAAAGGTTGGAAAAACACTAGTTGGGCCAACGTTGTTCTGTGGTTGCAATGCCGACATTGGGATATATGTGTGGGCCAAGTTTTTCGAAGTTTAATATTTATTTCCTGTAAAATAAATCCCGTGACGCTCCTTGAAATGAAATATGTATAAAACATATATGAAGCTTAGTACTTGTTTGATCGGTTCAGTACGTAATCGTCTTTTTTTTACTGAACTTTTTCTCAAAAGTTATTGGAATATTTTTCATATTGTATCATATAAATATATTTCTTTTCATGAATTTCGGATTGTTATATTTACCTATATTTCAGAATTATATTCGGCGCAGAAATTGAATAAAATGTTCATGGAAACCGAACATCATGGTTTTATTCAAGCATGGCATGGCTGGGATGGTTAAGTTTGACCGGTAATATAATAATATAATAGTTTTTTAATTAGATCTTACTAAGATATTTTTAAACTTAATTGTTGCTTATTTTGAGGATTAAATCAGCCTGGATAAAATCTCTATTTAGAACATTACACGCATCAATTCATGAAGAATGTCACGTTGAACAAGACTACCTCTAAAAGGGCTTTCAGAGCGGTTTTGCTGAAAAGAAAGACTGATACACCGGATTATATTTGTTTCATTGTCGTTCGAGAGTTATTAGTAAGTACTTTATAGTCTGTTGAAACGATTTCTAGTTTTTTTCCTCAGTAATACTGCGATTTTGACAGGGGTGGGGTGGGGAAACAACACAAAACGACAGTTGAATACATCGTCGTAGACCACTGACGACAATCCGCTACGCTCCTTTATCACCTGTGGCTGCTTGTGGTGAGATTCTCTCGTTTCTCGCCATTGTGACCCAACATGACCTTTCACGCTGTTTGAATGAGCCTATCAAACTTTCACTTCCAAACACAGTTACTTATCGATCGATACAACGGGCACTTTAATTGATCTGTGGGAGATTGTTACACTCTGTAGTTGACGACCTATTTGTTGTTTATTCGTACTCATAAAAAAACGATGAAATCTCGGTGTAGGCAGCCACATGTGATAAAGGAGCATAGCGGATTGTCGCCCGTGGCTTGCAACGATGCAGTCGAATAATGAGGATGGGTGACATTTTTTCTTCCTTTGACATTTCGTTGTTTGTCATGGACTACACGTCAAAACTTCTGTGGTTAGTGCTACAGTCTGACGATATGCTAGATTTTCATTTATAAGTGAAAATTTGCATTACCTATACATATTTGGTGTTGTCGGCCCAAAACATAAACAAAAACATGAAAAACGTGCATTTATTCGATCCAAGTTTGTAATAAGAACGCTGACTAATGTTGCAACCAATTAGCGACTTTACTAGATTTGAGATGAATCTCATATGGCTAAGATTTCACAAAGCCAAGCCTCCAGAATAAGTACAGCACTTCGCACGCGGCGACCACCGGCTATCAGTCTGCGATTTGCCTTTAAAAAAGAAATTTAGTTTTGTTCACCTGGTATTGATAACAGCCTTTGATTTAAGAAGTAGGAACTTCATATCTCTCCTGTAATCGATTAGGTTTTACTTAGTGCTGTAATAATTTTCTCCCTTTTATTTTTTAAAACTTTTTTTACTTACTTCATCTGCAGACTGACTGATGTACTTTATTATCTAAAACATAGTATTGCTGTGTCTTAATTATACCACAACAACGCCATAATGATTTATACACATTGAAAATACGTTTAGGTGGTCTTTGGATAGTCGAGTTTTTATTTAGCATCAGTAATAGTACAAGTATGCAGAGCCTGTGGAAATTGTTGAGTTGGATTCTATTAAACCACCCTAACCGTGCAAATATTGAGTCTTGTATTAATATATAAAAGACCACGATACAACACACACACACACACACACACACACACACACACACACACACACACACATTTTAAGACCGCTGCACTAAAACGACCAATGCTTAAAAGAACCGAAGGTAGCAGTCAGTGTTCTGCGGATCTCGTTACTAAGGTCACCCCGATAATAAGACCATACTCTGAAGTTGGAGGAGTGGTCTTATTAGCGGGGTTTCACTGTTCCTGTTATTGTTACTTGTAATTATAACTAAATAGTTTATTAAAATAACTGACTTAATAACGTTACATGGAAAGATATGGTACAAAGAATAATATTAACTTCAGCTAATACTTTTCAGGGATAAATATGTAGAAATCGTTACCTTTTTCAGCCTATTTGGTGTAGTGAGGATTGTAACAAAGACGTGTATTATGTTACAAAGTTAGATAACAACTACCATTTCTTTGCCAGGCTGTTGAGAGTCTTGGACAAGTTCTCTTTCTTAAAGTAATAATTAAATTTCGCGTTAGCTCAAGGCATTAAGTACACAGTAATGTGGAATTCAGATGTATTTATTTCAAATGCTCAGTCTTAAGTTCACACTAAAGTCAGATGTATTTGTTCTTAATTCGTGGTCAAAGTATTGTACGAAAGTAACTATTATTTGGATACGAAGCACTGTTGTAAGGAGGTAAATACAAAATATGCACCATTAGGTTTTAACAAATTAAATTGCCAAAAACATATGGTATGGTACGCTCACTGGAGGATATTAAAACATATGTATTTCTAAGTAGATGCAATACGTTAATCCTAGCTCAGTCAGCCAGTTTAAACCGGTTGTAAAAACAGAATTCAAAATCCATATCTCACCAATATATGACCTCCGCACCATTTTCAAAAATTTTTAAAACAAAAATCGTCTAGGGGTATGATTAGTAGTTTCAAATTTTTATGAAATAAACGCTGGATCGCCACGATGTGACCATCTACCGTTTTTATTTATTGAAAAAAAGATGGCAGACCAGTGCAAAACTTCTCAACGCTGCAACCCCCCCCCCCCCTCCATTTTTTTAGTTTAAAAAAGCATTGCTCACCATGCTTAAAATATAGGCATAATTGTTTTGTTCAGAAAATAGAGTATATAAAAAAAAAGATCTGTGAGAAGCGAAATGGAACAGTTCCAGAGCACAAGTTCTTAAGAAACGGGCAATATTCGTAACATCACAAACATTGATGACTGATAACTTAATTCAGGTGCATACGAATAACAGAGAGACCGTATTTTCTACAAGTACATCGTTGGGAAGTTAAATCAGCACTAATTTACACATAGGCTAGCAATTATCGTAATTGTAACTGTCTGAAATATGTCAGTTGGTATAATAGTTGAATTTATAGTATGTATAGTATACTAGTGCAATTTGTGAAAACAATACTGTCACATGAACAAAATTTAGCGTTTCAACGATATATGGATACCGTTGCAACGATATATGGATAACGTTGCAACGGGACGGGTAGTCCTTTTGGTACATCATAGATATTTGAACTCTAACACCTTGTAGCAACAGCAGTCCCCTTGGAGTTGTGTATAAATAGTGATTGCTGGACAATAGTGAAATTTATTACGACAGCACAGCTTTTTTCATGAGGGTTTCGCCCACGTGCAATAAATAAATAAATAAATAAATAAAAAATAAATACATCAAGAAAGTCTAATTCCAGACCTATCTGTTTATACACTACTCTAAATTACTGTTGATGCACTGCTCTAAATTACTGTTCATGTACTACTCTGAATTACTGTTGATACACTACTCTAAATTTCTGTTGATACACTACTCTAAATTACTGTTGATATACTACTCTAAATTACTGTTGATACACTACTCTAAATTACTGTTGATACACTATTCTAAATTACTGTTGATACACTATTCTAAATTACTGTTGATGTACTACTCTAAATTACTGTTGATACACTACTCTAAATTACTAGACCAATACGACTAAGACAATTAGTGAAGCTGCTTTGAGCGGAGTGTAGAGAACACCAAATATCGTCTGCTAGTATGCTATTGTACAGGTCATTTTACAGTGTTAGCAAGCAAAAATGGTCCGTGGTGCACAGCGTTGCAATTCAGACCAAAAGATATATGGTTCCGTTCTTGCCTAAGGCGGAATATATATATATATATATATATATATATATATATATATATATATATATATATATATATAAATTGATCGCACATGATAGTCGATTCGTCGTCCAATATGAAATAGTAATTGGACTGAAAGATTTAAGTCAAGAAAATATGAAACTGGTGCACCTTAAATTTACGGAGAGCGGTTGCATCACGCCCACAACTTCAATTACTTTAGGAGTTCCTATTCTTTCGACCTAGAAACTCCAATGGGGGTTAAATTCAACGATGTAATTGAAGCGATTCAGCGACATCCAGGCTGATTTGACGTAAGAAACCAAAGCGACAACCCTTTCACTTCATCATAAGGTGCACCAAAAACACCAGAGCTAGCTGACCCGACTGATTGACAGATCAGAGAAAGCAGATGTGCTTTTTGCTACAATTTATAACAACGGCCAAAGGTCAAACCCTAAATGTAACTACAAATGCAAAGTAGTTAAATATATAATCAAATATTTCTAGTTAAATGAATTAAAATAAAATCCTCGATACCTTATATGCCAATACAGAAAGAAGTGAGAAATAATTACACCCTTCTTTAATACGCCTTTAAATTATAAAAAAAAATATAAAAAAATAAAGGAGGGTAAATATAATTTTTTGAAACAGAAGCATAACTAAGAGACTTAGAGATTCGTTGAAAAGAAATGCAACTGGGTGCAGATTTTAAGGCGGCAGCAATCATGTATTTTATGTATTTCTTATAACGGTCATATAACAAGTTTTGTGAAAAACTCAATTAGACTTGGGGATCATAGTTATGAAACGAGCTAATAAAGAAGAAGAAAAGGTTGGGTACATAATTGGTACCATATAATCAGACCTATTAACATAATGAACAAGAGTGAAATTAACTTTATGTCACTGAACATTTACTTGACATTCTACATACCAAACCTGGAGAGTAAATAAGCGAAAGTACAAGCTGAATATTTAACACTACACATAGAAAGGCATCAAGAAATACAAGGAAATTCATATATAGATTTGCCTGAATTAAGAACAGAAAAGCTCGTATCAATGTGAAAAATAATGATGATAGATGTTTATTTTAAAATGTGCAGTGCTTGTTAAACACATCAAGTGATCATGTAGATCTACCATCAAAATACATTTTAGATAGATAAACGTCACTGGTTTGAGTATTGTACAGTAAAATTAAGAGACATTTGGAAGTGCTAAGATGAATCTGATATATTAATAATCTTGTATGAAATATTGAGTTTGAAATATTAGTAATTGTGTATGAAATATTGAATTTGATCCACTAATAATTGTGTATGAAATATTAGAAATGGGAGACAGCAGAGCAACATGTACAACTGACAGAAACTATAACAAATCTGTTTTATTAAATAAGTTTTGTGAAATTTCTTAGAAATTGTCCTGGAATGGCAATTTTTGTAACTTCTGTGCTATGGTAATCCACAAATGATTTTTGTTAATAGGAGCCCCGATTTTTGTGTCCTGGCCCCTTTTTACTCCAAATTTCAAACTTATCCTACTTTTTGCAAAGGTTCATCTGACCGTGTGCAGTTCGGACTGGTCTGCTTTAGATCCAAGGCCAAAAAGTCTAAAATCCGGACACAAACTCCAGTTCCGAAACTGGCAATTTTCGACCTTAAAAAAATCGGGTCTCAAAAATTACGTTTTTTTCCGCTGTAGTTATTAATGCGAGTAGAAAGTTGACATTATTTGGTATCATCGTATAGCTACATCTGTCTACTTTCCTGCAATGCCATCAACTTTAGTGTATCTTAAATGATGTTGACTTTACAGAGCTCGGAAGTAGGGTACAAGCTCATAAAAAGTGAACGTGTAGCCAGGGGTTAATAAGTTAACTGAAATGGAAGGAGAAAGACGTGTTGACAATTGATCATATTTCATTGTGGTGGTCCTGATTACAACAAAGATGGAAGGTACCATCACGATGGAATTACATTTGTTTCAAAATTAGTGTCATCACAGATAAACAGACATGGCGGCCAGAACTATATATGTAGAAAGTGCCTCAATTATTGTATATACCAGAAACATTGTCAGAATAAAAGTGACTAAGCCACAATATAGTGTTACGGAATTATATATCAATTTTCTTTTAATAATGGTATAGTTTATTAGTTTGTGATCTCTGTTCTTAGTCTAATAGCTGTCGTCTTGCCGTAAGTACACATACGGTAATTTGGATCAATATTTAACTGAAGCTTTAGTCGTGTCATGTGATCCAGCGCGTGAGAGGGTGAACTTCTGACCTAGATTCTCTGATTCATTCTAAAGTCAATACTTTATTTACTGTTAATAACGTCAGGGCACCAACGCTTTGGCGATGTCACGCATAACCTAGTTTATGATTGGTTCGGAGAAGGTTGTAATTTAGAAGAAAATTATTTCAAAATACCCAGTTGTTTATCAAAGACGTAGATATGGGTTTTATTTCGATTCTGCATAGTAAGAGACTATATAATAGGATTTATAGCAGCATTCTAGCATTATTCATAGCTACACTGGATTGAGAGGTCATAAACGAATTTGGTTCTTTTTGTGTGTGGATATTCTACTTTTGTGATATATCAGTATACAGTACATTCTGGATTCAGTACTGCTTCTTAAACTTTAGTAATTATACAGCTCCGTGGAATTATCGGAAACATTTCTAGAACTTGTGATATTCCATTCACAGGGATTATTTGGAATTTATAAAACTTGGATATACTTGATTCTTATTAACACATCAGTACAGCAAAGGTTTCATTCGGAACCTACTTCATTCGGAATAGTTGGATTAACTTCCGGTTCAGTGAACTTTAGAACAATTTAGGACTTTTAAGGATATTCTATACTGTAAGTTATTTTTAATTCTTTCACTTTGACTGTTTGCTGAAATATTTTAATATTTTAGGAAATTAAATATTTGTATTTTAAATCTTGAAAGCTTTTTTCAGTCTTTTCTTTTGTTACATTACCCCTAGTCGTAACAATAGACAACTCAAAAGATATAATGCCTCAAGAGGATTCATTTGTAAAATTCAATAACTATCAAGACCAATTAAAAATAGCGTCACTTATTCATCAAGACATTGGTTAAAGATGATCCAGACAAATACGTAATAATCGTATCGAACAATGACGAGAAATGCATATTATTTCAAAGTCATTAGGTTCATGAAAAAAGGAAAAGAAATAACAGTTCAAAGGACAATTAGATTTGAAGATAGCTTTAGATTCACGGGACAATCTATATATCAACTAACTAAAAACTAAATTGATTAAACGTTCACATAAAAACCTAATTATTGTAGGGACATGAAATATAAATATTAGAGGAAAGACATTGATCCATAAGAATTCATTAATAGCTGTGAGCGGTTTAATGAAGCAACTATCACCATTTATATACCACTATATTATGGATGTCACTGAACATTTTAACCTTCATACACATGGAGATCTGCATGACTATTATGTGGTAAAAGATCTTTTATTGTTGTGTGAATTTGTTTAAGGAACTCAGGAATGGCCATATACACAATTACAAACTATTCCCCGCTTGTTATCACAGGGCTGGTGTTGAACCAGAACTTTTGGCAGACAATGGTATGTTTCTGATGATTGAGAGTGGAAAACAAGGTGGAATTGAGATGATTCCTTATAGATACGCCAAAGTAAATTTAGAGATTCCATTATATATGCAGGACTATGTCAAGGACTATTCAGTATTTTCAGAGATACAAAATTCAGACAAAATTTATTTATCTCCCTTCAATGTTTTTAACCAAGACAATAATATGTATTTTGACATCTTTAAACCTAATTGCACCTATATCTTTTTATGTGGACAGCGTTAAACCTAATTGCACGTAAATCTTTTAACGTGGACAGCTTTAAACCTAATTGCACGTAAATCTTTAATATTTTGTAATTTTGTATGTGGACAGCTTTAAATCTAATTGTACATAAATCTTTAATATTTTTCATTTTTTTATGTGAACAGCTTTAAACCTAATTGCACGTAAATCTTTAATATTTTGTATTTTTTAATGTGGACAGTAATTTGGGTAGAGTTGGTTTTGTACCCATTTAATCATTTATCAATTTCTTTTGAAAGTGAAATACATCTTCGTCTGGTACAAGTTTTTCAGGAGCTAGAGGGTAGTTCTTGAAATAGTCGTGTAGATGTAATGGAACCTCTAATTCCACCTCTAACATACAAACATCATTTGCCCATCTGGAATTTTATTGTTTCATGAACCGATCATATAAATTATCGTTGTCTTGATTCATAATGAATGATTTAACTTTGCTCTTTCGCATTCATAGTCATTTTTTATCTTGCTATCTATTCCCTAGTACTATTCGCTATTTACTTTTCCGCATCTATATGATAGTATACTAATTCCACCTCTAATACCGCTCTCGATCATTACAAACATATCATAATCTGTCAACAGTTCTAATTTAATGCCTGATATTTTAACGATGCATCATGAGCTAAACCGAGTGCATTGTAATAACGTGCTGGGTCAAGTTTGCAGTCTATTATACAGATATTACAAACTCCTTGAAAATGTCACACAACATTCAAGTATCTTTTTCAGATAATAGTTGTAGTAATGGTCACGTAATGTTTGAATACTGAAGTGTGACATAACATCATATACATACTGGTAATCGTCATTATATATGTTTGAATCGTTTAGTGATCAGTAAAACTTTTCTTTGATCGGTAGAGATGTTTCGTTGAATCGCTCAATACTATTCACGCATTTATATCAGTAAATACCATTCCTCAAATATGTAGGTGTAATGTCTCCAAAATGTTTCAGATTTTCTGTGAACTTTGTCATCGCTCACATTTATATTTATACCCAGCAACTCTGTAGATTGTCCCATCAACCAATAAATATTTGCGAACCTAACTCTGCACTTTTAACGTTTATTTCTTTACCATCCTTCATGAACCTATTAGCCAAATAAATGTCTCGTAGTTATTCGGTATTATTTTCATCTGGAGTATTTTCTACAAGAGTCTTGATGAACATATAAAAGTCATAACTGGAAAACTTATGAATGAATAGTGGGATATATTTTCGGTATCTGAAATTCAGAGTACCGTTGTTATGTGCAGGACGTCTATACATTCAAGTCAAGCGGTCGCGGTCTCTAACTTTGTAAATAGTTCTCTCTCGCAAATATGGCATGTTTTTCTTGAGTTATCGGTCGGAATGTTATGCACTCGATCGGCACTTGTCTTTTTCTGCGAGGCGAGGGTACCAACAGCTAGTGGTACCGCCAAAGGTCAAGAAGGTGCGGTCTTGCCACACCGGGCGTACGGGCGTCATGGTAAAGCAGAGTCTCGTTAAGGATGACCAAATGTTTGGATGGAAATCCATGTGTATGTTGTTAGATCAAATGATTGATCGCGTTCCCGTCGCGAGAATAGAAATATATGTGGGTCCCAAATTTTATGTCACAGACCGGAAAAAAACCGGTATAGCCTCATCCTAGTGGATTACGCAACTAGATACACAGAAACCATATCATTACAACTATTGAAACGGAACGTGTGGCCAAGGCTTTTGTTGACATGTTCAGCAGGGTAGAAGTGCCTGAAGAGGTTCTCCTAGATGTGAGGCCCAATTTTCTTCTGAACTTACGACGTAAATTAGTAGGTTGTTATGATTAAACAGTTGCGCACAACACCGTATCACCACATGTGTAATGGCTTGGTCGAGAAATTTAACGGGAGATTAAGACAAATGCCACGTCGGATGTTCGCGGAGAGACCGCGAGATTGGGACCGATATTTAAACACGATTTTGTTCGCGTATCGCAAGGTACCGACGACAGCTTGACATTTTCGCCGTTGGAGTTGTTATACGGTAGAACAATTCGTGGTCCCATGCGGATTCTGCGAACTATGGTCGGGTGATGTCGCAGACGAGTAAGTAAAAACAACCTAATAAATACATAGTCCATTTGCGCGAGAGATTAGAAAGTACGTATAGGATGGCAGACGACGAGCTCGCGAAATTGGGTCGAAAATATGCAAAATATTACATCCGCGAAACGCGAAATAGGAAATTCGACGTAGGTGATCGAGTGTTGGTGTTTCTCCCTACTAGTAATAACAAGCTATTGGTCCAATGGAAAGGGCACTACGAGGTCAAGCAGGTGAAGAGGGAAATGCAATACAGAATAGACATGGAGGATAGGTTGAGAATATTTTATGCAAATATGTTTAAACGATACGTAGAGAGGTCTGAAGGAACCGTATAAAACTGGTATTGAACGTAGTGTGTACTGCCGTCATCGATGTCGAGTCGGGTGGCGAACTAAAAGTAGACCCCAGTACAGAAATTCCCCTAGAGTGCACCATGGGGTGGGATAAAGGAGTAGATGAGGTCAACGTATGTCCAGAGTTACCTGAAGGTCAGCGTCGACAAATCGAGGACATTTTAAATAGGTATCCATATGTATTTACAGAAAGACCAGGTCATACTAGGTTAATAGTGCATGAAATAAATTTAAGGACATCAGAGCCAATCAGATATAAAGGCTATCCAATACCCTTTAATGCTCGAGAGACAATCAACGAGGAAGAAAGTAAAATGGTAGACCCGGGGGTGATTGAACCCTCAAACTCCCTGTAATCGTCCCCTGTGGAGTTGGTCAGGAAGAAAGATGGAACAAACCGTTTTTGTTTAGATTTTCGTCAACTGAATAACATCACCGTGTTTGATATCGAGGGCTTGTTTTCAAAATTGGCAGGACACCAGTACATTTCGAAATAAGATCTCACCAAAGGATCTTGGCAGGTGCCCATCGAAGATAATGCCAGAGCGTTAACGGCGTTCGCCTGTCCCGTGCTGTTTATGGCGACCGCTTATTTCTCTCTCTCTCTCTCTCTCTCTCTCTCTCTCTCTCTCTCTCTCTCTCTCTCTCTCTCTCTCTCTCTCTCTCTCTCTCTCTCTCTCTCTCTCTCTCACACACACACACACACACACATACAGATGCAAATGCATATAATCCTTACCAAAAGCAATAATAATACCTATAAAACATAATTTCTTCTCTTTTTCATGTACTCGCAATTTCTAATGACAGCATTCTAATTAAAATAGAGGTATTCTGTTGTGCAGGAGATTTTAATTTTCAAAAGTTGGTTCTGGCTGTAACATATGCGGATTTTGGGGTTTCAGCTTCTGACAATTTATTTTATTTATAAAATAAAATAAGGGGCCAGTTTAATGATTCTAAATTCCAAGCATTTCAGACGTTTCAAACATCACAAATGCAGCTGTAGTTCCTATTTAAAGGAAAGCTTGGTTTGTATATCTGAAAAAAATGTCAGAAAAGCTAAGATGACTGAAACACGACTATGACTGTTATTACAAGACACCACAGTATGATAGTATCTAGAACGGAAAATGTCATCGTTATCGTTTCTTTTTTTATATATATATAATTCTTTTCAGAGTATGAGTGCTGGCGAGGGTGATTTTATCGACTTTTGAAAGCCACTCAGCAATTAAGTTCGTACTTCATTTAGTTTTCATTCTGCGTTTTGCATTCATAATTTCGTTTGCGTTTGTTTTGCATTCACTATGTATTCGTTTTCCGTTTCATGGTCTGTAACGTTGTTATTTCAAAAAGGTGCTGAATAGATGCCAACGACTCAGTTTCTTTAAGGTTTTCTACAGCACTTGATTACTTAATTTGGTGATTTTATAGAGAGTTTTTGGGGAGCGCATATTAAAAACTCTTCCATCAACTTCCTTTACATAATTTGTGTGTGCGTGCGTTCGTGCGTATGGTTTTTATGGATTTCATCCAGCAAGCATTAATCTCTCTCTCTCTCCAATTTTCAGTCACCCACGCGGTTACTTCAAAAGAATTATAGAAAATGGTAGCTTATTTGTTGTTAATATGTGTCTCTATTATTTGCACTGAGTTGCACGACCCAATCTGAGTGTTTTGAATTATATATGACATTGTAGATCGTGTCGTATCATAGTTCCATAGTGACTGTAGGCCTAGCTTTGGATCAAGGTGTTTGAAGTGAAGAATTTTCATTTTATTTTACATAAAATGGTCTAAGTCTTAGGATTTAAGAATCAACAGTGAGGATGAAAAAGTGTCTTTAAATTCGTTTTATCATATTTCTTTCCCCTGTCAACGAGTGTTACAATCCTCCAGCAGACGAAACCAATCATCGCATTGCTTAATAGCTCGATGTATTAAATGTAGTGGAGAGATAACTACATTGGCACCGCAACAAGGGACAGACCGGCGTTCTAACAATGAAAATATGGTATATTCAGTCATTAACCATTTACCCAACACTCTTTATCAGTGTTCGCAACTTTGAGGTAATTCCTACGAATCATACCTCAAATCATTTGGAGCCATCTCGGCTATTTCTAGGTAAATCCTACGAAACAAGTGTTGACAGAAAAGTTACGAATGATCGAACTATTTTTTCATTCGTAACAGCTTGGTTAATTTTACAGTGAATCCAATTATTGAAATAGCCAATATTTTTCTAATAGACTGAGGTTTCTTTTTTGCGGAGAAATTTTCTACTAACAAAATGTATGATTTTTCTGTAAATTACGTCCAAGGCATTGTCTTGCAGAAATAGCCTGAGATGGATTCGAATGAGCCAAGGCATCTATTTGTCTGGCAGAAATAGCCGAGGTGTTCCGAACATCTCTACGTGATGCGAGTGGCAATGGAAGTCGTCGGAAGCATGTGCGTGAGGTCCTTGAGGGGACTCTCACAATGTACCCGATCTGTGTTGTTTAATTCTTCAATATATAGGTAAACAGAAATATTTAATCGACTATTCCTTGCTCTCTAATTTGTTCCAGACACGGTTATTGGGGTTTCCATTAGGAACGACGTAGCAGCCTAAATGGGGGAGGGGGGTATTATTCCCCGTTGTCGGGGTCAAGCGGAGAACGCCACTCATTGGGGTGGGGTGGGGGCCAAACCCGCCATCAAACTGAAATGATGTGGTTAATTGAACTCCATTTAACGGCTATTGGTAATGCGAACAGGCTTCAATGGGTGAGTGGATGTGTTATAGCAAAATATATACAGAACGTAATAAGGGGTGTTACGAAACACCCAAATCCAACTAAATCGACAACATATTGACATGAAAGTTTTTCTCATGTTCAGTATTAACAAACTTTCATGGTCTGCATTAATATTATTTCTAAGTAAGGTGTCAGCGATCCTACTAAACACAGCAAAGTCAAACAAAGTCTGTTTATTTTTGATTAATTTGCACATATATGTATATATTATACTATATTAGGATAAGAATTCTTTATTTCAGACTGCATGGTCCATACATCTAAATTAAAATATAAAATATAGAAGTATTTTAAGACATAAAAGTTCATATGTGTCTTATGTACAAATATACAGACCCATCTACAACTACAGAATGTGTCTGTCATTGCTAGGAATAAAATTATGTAAGGCATTTAAATAGTAATTTGTTCCATCTATCTATAATCTGAGAACTTAAATGAATATCATAGTTCCACAAAGATTTCAAGATACAATTCTTACTATTAGATATTTGTGTCATCATTGAAAACACATACTTTCTCATTAGTTCTTCAAAACTAAATACATTATAGTTTACAAACATGGTAGAGGCACCCACACCAAATTTGGCTAACCATTTGCACATAAGATTATCACGTGAGATCTAACTCATGTTAGTCTCATGTGCATTTTAACATGCAAATATGGTAGAACTCACATGAGCAATAGAATCTAACAAAATATGAAAATCACATGAGCAGGAATTGTTAATATGAACAAGATTTTGCTCATGTGAGCAAGATTTTGCTCATGTGAGCAAGCATTTCCTCACATGCTCACGTGAGCAAGTTTGCTCATCTGAAAATCACATGAGCAGGAATGGTTCACGTGAGCAATAGGAAAAAAAAAATGACTAGGATTTGATTTGTATTTGATAAATATTTTTGACAAGAATGAAAAAGAAGCAAGTTCCTATAACAAAACTTATTTAGCAGCAATAAAGAGATTTTCAAAGTGATATTAAAATCTAGTGAAGATGAGCATATTCAAGTTCAATTATGCATGTTTTTGTGAGAATTCTCACATGAGAAAAAAGACAACCTGTATATAAATGTGATAATAATGATTTTCAATTATTGTAATTATTATATCGCATGGATTATGTAACAATAAATGCTCGCAGCACAAATGGGCAGGTATAAAACACTCATTCACTCATCAAGCAAATTAGTGTGATTATTGTGAAAGCAATGGTCTTGATGCACATGAAACCAGCTAGGTGTACTACATCCAATCACTGATTTCATTACAGATGATAACAAAAGGTATGGGGTCTCGGGCTAGCATTGGCCAATCAGAAAATGTTGCTTTTACTGACTTATACCAAACAATGTTTTAATATTTATATTGTTGTTGATAAACATTCAGTGGATTCTGCACTGACAATTGTAAACATATAGAAGTATTTGCAAGGTGCGCAGCTGCCACTGAAATGGCAAAAATTAGATGACAAGGGAGCGCAATCACATATATGATGAGCATAAGAGACTAAGAAAGTACCAGAAATGCTGTGAAAACGGACACTAATGGCTAAAGTGTGACACAGGAGAGACTGTGTTATTGGTGAAATACAGTTGTTGTTTTGAGTTGATGTTAATGAATAATAAATGTTGAATTAGAAACTGAACTGTCTTCTGTTTGATTTTAGCAAGATCAGTGAAATTTAGACAAGATCAATGAAAATATTATTTTGGTGATCCTGTGGGTTTGTGAAAAAAATCCTAATTTTGAGCCATGTATCTTGTTTTACATATGCAAACTTTCTAGAACTCATTACACATACTCCTGCTTGTTTTCTGTTAATCATACAATTTCAGTGGGGACCCCTAAAATCTGAATAAATCGAGGGAAACGACGTGGGAAGGAATGAATACAAATTCATAATTGTTTGAAACAATATTTATCATAATTGCTTAAAACTGTATTTATCAAAGTTAAACATTATTTTGTACACTTGTGCAATATATCAGTAGTTTCTATCATAATATTTAAAAGTTTGTTAAAATGAAACCTCTCAATAGAGTACCATGATGTAATGATATTCTGTTCAATTTCTTTTGTAAAACACTCTGTACACAAAATATATTTCATTAGCTGTTACGTTGTCTTTTTTAAATTAAGCATACTGCGTTCCTTGCAAAATTGTTGCACACAGAGCAAATTAAGGAGACAGTGGATGTATGCTCTAGATCATATCCAATGTATTATTAAGGAAAGATTCCAGAAAATTCAGGCTGATACACAGAAAGGCAAGCTCTTCAGTCTAAGGAATCTCTCACAGCCACTTTCTCAAATATGTGGTACACAGAAAAGCAAGCTCTTCAGTCAAAGGAATCTCTCACAGCCGCTTTCTCGAATATGTGGGAAATCGTCACTTTTTTTCTGTATGGGTTTAGACTTTTTACTTCACTTCCATATAGAAATCCATTTTGGGGAGGGGGGAGTTGTCATGTGGTTAAAGGTTCCCCCTCCCCATCTGTTAAAATCGTACACTATTATGTGAAAAACAAGAATGTTAGCCATTTGAATTACACTGAACCACCTCTTCTAAACAAATCCTCTCAGAATAAAATCCTAAATCCTTCCCTGCTTCTTGTATGATTCAAGTATCATCCACTGAAATAGATTACATGCAGCAACATGTACTATGTAACCTGGACAACAAATGTGACTATTTACCTGTTTGGCAAAGGCATTTTTTTATTTTAAATTCAACATTCAAAAATCACTTCATAAGTCTTAGAAACATCTGTAAGTGTTATTCATGACCATCCAGTTTGAAAGCTGCAACATCATATCTGTCAAACGTTTGGTACTTTACGTCTTTAAACAAAAAACACAAAAAAAGCAATATGAAATTGCCCACTTTACACCTTAAAACCTTTTAAATTCTTTGAAAAATTAAAAGTATAAAAATTAGAGCATACCTACATGTATATGACTTCTGAACTTGCCACAGTTACAGTTCAAACTTCACTGCATGAAGACAATTGTAGAATTTGATATGCAAGAAGAAAAACAGTCCCTAACAAAAACAGAAATTAGATTAACAAGCTTGCATTTTTAATTTATCGTCAACTGTTCTTAATTCGTGTTTACCCTTGATTCGTGCGCCATGTTTTTCATGACCTCACACGCTTGTTTTGACATCCTGATTTAATCAAATGGGTCACTAGCATTTGTTGACAGTGACAGTAAGTGCTGATTAAGACATATTTGAATACTTAATACAAATCAAATTGAAAAAATACAATGAAAATGGCAAATTTTACTCATGTCATACACTTTGTGGCCATGGAGTGAGTGTTAGCCATTCAAGCCATGGCTACTGTTCACATGTTGGTTTTCTTTACCTTTTGATTAGCGGGAAACCGAAAACAGAGATTTTTTAGATGGCAAAGGTAATGTAAAAATCTGGTCATTATAACATGCACTTCTTATATCATGTTAGAAAAAATAAATCCAATGAAAAACTATATAGTATGCAATTTTTCATTGAAATATTTTTATACAAGACCAAAAAAAAGCATGTGTGTTTCCTATTGCACTGGTTTTAAAATTAGGGTATGCAGGTACTTGTGATTTTTGGTTTGTTTTCAACATTATATATAAATCAAATAATATTTATAGCCCTTCAAAGTACTGGGCAAAACCGGCTCAATAAGATGCACAAATAAATTGCAACAATGTGATTTTTTTTATAATTTTTTTTTTTTTTCCAACATTATATATAAATCAAAAAAATTTCAAGGGTTTCAAAGTACTGGTCAAAACCGGCTCAGTTAGATGCACAAATCAATTTTGGCAATGTGATTAGTTTTTTTTAATAAAAAAAAAATTGGGGGGGGGGGCAGGGGAAGTGCTAGGGTCAGCAACGTGAAACGGGCGGTCGGCCGATCGGAAACATTTTTTTTTTATGAAATAGCATAAACAGAAAAATCTGTTAAAACTTTACAGTACCTTAAAATATGATAATTTTATCAGACAGCTTGAAAAAAAAAATGCATTGTATTTTTTTTCTTTCATATTTTTGCCATAATTATTTATAAGTGTTTTATTGCAGTTGATATGCATTTGAAAGAAATGATTGGTATTGCATATGCAAATATTAATAATACAGGGACATCATACATGATATATTTCTAGAGTAAACATTGACCTAATTGTCACATTCCAATCTTATGTCATGTGGCCTTTATTTCAGGGGCACGAACCACAGATTACTTCCGGAAATAGACACATTTAGACACGCTCGGAAAACCGGCAGCTCACAAAGAATTCGGAGAGGTTATGAATAAATTAAGCAGATATAGTTGAACACTTTCTATGCCGATTTCAATAGTTTCTCACAAAATTATAATATAAGCGTTAAAATTAACGTTGAGGACACGAACCATGGTAGATCAAGGATACTAATCTTGTCACACTATTCTCGATAACTGACAACATTAATGCATCGAGAACTGCAGTTTGGCAGGCGCAGCAGTAAATAATAATGATCTGAAAAATTATTGTCTCAGTGATTGTTAGGAGCAAGATTACAAGGTCATCTTATTTGACGTATTAAATCGTGGGGGCCGGCAAAGCAGCGAAAGCGGGAACTGCTGTACCCGTAAACAGGCAAAATGCAATAGGTCTTGATTTTACTCACCAACATGATAATTCCATGATTTTAAATTATCTCCTGGTTTCTATGATCAGTTGCTGCACATATATTGGTATTGCTTGCAATGAAATTTCCCGAATTAACAAGCTTAATTTAAAAATGGCGCTTGTTTGAAAGTGAGGCTACTATGGTAGTTGTGTGTTGTAGTGTCTTCAAAACATTATGTGCATATTTTGCGATCAGTAAACCAGTCTCCAGACTGTAAATAAGGGAAATAACCAGCATTATTTTCTCGATACCGGATTAGGTCTCAGTTGCGGAAAACCACATTTAATCTTGTGTGATTTTATTTTATTATTTGATTTGGTTTTTGAAAGCAAAATTCTTGAAGCATAATTCTTTATAGAATGCTGGAAGAATGTAATGGGTCTCTAACTCACATGAGAAAAACCAACTTAGATCAAATCTAAAATGTGATCAGAATCCAAGTCCAAATTTCTCACGTGAGAAATTAGAACTCTGCCTTATTTTCAAACATAGTCAGATGTAAGGGGAACAAATATTTTCTAAGTCATACATTCTCATGTGAACATTCAAATTCTCACGTGAGCAAAATCTGCACATGAGAAAATTTGGTTAGTTTTTCAATGGCTCACAAGATCTAACAAACTGCACACGTGAGCTTGCAAAATCTACCCAATTTGCATACGTTTCTAACACGGTTCTCATGTGAAGCTTATGAGTAGCTCATGTGAATTGGTGAGATTTTTCTGTACGGGCACTATTCCATCTTGGAAGGCTTAGTAATAAACGAAGACTATTATTATAGCCAATAACTAGTTTTCTTTTCATACATTCACTAAAGTTTGTCCACAGAGGAGCACAGTACATTGTGCAACAATAAGATTTGAATAATCTAATCTTGATATTCACAGAACAATTTCTAAATTTACATAAAAGCATGTTTGTTCTAGTACACAGGAATCTGTAATGTCTCATCATATCTTCATCGTCTGACCTGTTGGATTGTAGCATATAACCCAAATGTGTATAACTGTCAACATATGCAAGAGCATGGCCGTTAAGAAGTACAGAGGGAGGAGATGGTAATTTGAAAGAAGTTGACTGAAAAACCTTGCAGACCGATTTTGTGTATTATATATGATTACATTCTCCAATGCGTAAGGTTCACATATCTTTAATAATTTCCTTAAACCTGCGATAGAAGGACTTATCAATGACATATCATCAGCAAAGCTAAAATTGTTAAGAAATGACGCATATTAACCTTAATTTGACAATATCGTAATTAAACATTTTTATTAGAAAAGTGTGTTTTAGTCTTGTTGAAAGTAAAATTGGTACACATGCACCTTTAGTTATGTCCCTTTATTTTGTATTGTGAGAACGATGTCATATGTGATTGTGATCTGTTGTAACACTCTATCTGCCTGTGTTATCGTACTGATATCATTATTATAAATATAACTAATGATACATATACTTATATTACACTTATGCAATATATAACTTCATATTATTATTTGTCTCTCAATGCGATTATTATTATATAAAAGTATACAATCTGCCTTTGTCATACGCTATCTGTTTATATAACTTTGTCATACTCTGTCTTTGTTCTATAAAATATTGATATAATACTCATGCAATATAATACCGTCACAATAGTATTCTGTATATCTCAATTCATTAATGAACGTTTATTAACAATTGTCGGCATATATAGTTGTCACAATGCGAAATAAAGGGACACAACAAAGGGTGCGTCCGTTATATTAGCACATGTAATGATGCATTGAGTTGGACGACATAGTGAAATCAGACTTTGAATGAGAATCATAACGGACATGCGCAATATATTGTGCAGAGTAATACATGAAAGTTATAAAGTAACAAGTTATAACAGAACAATTTACGAGGGAAAAATATAAATTAATTTAATGACTAAACGTACAAATATGCAAGTATATTAACTTCTACAACTTGTCATTTATAATATTTTTTAGTCCTTTCTGCTGCTGGACATTTCCGTTGGTCTGGCTTTTTTCCAACATTTTCAGTAGCCTTTGGACACTTGAAATATATGTTGCTAGCACTTACAAATTTTGATTTTATAGCTGGTGGTGGTTTTGCCAGCATAAATTTGTGTACATGTCTATCTTGGTCCATTTGCGGCATACCATGCCATACTAATTGTGGAATGGTGTGCTGCTCCATTGAAGGCGCTAGACGCCAATCCCCTTTGCTGTAAATAGCACATTGGACGTGCAAAATCTGATTTTTCATTATATTTCCAACCTCTTCAATAAGTTCTGGGAACTTGTTTCTGTCCCAATTAACAGCCGCCTTTAACTTATGATCATTGACTCGCTGTTTTTGTTTGTCCACGGTGCACTTATTTAATCCGTCCCATAAGTGATGGTTAACGTAATTGCTAATTTTCTCCAACACGAACCTCTTCCAGTATGCTTGAACTATTGGAAATTTCTGGAAAAACAGTTCCAAATTCAGACATCTTTAATCAAATTCGGTGTCATCTGTGGCATATAATATTCCATCATTTTTTTCAAAAATGATTTCAAGTATTTTTTTACAGGTCTGTACACATGCCCCATTTTCTTCAAGATGCCATCGCACATTGTCATGAATGTGTTTTGTACATAACAAAAATTGTGCCTGTGGGAATTTGGCCTTCAGGGCGTTCGTCATGCTCTTTTCATCATCACTTCCTATCGTTAATTGAGCTTTGTGTCCGAATTTATAGCTAATGTGTGAGAAAAATTTCCCGCAAGTTTGTTCTTCGGCATCAAAATGTATCATACATGGCCCAAACATAACTGGAAAATCATTGGTTCTATTGCTTATCACGCATAGGTTTTTGTAGGAAAAGATTGTGACATAGAAACATCCCAAGTTGAAAGTTCTATCAACGCCTGGAACACTCCAGTTATTTCCTTCACAGTTTCTGATCATATCATCTATATGTTGATTGCTATAAACAATGGCAACAGGTTTCTTGTTGTTTTGTTAGAATTACTTCTTGGATAATTGGATTATTGTGAAGCTCACTTAAAACACTTACCACATCATCAGCTATATTTATTCTGGAATTGATATTTTCTTCACATTTTCTTTTCTGATCTCGGAATTTCTTGTCATTTATTTGTTTAGTAGATTTTGGACCTGTGAAACTGTTGTCTTCCATAAATTTTGTCAGAACGTTGTGGACTTTCTCTTTCTTTGCCATTTCAGCTGCTCTCTGAAGAATTTTCGGGTCTGTCCTTATATATGGCTCCAGTTTCTTGGAATTTCTGTGTTGTTTAAAGATTACTGGCATTTTGCCGCAGAATTCCACAATGGCCATAATTTTCTTTTCTACAGGAAAGGAATCTGGCAATCCAGCAATTGTTGTTACACGTTTTTGGAATGATTTTTTTTGCCATCAATTTAGTATAATATCTATGAAGTGTTAAAACACTTGATGGCTGAGGCAATAGTGGTTCATATGTAATCGCTCGTTGACCATTTTGTGGACACAGTACTGTTCGTTTTACATAAATGAAAGCTACATAATTTGTCAACAGAATCAGTGAAAAGAAAAGTTTGATTAACTGTCGTAGCAGTTCTCAAATCCCAAACACCACAGTCATCTGGGAAGTTTTTGGCACCATTATCGTCATCAGGTGCTTCAATGACTATGTATACATCGCTTTTTATTCCTTGTGGGATGCTTTTTTCTCCTCTTACAGTAGACATGATAACCTTCAGTAATTCATCGTTGGTCATGAAGTTTCCAGGGCTGCTAGCTGGCATCATCGGTGGAAATGGAGGTGATTTATGGGGAGTATTTACATCTGACACGTCTGATACGGCACGAGCATCTACCGATTCTCCGCATTAATGTGTGGTTACTGGTTCCATAATGTAACTGTTGTCTTCAGACTCATCGGTAAATGTCAGTCAATTCATCAAAACTCACACTGCAATTCAGCTAATCAGGAATTGTTAAATTATCTACCTCACTTTTGTCAGATTCTTCACATCCATGGTCAATAGACCCCAAATATTCGTCATCCAATGGCAGAGACTCGTACTTATTTTTGGTAATCGATTCACCTGATACCAAAGAACATGTCTGTTCCATATCATCATTATTATACGTCACATATCATCATTATTATACGTCAAAGGGCTCTTTGACTTAGATTTCACATTGTTACAGGGACAAACAATCAGCATACCAAGATCCTTGCTTTGGGAGTTGCCCTTGTGCATACCAGAGAATGCTGATTGTTGAATGTCTTACTGGCATGTCTACAGAAGGTTCGAAAGTCGTGTTTAAAGATGTGTGTGCCAAGTCGTTCACGCCATTGACTGAAGGGTAAAATATCCGCACCGGACACTGGATAATGTCACTGAGAGCCAAAATTGTCCATGCAGATGAAAAACCGCCAAATTTAGCACAGTCAATGCAGGTAGTTTCAAAAGATGGCGATAAACATTGTATGCGCTTCCAATGGGGATGATTCATGTACAGTGTTGCAGTGCATACCATACGAAGGCAGGTATGATAGCGTAACTGTACTGATTTGCTTTTGTCTCCATAGAGTAGAAGGGACACTGCATTGAATAAGCAGTCGCCATTACCTGTTGTGATTATATGGTCACCACTGACTTCATCAAAATATTTAATCATCAGTTCCTTTGCAACAGCATCCACTCTGATGGGCAATGGAACAACCTCTGTCACATACTGGTTTAAACTGAATTTTAAAAAGGGTCTCACGTTGGACTGCTGTTGTTAACTTCGCTGGGACCTTCGTATCGACTGCCTGTAAGGAAAAGAAAAATTTTTCAGGGAGCAAACACAAGTGAAAAATAAAGGACAAACCAACTTATAAGTCAATAGATTCCCAAAATCAGTTGATTCGGACCTTTGATAATTTATCTGTGAATTAAACTAAGCTTTACACGTATGACACTATTAATGTACATGAATTTAACTTTCATTTTTCAGTCCAGAAAGCAAAAGTATATACGCAAATGTAGTGGCATAGGTTTATTTGAAAGACGCCCAATTTTCTGAGATATTAGGAAAATCAGAACTGAATCTGGCTACATTCTCTGGTTAAAATTTTTTTTAAAATCCATTTTCTAAATTGATGAGGATCTCAACATTGGTGGTGTTTATGTCTCTCCTCTCCCCCTACAGAATTGTGATTTAATACTGCAGACGAATTAAAAATATAACGTGCACTTATGTAAGTACGAGCTTTTAATGGGAGATTTTAATGCAAAGAACACTCACAAAAGAGGACTATGTAGAAACATAATTTTGTCTCACGTCAGTACCACCATGAGGAGTCACTGCCGGACTCTTATGATATCAAATCTGCTCTTGAAAAATATTGTCTGGCGCACCAAGGAAGCGCGCAAAACAAACTAAATAATGATGGAAATAAATTAATAGAAATTAGTAAAACTAACAATGCTTATTTTGAGCGGAAGATGCAGTGATGAAATATATACATTATTCACTCGATAAAAGCTAATTTTCTTTTATTTTATGCAAAAACATTTTTGCTGAGATTTTTAACACAGTAGTGTTGACGATTTCTTATGGTAATGTCAGCTTTTTACCGTACATGTTCTGCTGTGTTATGTGTACCTCCGCATCAGAATAATACAAATGAGCCGATAATTAGCGTAATAACAAAACTACATGTTCACTATAGCAAAGCGAATTAATAAGAATATCATAAGTAAGAAAACTGAAACAATGCACTGAAAAAAAAAAACAATTAACAAGAAAATATTTATAATAGTAATCCCTCACAAACAAATAAGTGTAATGATCAAATTTACATTGGGTGGAAATAACATCTCTATTTGTGAGGAATTTAAACACCTCTGTCTTATTTATTCCATCAATAGGAGACTTTTGAAAGCTATAAAACGCAACATTCAACAAGCATAAAAATCATGCATGTTCTCTATAAAAGAGTAAACAACCTGCACATTCCAATAGATTTACATATCACACAGTTCCACCTACTTTGCTATATGGATGTGAAGTTTGGGGTTTTGAAAATGTTCACACCAAATTACTAAGACCTATTAAGATTATGTTCTGATTAAATAACTATTGTACTGTGATCTCTTTTTATGTACAATGTGCGGGATATGGTATTATTGATATTTTTAATGATCTGCCAGTAATTCGTGTTGTTCCACGATAGCGCGTGACCATAATCCGATTATAATTAAGTGACAGCTTTGAGGTTTAGATATGCCCTTAAATTGATTCGTAATCTGTAAGGCAAATTTTTATTTCATCATGATAATATATTGCTATTTTTATCATCTTCAGTTGTGCAGTAGCTTTTGTTTTCTCCTTTCATTTATTTTCAGGGATCGTAACACTAGAATACAAATACATAAGAAAGTCATATTTGGATGCATGCCTTATCTCAGAATAATCATTAATACCTGGTATAGTAGTAAAACATTCAGTAAACGTAGAATGTCATCACGTCAATTAAACATTTAGATCAGGAAACGTACAAGTCAAGAACAACATGAATAATCCATATCCATATTAGAAACAATCTAATTATTAATAATCCATATCCTAATTAGAACCAATCCAAAGGCATCCATACATTTAAAAGTGGTAGATATGAGTATTACATATAAAGGGTTATATATATTTGTGCGTATGCAGCTATTCTTACCTGCTTCAGACAATGCATCCCCATGAGATAATCAAACTGGACTCCGTCACCACTCACAGAATGGCAGGATAGACATATGTTATCCAACTCAAGAGAAGACCACAGGTCGAGTTCATCACTACTTAGCCTTTGGCAAGCCAAATGAAACCATGTAGAACACAATCCACATCGAATGCAGTTGGAAACGCAATTTGATTGACAATTTCCACATGGATTTCTAGATGCACGCTTTCTAGACATCTCAAATGAGGATTCGATGAACGATTTTGTAAACAAGTGGCACAATGACTAGGGAATTGTGAGGAAGGACTTAAAACATTTGCCTGTTATATACTTCACGACATGGTCAGTTAATTATCATCTTAAATGGACACAATTGTCGCAATTAAAATAAAAAAGGTGTAAGTTTCTCGTCATCAAACAATTCATTATTTGCCATTGTTTTCACTGTATCTTTTTAGGTGGCATGATTACTGAAAGACCATCAAAGCAATATTTGTCGGTATATACTAATTATAGGATTAAGATAATTAACATTTACCAGTTTGTCATGATCTTTGCCATATGGTGAATTTCCGGGTTATTGTCGCCCTTTAATTTAATTTAAAATTTCTTTATCAGTCCTGTTTACTAGGTGTTTGTTATGCAATTTCATGCTGTAATTATTCATTTAAAATAAGTGAAACATTTATTAATCTTTGTCTGTTTATTTATTAATGGTGTGAAGATTAAAGTCTAAAGATATACGACTCGTAAATTACATTTGTATTTATATATCAACCAAACACAAGAACGTCGACTTTTAATGAAGAAAAAAAATCGTGGGGGTCGGGAGTGCGTTTCAATTTAGAGACGAGACGGTAGACTCAATAAGATTTCATATATTTGGTTTGGATTTGGTGTGGATTTGGGTGTTTTGTAACACCGCGTAATAAGTGGAAAATCTTAAGTTTTTTTATTAAAAAAAACTAAATGGAATGTTCAGGTACAGACTGTTTTCAGAAAAGGTATTTATAAGAGGTAAAATAGTCCATTTGATATTACATTTTACGCGCAATATACAACAGCAATCGAGATATAATTGATCGATTGCATTGTAATTATTGTGTTGCATAAAGACTAAACAAATTGCAACGAGTGTTACATTTTTACATTTTGCATAGACCTTACATACCTTTTTTGACCTCTAACCCAAAGTTTTAGCCTCCTCTTTGGTATACCTCTGAGGGTAAGGATTGCCCCAAGGGCAAATGACAGTTGGGTGTGTGCTTTTGTCTATTTATGCCCAGTCGGTATGTATATGATTGTATGGTGGGAATCTCAATAGTTTCCAAGCTATTCATTGGGGGCAAGGATGCACACTGGGACCAAATAGTTGCATTTTAAACATGTTTTAATATGCCCAGTAAGTGTATATATGGTTATAGGGTGGGGATCTTAATATTTTCCAATCGCATGGGGTTGGGATGGACCTTGGAATCTATACCAATTGCATGTGTATATTTATCTTTTAATGCCAGGTAAGCCTTATACAGTGGAGATCTAAATAGTTTCCAGTTATGACCCAGGGGGCCAAGTCCCAAGGTGGGGATAAACTCTGGGGTCAGTATATGTTGCTGGTATAAATTTATCTTTTCATGCCCAGTAAGTGTATACCAAGTTATAGGGTGGAGATTTTAATAGTTTCTGTTATCATTCGGGGACAGTAGGCTTGGGGACTAGGAGAAACACTTGGGCATGGTGTCTGATTTGTTGTCACTAGAGTTATTGATCAAACTAGCCAATACTCGTAGGGCTCTTAGCAGAGTTTCAGGATGAAGAGTCCTGGACTGTTCACTCATGGAACTAGTGAGTCCCCAGCCTATTTCTGAGAGCAGGGCTGATCAAATCCCATAGCCCGATGTCCTGGACTATACATTTTCAAAGTCGAACAAGCACAATTTTCCAAGGCGCTTGTCTGGGACGAGTGCTTTTTTCCAATTTTAAAACAAGTTGGGCAAGTGCTATTTGTCATACTTTAATCGCTTTATCTGGCCCGCTGGGCATACTGAATGCTTGAATCTACCCTCCATGTATTCTTTTTCATCTTGTGAATACTGCAATAAGTGGTCATTGATAACTGTTGCATGTGCGTGAGTTCTATATTATTGCTTGAGTGCATATTGGGTTAAGCAACCAAATTACAGCCAATCAAAACACTTCAAAGAAAACAAATCCAGTACAGTAAAACCTGTCTTGAGAGACCACCCCTTCTGCCACAAAAAGTGGTCTCTCCAGACAGGTGGTCTCGTAACAGGTTTGTACAAAAAGACCAGTTTCCAAGGTCAAAATTTAGCACTGTTTAAGAAGGAAAAATAACCACAATCACTATACATGTATTGTATTCTTTATTCATAGTTCTTGTTAAAGTATTGCATGAATTCATCAGAAAATAACTTTATATAACAATAAAAGATATACATCTATCATTAAACATGAATCACATTTATATTTGAAGATCACATATACATGTATTAGCATATGAATTTGTTTCTAATTGACTCCTTGTCTTTTATAACACCCTGAATTTGAATTTTACCTACCTTTAAACTGGCTGCTATTTTGTGAGCAGTCTCCTCTTTTTAGTTTCTTTCAATTACATTCATTCTTTCCTCCAGTGTTATAATTTGTCTCTTTTTTTTCATTGGAGGTTCTGCCATTGTTATTAATGTGCTTGGTGTTAATTATATCAGTGATCAATTGTAATAATGACTAGCAGTTTTGATCAGGCTTTGGGGAAATATGGAATATATACACAGTGTATATGTACCAATGAATGAAATAAAAAGACATAATTAACTCGTCCAGAAACAGAATAAATTCATTTAGAGACAAATGTCAAAGGCTTAATTCACTGACAACATAAAGAGATTAACTCTATATACAGTGGAACCCCGCTATAACGCGCCCCGCCATAACGCGAATTCGGATATAACGCGGTCGTAGCATGGCTCCCGAAATTTCGTATATTCATTCACACATGGAGAAAAAAAATTTGGAGAAAAGTCAGCAGGAAGAATGAAGCTGCACAATCAGAACCTGAAACCAGTGACGATAATGATAACGATGACGATGGCACCCCAACCCCCCCCACCAAAAGTGTCTGAAGCAGTAGTACATTTAGAAGCAAGTTTAAGGTGGCTGGAAACACAAGATGTTGACAGCGTCAAAGTCCTTCAATTAAGAAACATTCTTGACTTTGCTAGAACCCAACAGTTCGCGGCAAAGAGGCAAACGTCATTGGATATATTTTTCAAGAAATGATGAAATTTAAATTTGGAACCACACTGACTTTGCACTTTGCGCAACGATTAATTTAGCAGTTTTCACATGTTTCTTTTGATGTTCACAAAATCTGAAATAAAAGTTATTTGCACGCTGAAATCATGCGTTGATTGTTAATTGTTCTTGCAGTTGTCGCATATGATAAAATTTTAGCGGTATGAAATTTGTACAGACACCGTATGTAGACCCGGGAATAGCTGCATGCAATGACCGTACGATATCAGACGGCAAGTAAATGGTTTCAATATTTTGTTCATCCTATATTTTACACGACGAATTCAGACTATTACAAAATTATTGAATATTTTAAATCTGTACGATTTTCAATGAAATTACATCCATTATGGATGAACTGCATGCCACGACGGCACGGTAGCATACGGTGTTGATACACTTTTCATGATTTAGCGATAGTCTGGTATTATCGGTCAATCTGTATTATCGTTCAAACAAATAAAAATTAGTAAATGTTTTTAATGCACAGTAATAACCTATAAATATATTAGCCATCGATTATTTTGAATATATCTTAATTAATGCATTCCAGTTAATATTCATCTGATGATAAGCCGACTTTTGATCATTGTACATGTATACACGTATATGTTCTCGGAAAAAAAGTTAAATATTGTAAAACCCCGCATTAACGCGACCCCGCTTTTAATGCGATCCGATTTTATGGACCCCGATCATCGCGTTATAGCGGGGTTCCACTGTACAAAGGGTGTAACTGGCTGCACTAAGGTGAACATATGACGGCTTGGTGTGCAGGTTGTAATCACTGTAACATCAAAAAAGGCAACAAACAACATAACCCTTTAACAATGACAATCAAATCTGGAAAACGATTCTCACTTACTGCTATTAGAGACAAAGACAAAGGCCTCATTCACTCCAAGCATTACGGATTAACTCCAAAGATAAATGATGTACGCGACCGCTACATTGACTTTGGTGCTACAATTGCAGTTAGTGACATGTACTCTAGTCTGGTTTACAGTCTATAACAAATGACACTACATGCATAACCTGTAAAATTTTGGCCAGCCTCATATTTTTTTGCTTTGCTATGTGTTTGCATTTAAAGCATTTAAATGACAAAATGTGTGTTATCAGGGGTCACGCTACCAGGCAAAGTGGGCGCTTAAGTCGCCGAAAAAAATTTAAACTTCGCCTTCTTAAGAAAGCAAAAACGACTTAGCCCTGTAATTTTTTTTTTTGTTGTTTTAATCCACACCGAGTGACATTAGTTTATCACTTTTGAGATGCTCCCTCAACCCAGCCAAGTAGTTAGTATAGTATTAAGCCCTAGGCGAAATGGATTGCACTATGCTTTGGCAGGTGTTCATATCAATTGCGTTAACAAAACAAACTCTTGCACATTCACAGGTAAGTGTTTAATAGCTGATTGACCAATGAACTTTTTTTCCCCGCAAGATATCACTGCCCGATTTCCGCAAGTTATCATTATGATGATGAAAACTTAACTTGTGTTTCAAAACTAAATCATCTATGTGATAAAAGATTTAGCCTAAAAATAAAAACGTGTTGGTCAGAAACGCATGGAACAATGCTTGTAGAATTGATCAGCGGATTAACTTGAAGTCAAGGTTGTTTTCTTACATTTCTCATTTTTGTAAAAATATGAGAAAAAGTAGCCAAGAAAAAAAATATATCCAACCAATACACGACGTTATTATGAATACGTAGACAAATATTAAAACTATAAATTTTCAATCCTATCTAGGGATTGTTGCAACGAAGCTAGAAAGTGAGTGGTTGTATGAAGAAAATCCCTGTTTCAAAAAATAGATGCACCTACTTTTAAAAACTTCACCAAATAATGAGTCAAAAGATTCACATTTAATTTAGAATCAGCTCCCTCAAAATGCAGTTGTAAAGTTGAGAGTACTCATCAGTGACCACTGTGGTTTGAATGGATGAACACTATGACGTTGAAGACACATGTACATGTGACCCCATGTGCGTGTTATAGCCTAATATAGGGGTTGTTTCAAACTAGTTTAGAAATGTTTTCGACTGCCATTTTCTAGTGAAGAAACTGAAAAAAAATAAAATTTGTTCTTTAAGTGGCAGGTGCTTAAGTATTTACCTATTTTTAATTACAATACTATAATCTATGTACTCCTGTCAGTTAAAATTAATTACAATCTATAGTTTCTGCTATGCTTTTTTGAAGTCATATGGCCAAAATACATTGCATATTTTTCTCCTTCTAAACATGCACACTTTCAAGAATGAATACACTGCATAGGAGTATGATACATTCATACACTTACAAAATGTGTTTATAATATACATACAACATAAGAGAATTTTCTACTTGAAAATGTTCAATGCAAATATGCATAATGAGAAATACAAGACACAGTTCAAATAAGAAAACCAAAGTGTGCACACACACACACACATATATATATATTGCACTTCTTGTTATGCTGCCACTTCTCCCTGTTCTGCTCTCACTTCTCCCTATTCTGTCCAAACTTCTCCCTACAATTCAAGTCTAGCTTGACCCCTGATGTTATGATCACTGTAGTAGAAGTAGTTGTCAGATGATGTGATCTTTTAAATTTAGATAAAATGAGTTTACTAAATTATTTTTGCAAGGAACGTCATAAGGATGATTCAGAGAAGGAAAATGTGCGTGAAAGTGGAGGGATAAAATGTAAGGCTATCACTGAGCCTGAGGTAACTTTCTCCAAAGAGATATAAGCCAGACTCTGGCAGCAAAAATTGTCAAATATGACACAACCAAGAGACAAATAAATTTTCATCCACATTTGGTTGATAATTATCCATGGCTTGAATTTATTAACTCAGAAGGAAGGATGTTTTGCAGTTATTGCAAACAATATCCCAAACTGGCACATGTTGGAAATTAAACTAGTGTATTTGTCAATGAAACTGACAAATTCAGGATTTAATCAACCAAGTCTCATGACAGTTTTGGACCTCATAAAGCCTGTGCAGCACAGTATAAGCATGATACTAACCAGCATGTGCAGAAAATCCCTGAAGTTAGAGTTGCTAACACCCTATTAGGAAAGACCAGTTTAAAGCTAAACGAGTATGAAATGAAAAAATGAAATAAAATCAGAGCTCTTGTTAATACAGCCTAGTCCAAAATGGAAAACCATTTTCTGATATGGAAATGTTGTGTGTGTTCCAGGAGAAGAATGGTGCTAATCTT
The DNA here is from genome assembly GCA_029931535.1 of Margaritifera margaritifera. Classification (NCBI taxonomy): domain Eukaryota; kingdom Metazoa; phylum Mollusca; class Bivalvia; order Unionida; family Margaritiferidae; genus Margaritifera; species Margaritifera margaritifera. Next base: position 4,611,638 of record JAQPZY010001635.1, read on the forward strand.
GGTTCTAATTATAAGAACAGACTCGATGGCAAGAGACTTTGTTCTGTCAGTTGAGCAAGTCTTAACAGAAGAAGTTAGGGAAGGTCTGAATTCCAGTAAATTCGTTTCCATTCTTGCTGATGGAAGTACTGGTGCTACCATATCGGAGCAAGAAATAGTGTATACAAGATACCTTGACAATTTAAAAAAAAAAAACTAAAAAATTTAGCCCTTTGAAGAAATAAATATGTTGTACATCATTTATTTTCTTTTTAATTTGGATTAAAATGCATACATCTCATCGACTCTAGCCAAGAGATTGAAATTTTGGGACAAGTGAAAATGTAGGTGGGACAAGTGAATTTGAAAATAACATTTGATCAGCTCTGGAAAGTCCCTGGCATAAACTCACGAGTCCCTCAATTTCAAAAGGAGAGAAAGGAAATTAAAAAAGTACATGATCATTATTTTATTACATAAAATTTTATTACATATCTGGATTAAATTCTCAGCCTCATAAGATCACAGTAGAGAGAAACTATTTTTCAATAATTGTCCAAAATAATTTGCATCATACTGCACTCCACCTTTTTCAACCAGAAGAACTGCTTCTCTCACTTAGGTCTCTGATTTCTCATGTTCATTGTTTGGCCACCATTTTTTTCAGATATGGTGCACATAGGTTATCAACAACAGCAGCAGAGACAAACAGTAAACCTGAAGGACCAGCTGTAGCATCAACTGCAGCAGATGCCGATAAAAAAGGAGAAGGAACAGGACCAACTGAGGCAGAAAAAGCTCTTATTACAGAGAAGGAGAAACTACAGACAGAGTTAAATGAATTTAAAGTAAGTGCCAGTTGTGCCAGTTTATTTAAATGCACAAATAAAATTCTCATGTTGGCATGGTGGGGTCATTTATGCTAAAATAATCTCAACAAAAAATCACAAATTTGTATCTTCTATGGCTTTGCTTAGAGAGAGGTTAAAATCACAAAAAGGTCAGGCTGTTTTTCAGTGGGAATTGAGACATAGCAGTCACTTTTCCAATAGCAGCATCTTTGTCAATATTTTGTTATGGTTTTGGTTCAGGTTTTCATTGCATATATTTTCTAAACTCCAATATAGATTATCATCATATTTGGCACAAGTCATTATGAAGCTAGGACAATTAATTCTACGATGCACTTGCTCACCCATGCAGCCTTGGGGTCAATGTCGCAGTTAGAGAAAATTTGTGTTAATGTTTTTGTTAAAGTTTTTTTTATTGCTTATATTTCCTAAACCCTTTGATTGATTTTCTTCATACTTGGATTGGTTGGTTTGGTTTGGTGATTTATGGCAATACAAGTAGGTAATTTTGTGCATTGGCAGTTGGAGTACAGTGCCTTATCCAAGGATGCACCATGATAGCTGACCTAGGCTGATCCAATGGTAGGATTCAAATCAGCATCATTGTGGTCACAAGTCCAACGCATTAATTGCTGATCTGCCATGGCCTACTGCCTTTATTAGTTCCCTCTTATGACATGTGAGAGGGATAATCAGGTCTATTCAACATCACCAAACCCACAGGGAGGGATAATCAGGTCTATTCAACATCTCCATGTCCACATGGAGGGATAATCAGGTCTATTCAACATCTCCATGTCCACATGGAGGGATAATCAGGTCTATTCAACATCTCCAAGTCCACATGGAGGGATAATCAGGTCAATTCAACATCTCCAAGTCCACATGGAGGGATAATCAGGTATATTCAACATCTCCAAGTCCACATGGAGGGATAATCAGGTCTATTCAACATCTCCAAGTCCACAGGGAGGGATAATCAGGTCTATTCAACATTTCCAAGTCCACATGGAGGGATAATCAGGTCTATTCAACATCTCCAAGTCCACATGGAGGTATAATCAGGTCTATTCAAAATCTCCAAGTCCACATGGAGGGATAATCAGGTCTATTCAACATCTCCAAGTCCACATGGAGGGATAATCAGGTCTATTCAACATCTCCAAGTCCACATGGAGGGATCAGGTCTATTCAACATTTCCAAGTCCACATGGAGGGATAATCAGGTCTATTCAACATTTCCAAGTCCACATGGAGGGATAATCAGGTCTATTCAACATCTCCAAGTCCACATGGAGGGATAATCAGGTCTATTAAACATCTCCAAGTCCACATGGAGGGATAATCAGGTCTATTCAACATCTCCAAGTCCACATGGAGGGATAATCAGGTCTATTCAACATCTCCAAGTCCACATGGAGGGATAATCAGGTCTATTCAACATCTCCAAGTCCACATGGAGGGATAATCAGGTCTATTCAACATCTCCAAGTCCACAGGGTGGGATAATTAGATCTATTCAACATCTCCAAGTCCACATGGAGGGATAATCAGGTCTATTCAACATCTCCAAGTCCACATGGAGGGATAATCAGGTCTATTCAACATCTCCAAGTCCACAGGGAGGGATAATCAGGTCTATTCAACATCTCCAAGTCCACATGGAGGGATAATCAGGTCTATTCAACATTTCCAAGTCCACATGGAGGGATAATCAGGTCTATTCAACATCTCCAAGTCCACATGGAGGGATAATCAGGTCTATTCAACATCTCCAAGTCCACATGGAGGGATAATCAGGTCTATTCAACATTTCCAAGTCCACATGGAGGGATAATCAGGTCTATTCAACATTTCCAAGTCCACATGGAGGGATAATCAGGTCTATTCAACATCTCCAAGTCCACATGGAGGGATAATCAGGTCTATTAAACATCTCCAAGTCCACATGGAGGGATAATCAGGTCTATTCAACATCTCCAAGTCCACAGGGAGGGATAATCAGGTCTATTCAACATCTCCAAGTCCACATGGAGGGATAATCAGGTCTATTCAACATCTCCAAGTCCACATGGAGGGATAATCAGGTCTATTCAACATCTCCAAGTCCACAGGGAGGGATAATTAGATCTATTCAACATCTCCAAGTCCACATGGAGGGATAATCAGGTCTATTCAACATCTCCAAGTCCACATGGAGGGATAATCAGGTCTATTCAACATCTCCAAGTCCACAGGGAGGGATAATCAGGTCTATTCAACATCTCCAAGTCCACATGGAGGGATAATCAGGTCTATTCAACATTTCCAAGTCCACAGGGAGGGATAATCAGGTCTATTCAACATCTCCAAGTCCACAGGGAGGGATAATCAGGTCTATTCAACATCTCCAAGTCCACAGGGAGGGATAATCAGGTCTATTCAACATCTCCAAGTCCACAGGGAGGGATAATCAGGTCTATTCAACATCACCAAGTCCACATGGAGGGATAATCAGGTCTATTCAACATCTCCAAGCCCACAGGGAGGGATAATCAGGTCTATTCAACATTACCAAACCCACAGGGATGGATAATCAGGTCTATTCAACATCACCAAGCCCACAGGGAGGGGTAATCAAGCCTGTTCAACATCACCAAGCCCACAGGGATGGATAATCAGGTCAATTCAACATCTCCAAGTCCACAGGGAGGGATAATCAGGTCTATTCAACATCTCCAAGTCCACAGGGAGGGATAATCAGGTCTATTCAACATCTCCAAGTCCACAGGGATGGATAATCAGGTCTATTCAACATCTCCAAGTCCACAGGGAGGGATAATCAGGTCTATTCAACATCACCAAGTCCACAGGGATGGATAATCAGGTCTATTCAACATCTCCAAGCCCACAGGGAGGGATAATCAGGTCTATTCAACATTACCAAACCCACAGGGATGGATAATCAGGTCTATTCAACATCACCAAGCCCACAGGGAGGGGTAATCAAGCCTGTTCAACATCACCAAGCCCACAGGGATGGATAATCAGGTCAATTCAACATCTCCAAGTCCACAGGGAGGGATAATCAGGTCTATTCAACATCACCAAGTCCACATGGAGGGATAATCAGGTCTATTCAACATTTCCAAGCCCACAGGGAGGGATAGTCAGGTCTATTCAACATCACCAAACCCACAGGGATGGATAATCAGGTCTATTCAACATCACCAAGCCCACAGGGAGGGATAATCAGGTCTATTCAACATCACCAAGCCCACAGGGAGGGATAATCAAGCCTGTTCAACATCTCCAAGTCCACATGGAGGGATTATCAGGTCTATTCAACATTTCCAAGCCCATAGGGATGGATAATCAAGCCTGTTCAACATTTCCAAGCCCACAGGGATGGATAATCAAGCCTGTTCAACATTTCCAAGCGCACAGGGAGGGATAATCTGGCCTATTCAACATTTCCAAGCCCACAGGGATGGATAATCAAGCCTGTTCAACATTTCCAAGCCCACAGGGAGGGATAATCGGGCCTATTCAACATTTCCAAGCTCACAGGGAGGGATAATCAAGCCTGTTCAACATTTCCAAGCCCACAGGGATGGATAATCAAGCCTGTTCAACATCTCCAAGTACACAGGGAGGGATAATCGGGCCTATTCAACATCTACAAGTCCACAGGGAGTCATACTTGGAATAAATCATTATGAAGCTAAGACAATTCATTTCACAACATGCTTGCTCAACCTTTTGACTTTGGGTCAAGCTCACACATTTTTGCAGCAATTCTTTAGTCATGGGTTTGACATGCATGCCCAGGACTTATTCTCTATTTTGTTTGTATCCTGGGAAATCTGTTGTTTGGTTTAAACATTTATTACATGATTCATTCAATAATTATTACAAACAAATTACATCTTTGCCAAAATTGGGAAACCAGCGCAAAGCAGGCAAGTAATGCCTCCTTCCTTAGTACATGATCAATATATTACATATACAGGTTTCAAGAGTCCACTGCCACATTGTAGCAATCAATATATTACATATACAGGTTTCAAGAGTCCACTGCCACATTGTAGCAATCAATATATTACATATACAGGTTTCACAAATGTTGATTTCAAGAGTCCACTGCCACATCAATATATTACAGGTTTCACAAATGTTGATTTCAAGAGTCCACTGCCACATTGTAGCATCAAACCTTGCTTCTTCAATGGACCAATATAAATACTTTTTATTCAGTTTTGATGTGCGAATGCTTCTAGCACTATGCAATGGTTTATTAAGAGTGTGTGTGTGTGCATGAAAAATATTTAATGACATTTCCATGTGATATTGTGTCTGCCAGGATTATCAAAGACCCAAGCTGTCAGTATGGATTTTCCTGCCATTTCAGAAGTGGAACCAAGGATCTTGGGAGAATTGGGAAAATTTGTGTGTAAACAAGCTAAATTGATTTTTTGGGGAATAATAGAAAAACAAGACTGTATATGTATTGTTGTGCTAAGCAACTTGGTAATCATTGTCATAAAGAAGTTACTGAGTAATGTTGTACAATGCAGCATGGCAAAATTGTCTGCTTTCCCATAAAATGACCACAATACATTTGTATACACTCACCATAAAGCAGAGCATATTGTGTTACGACATACATCCATCTCTGTTCCCTAGTTTGTTTCCACACAATAACTTGAGTCCTCTGCCATCTACCATTACCAAACTTTGTGGATGGTTTGCACTTGAGGGTCAGGAAGAAGCCTATCGCTTTGGGGGTCAAAAGGCAAAAGGTCAAAGTTACTGTGGCTGAAAGAAGATAAATTCTGCAAATACATTACCCAATCATAATAACTTAGGAGTACTACCACTACCTCGCAAATCCAACCCTCCCAGTTAAAATTTTTAGCTGTGGGAGCTAAATGCTGTCAGGCCACATGTGTCAGTCAGACAGAGTGATTTCCCCTTGATATAGGGATTGGTGCTGAATCCCATGTGTACCCCAGTTACTACTTCTGTTCATGCCGAGTAGCAGTCTCTCTCCTTTTGAGAGACCTCGCAAACCATCTGCAAGAATTTTACAAGACATTAAAATTTCTCTTCTCAGGGAAGTATACTCCATCTATGTATTTCCAACTTTTTATTGGTTCTTTCTTTTGCAGACAAAGTCTTTCTATCTGTTGTAGAATTACAACTTTGCCATAAAAATAGGCATCTTTCTGTGCTTAAGTTTCTAGAGATAATTTATAGTCATATGGTCCACTTCGTGGTTATTAAAAGCAACTCTTCACTGACTTTACCTGTATAGGCAGTCACTTTCGCTGTTCTTACAGGTAAGTTTACACTATATATTTTCTATTGTAGCATCCACTTCATAGTTATTAATAGCAGTGCTTCAGTAATTTCACCTGTATAGGCATTTTTTTTAGCCTTTCTTACAGGTAAGACTGTACATGTATATATTGTCTGTTCCAATTCCCATCACAAATTTAGACCAATGGCAGGACTACAGTGCATATAATGTAAACAGTGGAAAGGTGTGGATGACTACTGTAGTACATGTCTAGCATGCATAGTTTGCCATGAGGGAAATGCATGTCAATATGCACTGCTTGGACTTTAAGTCAGTGGGCTTCAATACTGAGAGCACATGGAAAACATACTGAGAGATGCGGTGACAGTTGGCATCTGTGCTGATGGCACTAGTTCCTGTATCAAGGGAAGATCACTCTGTCTCACTACCACATGTGGCCAGCCATATTTAGCTTCCATAGCCAAAATTTTAGCTTGGATGGCTGGATTTATAAGGTAGTGGTAGTACTCTAAAGTATTATGATCATGTACCATATATACTCATGTTTAAGCCGGGTCCAGATGCAAACAACATAGACCCTGATCTGCCGTCGTATAATGTGCCGGCAGATCAGGGTATATGTTGTTCGTTCTACTGATTAGTCCTTACAAACTGCATAGTCCCAGATCTGCCTGCGCATTATGTGACAGCAGATCTGGGTCTTTGCAGTTTGTATTCGCTTATACATGAGTATATACGGTAAGTTTTATAATGCCACCCCTTCAGTATCAGGAAGTGGCCTTATAAAAGGGGTGTCCTTTCCAGAGGGGGACTATATTTGTGAGAAGTATATGTATGTGTATAAAGTAAGAAAGCTACATCTAGCTTCAAAACATTTAATATCATCTTTTAAAAGTAACATTAATTATCAAAAGGTTCTTCTTGTCTTAAGAATAGACTTATTTCAAGTGAACATACATTATTAGTTATTAATTCTTAAGCGTGAAATGTGAGTGGAATGTTCTTAACACATGCAGTGCAAAATCCTTTCAAAATCTTGTCATTTAAATCTTGGTACAAACATCACTTGGCATTTTAAATCATTCTCTTTCCATTTACTCAATTTTCCCACTGCTGCAGAATATTCTCTGTATCTGTTACAGTGTTGTTTATTTGTCTTTCCAACATAAAATTTTTCGGCAAGAACTCTTGAACTCTCCCTACTGTTGTTGAGTCGAACAACTTGTACTTTTTCTTTTAAAGTAAGAATTTTCTGTGTACGTGATATGTTACATTTTTGTAATGACTTATTCCTATGTTGCTAATTGTACTGCAATTTAATCATGCAGACGAAACTTTTGTAGAGTAGACAAAATCCCTTGTTTATAAAGGAAGTGATACATATACTGTCGCATGATTTTTCAGTCTTCGCCTGGTACTTTGTTTTGTTCAAGGTTCATTTCTCTTTGTGTGTGGGTTTTGGTAAGAAAGAAGCCTATTGATTTGGATCAAAATGTCAAAGGTCAACGTTATTAACTGAAATAAGAAAAATTGTTTTTTGCATAACTTCAGTTCCAGACCATGACCATAGTTTGTTAAAGGCTTCCACTTAAGGTGTACAAGAGACCTGTCGATTTTTGGGTCAAACATCAAGGTCATTGTGATTTGAAAGGAAAATGAGTCTGGAGTAAGTTCCTTGACCAAACTTTGTGGATGGTTTGCACTTGAGGTACATGTAATAAATAAACCCTTAGAATTTGTGGTCTAAAGGTCAAAGGTCATGGACATGGTATGTCTAATAAGACAGTAATGGTTTTGTACACAGCAGGTTTGGTTCAAGCTTGCATGCTTTGACTAAAGAACAAGGTCATTGAGACGAAGGATACCCAGCTAGTGCCTGCATAGAGGACTATTAAAAAATGGGCTGATCATGTATAATGTGCCGTTCATGGTACTCATTTTCATATTTCATTTATTCTTTCATTTTTTCCATTAGAAATGAAGTAGGTTTGGTTTGATTTTGTGGGGTTTTATGCCATTTTTCGGCACATGATAGGCCATACATAGCGGCCAGTATATTTGGTGGAGGAAGACCCCAGGAATACCCTGGGAACAACCACCGACCCACAGGCAGCTAGTGGCAAGCTTTCTCACATACCCACATTGGCCAAGCTGAGACTAGAACTTGCATAGAAATGAAAGAGAGGAACAGATATTTTTTTTAATAGTTATCAGAATCTCCAATCTAGTTTCTGTCAATGGGGAATTTTCAGGTCATAGTTGGGAAAATATATGCATTTTCGGAATTGGGAATCTGTCCATAATTAAATCCCCAAAAAGCCTAATAAAATTCCTTGTCATATACATGTACCCATGATATCCTTGCCCCCTCCCCCCCCCACCCCCCATATGTTCCATATTTTCCATGACATGTGCCTTCTATCAGCATTATGTGCAAATCAGGACTTACCTATTTAAGAGTAAAGTTACAACTTACATGACCTAATTCCTACCTGTGGCTGACTTCTTGCAAAATTGTCACCTGTGTCAAAAAATGTGTCCTAGGGACAATTTTTTGTAACTGAAATAACCCTGTTTTATTCAGTCAGAACATTTATGTATGTATAAGTAAACTGATAACAGAATTGGAGACATTTATTGTTTAAAAAATTGAAAGACTAAAAATTTTCCCCTTATTATCACACCATCGTTTCAGTTTTAATAACTTTATTAAAAACTTCAGCATTATGATGTAGAAGAACGCAACTAAACACGAGCTTTGTTTGTAATTTCTTCAGTGTCTGAAAATTGTATATTTTTTAAAAAAATTACCTTGAGCTTTAAGCTTTGTGAGGATTTACTGCCCTACCATAAAAGTTGGAGAAACGAAAAAGTTGCCTGAATTGTATATATTTTGATCACACATTTTGAAGTGTACAGAATTTATTTCCACATGAGAAACACAATTTTTATGGATATTCCTTTTTCTTTTGCCAGGATAAATATATGCGTGCATTGGCTGAGACAGAAAATGTACGTCAGCGTATGAGGAAACAGGTAGAAGATGCTAAAATATATGGGATACAAGGTTTTTGCAAAGACCTGATTAATGTAGCAGACATATTGGGCAAGGCTACAGAAAGTGTTCCGAAAGAGGAGCTTACTGGTTCAAACATCCACTTAAAAAATTTGTTTGAGGGTCTGACAATGACAGATTCAGAACTTCAGAAAGTATTTAGTAAACACGGGCTGGTCAAGATTGATCCCAAAGAGGGAGATAAATTTGATCCATTCATTCATGAAGCTTTGTTTGAAGTTCCTATCACAGGAAAAAAAGTGACTGGGACTGTCGCCTTGATAACAAAAACTGGCTACAAACTTAAAGATAGGACAATTCGTCCAGCTCTTGTAGGGGTCTTCAAGTGATTGTCATTCATTATCCTAAAAATTATTTGAAAAGTCAGTTTATTCAGCATCTTGTAATGGGCTTCTTTGTAGTGACCATTATTTTAATATCAGATAAAAGTGTTGTATGTAATGTGTAATATTCAGAATTCATCAAGTAATAATATCTGTACTAATTTGTAACCAAATTACCAGCATGAGTTACATGCTGATGCAAAAACAAAACAGATGTTGTGCCACAAGTTACTAAGCAGGGATACATTTTCAAGTGCTTTTCCCAAACATTTAAGCCTAGCAGTTACAGAATGCTGTTGGCTTCATATCAATGTATAAAAATGTCTTGGAAAAAGGGCTGCAGTGAAAACTTAAAACATGAAAAATCAGAATAGACAGTCAAAATATTACTGTAATTAATGCAAGTCTTTGGACACTATAAATAAGTCATTTTTTCATGTACTATAAGTTTTGGGACACGTTGATACCTTTTTTTCCCAGCTTACCAATTGGCATATTCCATTGATTGTAAAATTATTTTTTAAAAATGTTAAAAAGCTGAATTAATAGTTATTTAGGGACTACTCTGATAAATAGATGGGATTGGCAGTAATTAGGATGATATTAACTGTTTGAGAAATCAATAAAAATAATGAATTTTCTTCAGTTTTCTTCTTATTGTTATTTCCAGTATGTATAATTTACGAAGATGTTGTATCCATGTTAATTTAGCACTGATGTTTATCTTGGTGATTCAACTTTTCAGGTCAGCCCAGCCCGTTTTCCAACATTACCGCAGGACACAGCCATGATTGTGCTCACCTAATACGCAAGTGCCGCGTGCTGAATAGAATACTACTCTCTCATTGGTTGACTAATATGAGGTTATGAGTTGCCGCCATACATCATTTAGGTTGACCAATGAGAGGGCAGTATTCCATTCAGCATGTTGCACATGCATATTAATTGGGCACGATCATGGCCATGTCTATCTGTAATGTTGGAAGACAGGCTGTCATTATTTAAAGGTGGAATAGTGAGTCAAATTTGATGTAGGCCTACAAAGTATACTCTCTGAGCTAAAGATCCATGCTAAATTTATTACGCTATGCGAATTGTAGCTTGAAATATCAGTGTCGATTCTTAAATAGGTAGCAGGAGAAATGGTAGAAGTTTCCTCCCTTGTAGTATTAATAAATGAAGTACATTTATTATGTATAGGAAAATTTTAAGGAATAATGTTTGGTTCTGTGAAAAAGAGGAGCGAAAATATAGGATATCACATCCAAACTGTACCAATCACAAATGAAAGATTATTCTAATGTGATTGTGTATATAGGTGGCAATGGTGCATCTGACAAAAACACTATGCCAAGGTTTGTTCAGGATCATGAAATGCTACTATGTAAAATGACACTCAGTAACATTATGTGGATTTTACCCTCACATGGACACTGATGTGTAAACTATCACAAAAGACACTGTAACATCATATGGACTTTGCCCTCACATGGACCATGGTGTGCAACCATACAACCAAGCAATTCAGGAAATAGCTGTTGTCAACAGCTGTTATTTTGTGAACTTTTACAGCAGCTTTATAAGTGGAATAGGAGAACCTTTTGATTCAAATGCACACTCGGAGATGGAATTTCCCTCCTCTAACATTGGAACTGCAAAATTGCAGAATTGTATCAACAAAGTGACTCCCAAATAAAAATCTAATCGTACTGGCCCATACAGACCCAATACATATGAATTAAACATGACCAGAAATTGCTGCCATATACATTTTACACATAGGAGGAATAATATTAATTCCTGGCATTTTTGGACATCTTGGACATTCATATCATGACTGTGGTTTCAATTAGGAACTTGACAAATTGACATTTATTAATATGCTCTCTGTGGTGGTTGTGACTCTTACTTAAATACTAAGTTTATAAAAAAACAAACATTCTATAGCTGAGAAGTATTGAACAGACAGTCAAGACAGTATCACTATAATCAGGTGTTGATCATCCTTCAAAGTACCTAGTTAGTAACTATGACACACAGTGCCAAGATCAGTATCACTATATATCAGGTGTTGATCATCCTTCAAAGTACCTAGTTAGTAAATGTAACACAGTGCCAAGATCAGTATCACTATAATCAAGTGTTGATCATCCTTCAAAGTACCTAGTTAGTAAATGTAACACACAATGCCAAGATCAGTATCACTATATCAGTTGTTGATCATCCTTCAGAGTACCTAGTTAGTAAATGTAACACACAATGCCAAAATCAGTATCACTATATCGGGTGTTGATCATCCTTCAAAGTACCTAGTTAGTAAATATAACACACAATGCCAAGATGAGTATCACTATATCAGGTGTTGATCATCCTTCAAAGTACCTAGTTAGTAAATGTAACAGTGCCAAGATCAGTATCACTATAATCAGGTGTTGATCATCCTTCAAAGTACCTAGTTAGTAAATGTAACACACAATGCCAAGATCAGTATCACTCTATCAGGTGTTGATCATCCTTCAAGGTACCTAGTTAGTAAATGTAACGCACAGTGCCAAGATCAGTATCACTATAATCAGGTGTTGATCATCCTTCAAAGTACCTAGTTAGTAAATGTAACACACAATGCCAAGATGAGTATCACTATATCAGGTGTTGATCATCTTTCAAAGTACCTAGTTAGTAAATGTAACACACAATGCCAAGATGGCATGTGCAGCTGGGCATGACAAATGTAAATTCCCCATACTGAAATTTTAAAATCACCTGACTTTTAGCATGCAGAAAGTAGTCACTTTACTTTGGTAAAATAAACTAGAAATTGTCATTTGCTGAAAGTATCAATTAAGCTTTCAACCATTAAAACTAAAATTATCCTGACTAATCCTACATATTCTTTGTACACACAAGACCCAACATCCTATTTGCAGAGTAGAACCAAATCATCATCATAATCATGATCATGTACAAGATTAAGATGATAGAACTCACAGTGACAATGAGCATAATACCAATCTCTCTAACAATCATGCTTACACCTTGAAAAGTTACACGATACATTTGGCTTTAACTGTATGAGAAGATTGGTATTCATATTGGTAGTCGGAATATTAGACGCTTGCTTCCCAAATATGGTGAATTAACATATCTACATAGCCAACATATATCTTTCATGTCCTTGGTTTATGTGATACCTTTCTAAAATCACAATAACAAATTGTTGCAGTTCAACGTTACAGCATTGAATGGAAAGATAGAAAGAATCAAAATGGTGGTGGTTTACTTGTGTATAATAATTTCTCCTTTGAATACATTTCCCAATCACATTAACGTTAGGATGATGCTCTGCTACCTCTCAAATCCATAAGATGCTCCGCTACCTCTCAAATCCAGCAATCGTGGAAATATGAATATGGTCTAGTAGTGAGTGTAAAGGTATATACAATATGTTGCAATCATTTTAAAAAAATGAAATTGTCTATATTTATGAGAATTTGTCACAGTCATGGGCTTCATATTTTTAGCTCTACTGGGCATAGACCAGAAGAGCAAGTGAAAATGGTGCCGGTCTGTTGTCCAATATGGCTGCCATCTTGAAAATGTTGTTATCACTACTCCTTCTGAATGCAAAGTCATTAAAGGCATATTGACATTGGGTTTTCATCAGAAGACTTCCTATGATGTTAAGTTTGTCCCAAATGAAAATGGTACCAATCTGATGTCTAATATGGCCACCACAGTGGCCATCTTTAAAATCTTGTTATCGCTACTCTTCCTGGTCCTAAATAAAAATGGTGCAACTCACACATACAATATGACTGCCAGAGCGGTCATTTTTAGAATCTTGTTATCACTACTACTACTGAAAGGATGGTCGTCTCAACATTGGGATTTTACTAAAAACTTAAGAAGATATCTTGTTGGTCCTAAATAAAAATGGTGCCACTCAGACGTTCAATATGGCCACCACAGTGGCCATCTTGAAAATCTTGTCACTACGCCGTCATAAATCTTTATGGTGTATTCCTCGGAGAGAGATCGAACAGTACACAGGGAGGATGGCACGGCCTTGTCCCTGCCCCATGTGATGTTTTGTTCTGATGTTGACAGAATATCCGATGAGGACAACCCCCACAGTGAGTGCAGATATAACTTTGATGATTTACCGTACGCCAATCCTACAATGCAGCGTACGGAATACAACTGTAAGCTGCCGTGGAGGAAATCTACAGAGTTCTGCCGATATCCGAGTACCCAGCCCCGTCATCTGCAAGCCATACCTGTAAGGTGAAGACTTCTGTGGATTTAAAAGACGAACAGCCATCTTCCGTCTTCTTCCACAGTCAGCGAAGGTTAAAGAAACTGGTGACTGCCAGACTGATAAAATTAGGGACCCAGGCAATTTTAATGCTTTCTTTGAGGAAAGCCAACTACCAGTGTCGTTCTCTCTACTCTGGTATCGCACTCGTTCGCAGACGTTCTGCATTGAGCTGCCGTCTTTGGATAAAAACATTGCGGCAGGCAATATGTTCAATCCTCTTTTTTATAAGATGGATATGTGCACGCCACCTCCACGTTGGTGCGAAATGTGATCGCTACTTCATCTATGCTAGATTTGGCTTCGCTTGCTATTTTCGACCGGCTTAAAAAGCAGGTAGCTATCATGCGTGGGAATCCAGGGACTACAGTGCCAGCTGATTAACAGTCCCGAGCATCACACAATAGCGTTGGCTAACCTGTTTCGAAGGGGCTTCGGATTTAATTTTTCCACGCCCTTCCACTTACACTTACATGATGGATTTGCCGTCCGATATGGATAAGGCAGGAATTTTACAGAAGGAGATCTGGTCACTACTCGACAAGCGGGCGGTGGAGGTAGTTCGCAAAACGTACTGAACCGGGTTTTACTCGAGGCTGCTTATGGTGCTCAAGGCCAACGGGAATCTTAGACCAGTCATCGACCTCAGCCGGCTAAACAAGTATATAGCCGCATCGAGGTTCAAAATTGAGATGGGCGCATACTTTCACGTCCATATACACACATCCTCGCGCAAGTTCCTTCGGTTTGGTTTTCAAGGAACAATTTACCAATTTTGCGCTCTCCCGTTCGGCCTCAATGTCAACCCATGTTCTTTCACCAATATCACCAACTGTGTTCTCTCTCTCTCTCTCTCTCTCTCTCTCTCTCTCTCTCGTTCGACCTCGTCAGCAGCGACGGCGTCATATCTCAACGACATCCTCCAAGAACACATTAAAAGTTTTCTTTGGTCAAGGCTGGAAACAATCTTCTTTCTCTTTTGAGTTATTTATCGTTCCTGATCTATTGGGACAAGTCAGTCCTCATTCCATCCCAGCATATTGTCCACCTGGGCATGGGATATTTTACAAACCTCAATCTTGTTTGCCTTCTCAATTGCGCTCGACACGGATTATCGAGTTTGCAGAGTAGATTTCCGACAGTGAATGGATCTCGGCTGGAGCGTTTTTGCAACTCTTCGAACTACACAAACCGGCAACTGATTTAATTTTCCTCGGCCGCCTTTTCATCCGCCCTTTGCAGATGGCCCTGCTAGCCCAGTGGCGTCCCCTTTCTGGTCGACTAGATCAAAAAATAAATATTCTCGAACTAAGTAGTGTCTTTCCTGCGTTAGTGGCGTAGCAAACAATGGCTCACGGCAGGAATTCCTTTAGAAAAACCCTAATTGGATACTACGATCTGTACGGACGCCAGCTCGTACGGTTAGGAGTCTATATATTGCTCAGCTTCGACACTGTCAGTGGCGAATAGGGGCCACAAGAGTTACCTCTCCACGTCAACGTCCTAGAAACGAAGGCTATAGTAAAAACGTTTCATTTCTGGAAGAACCAGGTATATGGAAACGTAGTCCTCATTATGTCGAACAATTCTATGGTGGTGGTCTATCTCCTCAAGCAAGGGGGGGGGGGGGGAGACGAAATCAGCAGATCTATGCGTACTGGTTTGGGATTTTCTTCGCTGGTGCGCATCTTTATTCCGGTCAAGACGGGGAAAGAGGATGTAATCACCCATGCCGTAGCATCATGACCAACATAGGAAATACGTTCGGCGTACTCTGAGGTCTCAAGAGATCAAGTACGCCGCATGAAAATTTCAGCTCTTGAAATAAAAGTTATCTCTGCAAGCCTCGCGTTCGAACGTAACGTGGCTATCTGAGATATAATAGATGCAGATCGCTGGCACGCAGAGTCAAGCTTCTATCTGCGCGATTTAGCTTCGCAGAGGCAAGAACCGAATCTGGTAGGTCCCGGTGGCTGCAGTCCAGACCAGTTTAAAGTCAGCACAGTCTTATCACGGGCGTAGAACAGACCTTTCGCTGAATTCCCCCGGTGATTTACACAGAAAGAATAGATAGTTATTGCTTCCCCTTTTTCTCTACAGGGGTACTGGCACCACAGCTTAGATGACCATCAAATATACTGTTCTATTTTTAGGAGTGCGGTTTACCCTCATACAGAGAAGAATCCTTATTCCCTCCAGGGTGGCCATGGTAGAGGTAGGATGTTCAGCATTGTCTCCTCCTATTGCCAATTCTCCTAACGTTAATGTGATCGAGGAATGTATTCAAAATAGGAAGCACATTTTTAGTAAATTATGTTTCTCCGATAATACTTACCCGAGATTCACGTTACTATTAAGCCCTCCTCCCCACAAATGCGAGCATTCTCTTCGAGGTATCTCGCAAGCAAAATCTAGTAAAAAAAACCGTAGCCACCTAGTGGTGGTATTGGGAGGTAAGTTGTAAGGTTGGAAATAGTTTCTTCCCTTCATCTATATGGAATATAGACGGGAAAGACGATTTTATCGTCTTTACGTGATTGCTGGATTCGAGAGCATCTTCTGAATTCGAGCGGTAACAGAGCATCTTCCTAACGTTAATATGATGGGGGCATGAATTCAAAGGAGAAACATAATTTACTAAAAGATTGACTATTTATCGAGAAAATTTGATTTAGAATTTGACTATGCTGAATGTATCTGGTTACAGATAAATAAACGGTATACAGAAATCATTATGTATGTAGACCGCCAAATTTTTCTGCCTGATAGATATTTTTGACACCGAGGTAGACAAAGGTTTTATAGACTAGCTTGAAATAATAATGATGGTGACTTTAATATTGATGTATCAAATGGTTGCTGTAATACCAAATGGAATAATCTTGTTAATTCATATGGAGTAACGCAGAAGCACATAAATCCACTAGGGTGACTGAAACATCTTCCACCATCATTGATCATGTATACTGTACCAATTCTGAAATAAAAGACTTAACTATGCCATGTATTGCTGTTAGTGACCATTACCCCATTTGCATTATCTTGACCAACAAACTTGATTTCAGTGAACATAAAATGAATGATATACACAGTACCATAACATACAGTTGTTTTGAGAAATTCAATGATAATGCATTACTCCAGGATCTACTTGGTACTAATATAAATAAAATTTTATCCCTAATGGGACTCTGTGGTGATAGACTTGCTGAACCATCATGTGTCCACCAAAACTAAAAGAATAAACAGAACTAAACAATCCGATTGATTCAGTCATGTTATTAATATAATGCCCATAAACTTTGTGGTGATTAACATAAATGTACAATCTTGCCAAATTACAAAATTTCGTGCAGTAAAACCAAGAAGTTGATACTACAGTCAAAACGATCTCTATTTTGAAAAGGCTGTAGATGGAAAATAAATTCCTACCATATTTCTTTGGAATCATCTTAAATCTGTCTCTATTCCAATAAAGCTTTAAGTTAACAGCCATACATTTTCTAGTGAGCAGGATAAAACTGAAAACCTAAAAGAATGATTTGTCAATATTTATCAATCTATTTAGATTAAGCAGTTCAGTCCATATTGTGATTGCACAACACCTGAAAGATAAACTATCAAAAGAAAGTCCCTTCAGTATACCGCCCATAAAGATACATGATGTAAAAGAGTATATTGATAAACTCAATAATTCAAATGCTACAGACAGAGGCACTGGGCCCCTAGATTCTTAAACTCTGCAATCATGTATTAGCACCACACCTAGCCCACATAATACACCTTAGTATTAATACGTGCATATTCCCAGATCTGTTGAAAGTGGATAAAATAACTTCAATTTAAAAGTCTAACCAAGAAAATGACCTTGCCAATTACATGCCTATCTCAGTTTTTACTCGCTCTGTTTAAGTTATTGAAAGACGTGTCAAATCATATATATAAGTCAGCACAATCTTATCACGGGCGTAGAACAGATATACAGATGGATAGGTAGGTAGGTATTTGTCTAAAACATAATACTTCATGACGCTCAATCAGGTTAACCTTATTGATAATTGGATAGAATGCATTAATAAGAATAGTATGGTATACACTGTTTTTGTTAAATAAAACCAATGATCTTGTTCTCCATCAAATACTTATGTACAAATTAAGATTACTTAATTTGTCAGTTTTTGGCCTAAAATGGTTCCAGTCTTACACTTTACTTTGTTCATCAAATAGTAATGAGAGGCAACTAAGGGTGTCACGTTTATACGTCTTTGTCATCAAATATTAATGTGAGGGAACTAAGGCTGTCACGTTTATACGTTTTTGTCATCAAATATTAATGTGAGGCAATTAAGGCTGTCACGTTTATACGTCTTTGTCATCAAATATTAATGTGAGGCAACTACGGCTGTCACGTTTATACGTCTTTGTCATCAAATAATAATTTGAGGCAATTAAGGCTGTCACGTTTATACGTCTTTGTCATCAAATATTAATGTGAGGCAATTAAAGCTGTCACGTTTATACGTCTTTGTCATCAAATATCAATCTGAGGCAACTAAGGCTGTCACGTTTATACGTCTGTGTCATATATAAATCTGAGGCAATTAAAGCTGTCACGTTTATACGTGTAAAGGAGATTATTATACTTGGGAGTAACTTTTGAGATGACAGCCACTGCTTGGCACGAGAGCCACGGACTAACTTTACTGGTGACAATATAAAGCCCCGATTTTTAAAAAAAAATTTTTTATAGGCATTAATGCTAACTAATGCCCATATATCCGAACTGTTTATGAATACTGAAAGAAAAAAATTAAGAAAATGTATGTAATTGTTTGCTTTTAAATCCTAGATGACTGAATTTGCATTTTTCAGCATTATTTTTTCTGAGGTAATAGTGTGGTGTGCTTAAGTTTTGTTTGACAGTGTAGTCATAGAATACACATTGTGGAACTTTTCGTCTACAGGTACAGCTGATGTTTATTTAAATGTATCTACCAAGACAGATTCAACTCAGTTGGATATGGAAGGGTAAGTTTTATTCTTGCTTTAAACTTGATGACATTAATGGCATTTATGAAATCATTAGAGCAATGAGTCAGTCCGTATTCTATAATGGATAGATGGATCAAATTACTCTTTAAATGTCTTACATAAATTTTATTCTTAACACTGACAAACACATTGAGTAGCTGTATATGTGTTTTTATACACCTATGATTTTTATATTTAAAATACATTTGCATTTTAATTTAGATATCTAGATCATGCAGTCTGAAATAAAGAAATCTTATCTTATCTTATCTTAAATACACCTTGTCTTGCTGAAGTTTCAAGATACATGTAGCAATCGTTGTTAAGCTGTAGCTTGGATTAACAGTCCTATCAAGTAATCGGAATTATTACGAAAAATACTTATTTTCTGAATTATTACGAAAAATACTTATTTTCTGAATTATTACGAAAAATACTTATTTTTGAATTATTACGAAAAATACGTATTTTCGGATTTAATTAAGAGGACTTTACTTTTTCTGTCAATATCTTTAATGACAAAACATCTCACATTTTGCCAGTTCTTATATGCAAGTGAATTAATCACGTTTTAACGTGATCTTTTATTGTTCCAATAGCCAGTGGCGGCGCCAGGGGGCAATATTCTTTAGTGCCGCCCCTACTTTGCCACAGAGAACAGTTTTTTTTATGTCAGTCGCCAATCTCCACCCCCCCCCCCCCCAATCTACCACCCGGTTACTGGGGTAAAAAACAAAACAAAAAAAAAGAAAAAAAAAAGATCCCGACAGAGCCCTCCCCCCGCACAGACCGGCGCCCGAGAGCAATTGCCCCCTCCTGACAGCCTCCCTCTCCCCCCTTAAATAGCCATGTAAACGTTTAAAAGGTTTTGCAAACATGACAGCCTTAGAGGCAACCTATCTTCAACACTGCATTATATTGTCACAGGCACACATGGCTCTATCTTGGGTCCTCTCTTGTTTTTATTATTATTGTTATACATATATATATATATATATATATATATATATATATATATATATATATATATATATATATATATATATATATATATATATATATATATATATATAAATGACCTACCATATGTAAATATTTCTAATACTGATATGTATGCTGATGACACTGCAGTGTATTCAAAGGTAAATATATTAGCAGAAATAGAATTGCATCTACAGGAAGATTTGAATGGTACAGTAAAGTGGTGTCATAACAACAACATGGCAATTAATGAACAAATAACTACTTACATCTTACTTAGTAACCAACAAAAGTTAGCAATTCAGGACTCTCTCAATCTTTCCATACATAAACGTATTTTAAATGCAGTGAAATCACAGAATGTTGTCGGTGAATGTGGATGAATCATGGACCTCTGGTAAACAAAACTGTAATATGTATTCCGAAATAGCCTCTGCAATTGTTTACTAAGAAGGTTAAACAAATATATTTTTGACGATGCGAAAGAGGCTTTCTATACTGCTGATATTACTCCCATTCTTGATTATGGTGCACTTATTTGGGGACAATGCTCAAAGGAACAAACACATTACATAACAAAGATGCAAAAGCAGGCATTGAGAATAGTTTTAAATGAGTCCATTATGACAGCTACAGTATAGCAACGCCTTTTTGAACGAATTTGACATCTTGCCCGTTGAAAATAGAGTTAAAAACAGAATCGGGGATTTTGTACATTAAGCGTTAAATGATTTAGTGCTAGAATATATCAAATCTGTATTAAAACCTATATCTCTACGTTGCCAATGTAATTTAAGATCATGCTCCAAAGAAAAACTAAGTTTGCCTAGGCCAGATTCAGAACTTGTACCAAATATCATTTAGTTGTTGTTCGTCCTTCGAGTTCGAAGAGGACCATAACATTACTAGCTGGTTTGGTTTCTGTGAGCACGTGAGTGGCTGATCAGGCCAGTTTGTGCTCTGAACTGTTTGTGGCTCACTGGACAGGAGATGGCGCTTTGGGGTTACTTGATTAATAAAGAATATGCTGCCGTTATGAGATTTACGCCGCTCGCGCGTCTGTACTGCCTCTGCAATTCTCCTCAGCTCATAATATGTAGCTCCTGTATGGATGCGACTGCGCCAAGTGGAACGATCCTATGCGCGATCTTCCCAAGACTCAGGGTCAGTGTTGAAGTGGCTCAAGGATGCTTTGAGGGAGTCTTTGAAGCGTTTCTTCTGACCTACCTGAGATTGTTTCCCTTCATTCAACTCGCCATAGAAGATCATCTTTGGTAGTCGCTCATTTGACATCCTGGTTACTTGACCTGTCCATCTCAGCTGTGATTTCATCAGCAAAGTGCGGATGCCTGGAATGAATGCCCGTGTGAGAACCTCATTGTCTGGGACCTTGTCCTGCCATTTTAACCTCATCAGTTTCCGCAGCAGCCCATGTGAAAACGGTTCAGTTTATTGGCACTACGTCTGTACACCGTCCATGCATACAGCAGGTTCGGCAACACGATAGCTTTGTAGACCTTCAGTTTTGTTTGCAGACATATGCCTTTGCGCTTTTACACATTTGCGCGTAGTCTGCCGAAGACTACACTGGCGTTGGTTTCGTCATCAATATGGACTGTCGTGACACTGTGCTGCCGAGGTGGATGAACTTGTCCACTGCCTGGAGGATTTGGGCATTCAGTTTGATGGTAGGCTCTACGTAAGGCTTTCCTGATGTAGGTTGGTGCATCACCCCTGTCTTCTTAATATAGATTGTGAGACCAAAATTTTCTAAATCTGAAGAGAAATGGTCCATACTCTGTTGCATGTCAGACTCGGATTTGGCAGTAAGGGAACAGTCGTCAGCAAATAGGAGATCACGAACAGTCACTTCCTGTAACTTTGTTTTGGCCCGTAGTCTCCTCAGATTAAAGAGCTTGCCATCCGTCCGTTATCTGATGTCGATCCCAGTGTCATAGGCACGGAAGGCATCTGTAGGCATGAAGGGAACATCATACTGAAGATGTTTGTGGCTAGCACACAGCTTTGCTTGACATCATTGGTGACTGGAAATGGTTCAGACTCACCGTCGTCCACGACGCGAGCGAGTATGCCATCATGGAATTGCCGAACCATTACGATGAATTGCTCTGGACAACCAAATTTTCCCAGGATATTACAAAGGCCGCCACGACTGAGTATGTCAAAGGTTTTGTCAGGTTGATGAATGTCGTGTACAGGTTCAAATTCTGTTCTTGGCATCCTGGAGTTGACGAGCAAACACAATATCTGTGGTCCCACATCCTTTCCTGAAGCCACACTGACTTTCACTCAGAAGCCTTTGATCGATGTGGTACACAAGGCGATTCAGTTACTCTGATGTACAAATATGGAATGCCATTCCACAACAAATTAGACAAATTCCAACTACAGTAAATTTGAAGTTAAATGTTAAGAATTTTCTGATAACTTATTTAAATAGCGATCAATAATTTAAATATGGCTTTCTCAATCTGCTGCTGTTGCATCAGCTACTCATGGTATCTGTCCTGTTTGATTTATATTATGTTCATTAGATGATTGCAAGTGTAATAATGTTTAGATGTTTTAAAGTGCGTGTAACATTTTATTTCCCATTAAACTGCCTCCTGAAGGGTGAACCATGACCAGAGTGTAAACCCTGCCACTGATAGTGGAACACATTCTTGTTAACTGCGTCAACTTCCACCTTGTGAGACAAGTTGTTTGATGTGAACTCGTGTACACCAGATAAACTCTTGGACTTTTTGAGGGCATGCAGTTTATATAACAAATGTTGACCATATATTTTAAGGATTTTATATTTTTTTACATTTCTGTATTTTTATATACATTTTGTTACATTTCTATATTTTTATATACATTTTTTTACATTTATATATTTTTATATACATTATTTTACATTTATATATTTTATATACATTTTACAGAATTTTAAAATCTTTACCCTTTCTCTTTTATCTTGTACTCCATGTTTACATTTGTTGGCAGATTTATCTTCCTAAAGTTTTTGTGCAATTCTTCAATTTTAAATTTTTAGAATTTTTACTTTTAATTGGCACAATATAGCCATGTTTGTGCTGAGGTGCTGTAAAATATTCATACAAACATACATATTTATTAAACTGTGCCTATTTGCATATTAGCATGTGTAATTGTTGACTATCTGTGTGATTGTACACGTGTTTATGCATATGTATGTGTGTATGTATAGTAAATGAAGTGTTAGGTAACTACAGTTTATACTTTTGGATCTAGTATAATTTATAGAGTTAATACAAGTTTAAATGTGTTTTGTGAGTAGAAAATGTCCCTTGTATTTTATTAGTTCAGGATATTTTTCTTTAATGTACATCTTTAGTAACATACAGTTGTGTTCACCCATTTTCATATGGTCATATGGAAGATTGGCATCAGCTAAATATGTAACCTTCATTTGAAAAGATTCTTCTTCTTCTTCTTCTTATTCTTATTATTATTAGTAGTAGTAGTAGTATATAAACGAACACGGGTTTATCACATAGACTATTGTAAATTGACTAAAGTATTAATAGGGTGCGTACTTTAGCAGTTATGATGGTCACTATAGTGGTAAAAGTGTCACTATGGCAGCTATGGGAATTTAATGTTAAAAATATACACTGACCAACATCCATTTTGACTGACAAATACCAATTTTTACTGATCAACACCTAGTCTTACTGACCAACATCCAGTCTTACTGACCATGACCCAGCCTTACTGACCAACACCGAGACTTAATAACCAGGGCTTCACCTTACTGAACAAGACTCAGTCTCACTGACCAGCAAACATCCTTACTGACCAAAGATGGCTTCAATTGACCTGGACTAAAAGTAAATTCAATTCGAAACTGACACGGAATTTAGCGAAGACTAAAAAAACAAAAAAACAATATTGTATCAATATGGCCGAGACTAAAATAAGATTAAAATTCCAAAATTTACACGGAATTTAGGGAAGAAAAAAATAAAAACCTCAGAATATTTTATGAATATATTAAAGTAATACTAAAATTCTGAAATTGACACGGAATTTAAGGGAGACTAAAAACAACATGGAATATTATATTATAAGGGCAAGGACTAAAAGTATTAATAAAATTCCAAACTGTCACATAATTCAGCAGAGACTTTGGGGATTTTCTTTCGAGCTAGGAGAAGAAGAAAACAAATATCTTGAGATAGAAGAAAAAAAAAATATCACGGTTCAAAAGAAAACCTTCCAACGCCAAACATACAAAAGAAACAGAGGAGGGAAAGGGGATACACACCTACTTATAAACAAACGATTACACACTCTTAAAATCAAACGCACACGTAAAAACAAAACAGAATGAAAGTGGTTAGTTAAGGATCATTAAAACCTACTTATGGATAAATAAACACACGCCCTTACGATCCAGTGCCAAACATACAAACAAAACGGAGGAGGAAAAGGAGTAGGCGATGATCACTCACACCTATTTATAGACAAACAAACACACACTCTTACAATCACACAAACACTTACAAACAAACTGAAGGGAAAGGGAATAATTGTGGATCACTTAAACCTACAAACAATCACACACTCTTAGAATCAAACACACACTTTCAAATAAAACAGAGAAGGGAAATATAATAGTTGAGGGTCACACACCTACAAATATGCACACACCCTTTTACTATCCAACACCACACATACACATATGTATATATGAAACAGAGGAGGGAAAGGAGATAGGTGAGGGTCACTCACACGTACTTATACACAAAACAAACACGTCCTATTTAACAAACAGACACTTTTGTGAACAAACAAACACGTAAGGATGTTTGTTTGTTAATAAATATGTGTGCTTATTTGTAAATGGTAAAACAATAATTACAAATGATGAATAAATTTACAAATTATATATTTGTGTCAAAAATTTAGGCCAATTTAACAGCTGAACAAAAATTCTAACATTTAAAATAATTAAAATGATCAAAAATTACACCTTTAAATTGTAAAAATATAAATTTATAAAGATGTAAACATTAAAACTAAAAAACGCCTCTCCTTCTCTCAGTGTGTGTAATTTTATGTGTAATGGTATAAAGGTGTGTGTGTGTGTATGTGTGTCTATATAATAATAATAATAATAATAATAATAATAACATTACTTTCATTTTCACTTGCGCTTGGTATATGCTCTTGAAATAAGAATTAAGATCAAATTTCTATCATTTTACAAAGAGTCCATTTGTTCTTATTAGTGTCTTGTATTTCTTAGAGGGAATGAATGGGTCCTTCTGCTTCCTGTGGCATCTCTTCTTTTTCCTTCTTTTTCTCTTCCTTCGTTTTCCTTTGACGTTTTTGACACTCTGCAGACGAATGTCCTTGCTCCTGACACATAAAACTTTCCTCTTGGATTTTGTCTCCGGACCGGATTTCAGCATCTTAGGATAACGGGTTTCTTTTCCTTCGACGTTGTTTACATTGTGAGATCCAGTGTCCATTCTCTCGACAGAGATAATATGTATCTTCACTTGTATCTTAAAAGTAGTGTCGAGTTTCCCCACACGTATCGTTTATCAGTACAAAATAGGGAGTGTCGAGCAGAGAAATTGAATATATATATATATATATATATATATATATATATATATATATATATATATATATATATATATATATATATCATACTAATTTCACAGCACTACTAACTGCTAGCTCTTGTCATATGAAATCAAACGCTCATACAGTACACTACATTTTGTATAACACGGCTTAATTCCTCGTGGTTGTTTTGTTGTTTTTGTACCCCAACATTCGATTGTAATACATGCAAATAAAGTATCCCCTGCCCTTGCTACATGTATGCGTGAATCCCCCCCCCCCCAAAAAAAAAGATCTAACAAAGGTAAATTTGTCACCATCCTAATAACCTTCCTTTGCATATCTATCACATCTTCCCTTTCGTGTAGAGGTCTAGGACTATGTAAATCGATTTGTCAGCGAAGTATGAATAAAGTATAATAATTGTTTATATATATATATATATATATATATATATATATATATATATATATATATATATATATATATATAACTTTTTTTGCTAAAATATTTTTATTTTCTTTTACCGCAAGATAATATTTTTTTTTCAAGTAATATAAGCTATTTTGTTTCTGAAAATCTGAGGAATAATTTTTTTTCATCTATGGTGGGTCCCTTATGCTTTTGCATTCGAAACACATGAACTTCTTCAAAGTGTGCCTATCCTACGACATACATACTTATATGTATATATATATATATATATATATATATATATATATATATATATATATATATATATATATATATATATATATATCCATCTGGACGTATAATAATATTATGTATAAATTTGCACCTAAATTAGCCTATGTATACATATATTCGAGCGTACATTCATCAATCCATCCACACAGATATATGGACAGCCATTTAATATAAACATACATAATAGACACATCCCTGTTCCAAGAAGTAAACTCGTATGTACAAAGCTACAGACTTAAATATCGGGCTAATCTGGTGTGTGTGTGTGTGTGATGATGTATTGGGATCATTGTCATCATGTTGATTTTTTTCTCTCTTGTACATGTTCCAATTCATATAGCAGATGAATGCACAAAACTGTTGAATTTTGTTAATTTCGAAACGTCATTAAATTCTTCTCAATATCATTAAAAGTTTTGAATCAAGACATTTTTCTTTCTTATTTCAATTACTCCCCTGCGAAAACGGGACGTAAAATAGGCCGATACGAAATCTAGCATATTGTAAGAGGCGATTAAATGGAGACAGGTGACAGGTAGTACAGCGGTGAGCATGCGTGACTCTTGACTAAAAAAGTGTATAGGTTCGATTTCTAACACTGGATCAGTCCAGGTCGGCTACCGTGGTGTGTCCTTGGGCAAAGCACTTTACTCCTATTGTCTCGGTACTAAATAACCTACTTGTGTTGCTGTGCCGTAAAACACTAAACCAAACCAATCATTTCTATCTATTCAGTCAATCTGCCTCATTTTCATTCAGGACCAGCTAGACATCATATGAAGTCATTTTGTGAAAACCAATGTTATTATGATCATCCATCCAGAAGAAGTAATGGTAGCAAGATTTTTAAGATGGCCACCATGGTGACCATATCGGAGGTCAGATCGACACCATTTGGATTTAGATACAATTAGACATTATAACAAGTCCTCTGGCGAAAACCGCATATCGATTCGACTTCCCGTTCAGAGGGAATAGCGATAACCAGATTTTCATGATGACTGCCGTGGCGGTAATATTGGGTGTCAGGTAGTAGTTAGATAATAGGGAGTCCTGGCTCAGGATACTAGTACTATCTGCTTTAAACCGGTTAACTAGTTTTAACTCATTTTAAACCAGTTAAGCAGGTTTTCCAAATTTGTTAAAACAAGTGCAGCGCCAATGGTCGTCACATTTTTTAAGAAGATAAAAAACGCTATGCCATTGGTCGTCAATTTTTTTCAGAAAAGCCTGGGTCTTACGTGTCAGATATTTTTTTTTTTTGGTTTTTTTTAAGAATTCTTTTTTTTGGGGGTTGAGAAAAATCTGGCTCAGTGGTCGTCAAATTGTTTTTTTTTTAGAAAAACCAGTCAACTTTTATTTTTTTACATTTTTTTTTTATAGGTCCAATGGATAACCCACAGGCCAAACCGAATAGTTTTTTTTTACCCAAAAGTCTAGAGCCATATTTTGCCGTTTGGCAGAATTTTAAACGTATTCGTACAAATTTCTCAACTTTCCTATTACCATCCTCATGTTTTTGGGAAAATTAAAATCCCCAGCCCACTGGCCTAGCGTCGCCAGCCCCACCAAAAATATAGGATAAAAAGTCAGCGCCAATATTATTATATAAATAAATGATAGAATCCAAATTTTAGAAAAAAACAAAATTATTTTTAAAAAACAACAAAAAAAAAAAACACACAAGTAGCACACCTTACCTTTGTCATGCAAACAGTTTTTGTGCACTAGCCGACAACGGAATACTAGCTATATTAAGCGAGATAAAAATATATTATAAAGAAAAAGTTTTTTTTACGTGGAGGTCATTAAATATTTTCCAAAAATACTCTTTTAAATTTGATGATGATGATACATTGAAAAGATATAAAGCAACGCTTGAAATTTTTGGCAAAATCAATGAAATTGAGCAGGTATGGTGTGCAACATCAGGATGTGGAATAAGTTATAGGAATTCATATCATGAAGATAGGTCACTAACACCAATATATGTGTCACGTACACTTTCTGATAGGAAAACCGCTGTCTGAATGCTCAATAACATTACTATATAACAAAGCATTTAACTGAACAAACAACAATATAGATCTAGAAAAATTTCAATTAATTTTTAACAGCTTTAATATCCCGCATCATTATGATTGGATATATCTAAGAAAGAAGAATTTGACCGCTGTTTCTACGAGTTTTCAGCGGATTAACAGAACAAGGTAAAGCGCGTCTACATCAGTGTATGCAGTGGCGGCGCGAGGTGGGGGGGGGGGGGCATTTGCCTGGCGAGGGGGGTGGGTGACGTCGGGAGTTTTTGGTTTTTTTTGCAGCTGTAACCGGAGCGTAGATGGGGGGTGGGGGTGGAGGTTGGCAACTGATATAAAAGCTGTTCCCTGTGGTAAATTAGGGGCGCCACTAAAGAACATTGAACACGAGCGCCTTGAACCCTCGCCCCGCCATTGAGAGTATTAGATATATGTGACATCTATTGTAGGTGCTGAAGTACAAAATGGAAATTATATTACGCAGTCTGAATATACTGATGAAAACACCATAGGAAAACAAAATAATGTATAGATATTTAATGTTTGGTGAACAAGGTTTTGTCACAGATGAAAGCTTCACAACAAGATTTCAACAGTGTATCAGATTCAAAAGTTAGGCTAAACAATGCAGTTGGTAGAGTTGGCGTATTTTTTTATACCCAGTGATATGCTGATGAAAATGGATAGTATTGAAGGGTATAATAATAATTTACTACAGTCATCAGATTCATTTAAATTAGGAGTAAATCTTTATGTAAATACTGAAGTGGTAACGTATACAACCACAGAAGGCGATAAACAGTTCCTAATAAGCCGCCAAAAGACAGGCAATAAAGAAACATATGATAAAACTAATAAGAATTATATAGACATTCTGACAGTACCAAATAAGACAGACAAGTAAGGTAGCTAATCAGAGGCGGCGCGGGGGGTGGGGGGGTGGAGAGGGGGGGGGGGGGGCAACTGCCCCCCGGCGCCCGGCGAAGGGACGCGCCGTCGGGAGTTGTTGCTTTTTTATAGCTGAAATTTTCATTGTATTTCACCTCACCTTAGTATAACGGGGGCAATTCTTGACAAAACCTATATTTAAGAGGAGGGAGGTTGGCAACTGACATAAAAACTGTTCTATGTGGCAAAGAAGGGGCGACACACCGACACTAAAGAACATTGCCCCCCGGCGGCCTCAGTAGGGGCGCCACTAAAGAACATTGCCCCCGGGCGCCTCGAACCCTCGCGCCGCCACTGTACCTAATGTTATAGATTATAAAAGAATAAACAAACGTTTAGTATTTATTATTATGTCTATGCTTGCTGGATCTGGTGCAATTTCTTTTTTTCAAATCGATTAAATAGCTGGTTAATAGATTAATCTTTAATCCTTGTTGTTACTACAAATAAACCTTTTAGTACAATTGCAAATAATAAACCAATTAATGCAATAATTAACAAAATGACATTATCAGCTATTAGAGAAATATTTTTCCAGCCGATGCTAAAAGTCAGCTTATTACACTTCCATTGATACCAGGCAATACTTGTTTTTTTTTTTTGTTGTTTTTGTTTTGTTTTTTTCAAAGCAAAGTTAAACAAATATTTAGCAATATCTTTCAAACCTTTTTCGATTTATATCAATGAATGCGCTGTCGCTGCTGCTCCACCTCCACCACCTGCACTTCGCGCCTACTGTTAATCCTTTTACATATTTGCTATGGTTAGGCCAAGAATTACTGCTACAATAGCAAAAGCTGCAGCAACAATAGCAATTGTTACACTTTTTCTTTGAATATATATTTCAACCTTTCACCTTTCTGTATTTTTATACTCAATGTTATTCATATTTTCTCTAAATTAGTTTCTATTTCTGTTAAATGGCCAACAATTTGTGTTCTTTGACTTTCCCAAATTTGTAATAAATTAATGAAATGAGCTTTTTTAGCCGAACCATCATCTTTACCAATATTTTGTCTTCTTATTTTCTGTATATTGTGTTGAGCAAGTCAAGATCTGTTTTCACTGATAATATTTTTGAATTTACAACATCAGCAGCATTCAAATACCCCCTTAGTTCTCTTTCTTTTTGATCAGTGAACACTCTATGATCCTTTCGTTCTCTGGTCAGAGATTTTTTAAAAGTCATATTTTAGTGCTTCAATCTGATTCCTAAAAACAATTTTTCCCTTATTTAAATTATCATGTATTTATGCCATATAATCTAAAGATTGTGACAAATTTATTCCAACAAAAGTATAGGTATATCTTGCTTGATTGTAGGATCTTTTATTTTAGATATTTCTATTGGTGACTTTTCTTCTGGCTTAGTCCATTTATTTTCTTGTCTTTTCCAACCTATTGATTCCAAAAACGAACTTAAACCTTCTTTTTACACGCTGTATACTCTAGTAGTTAAATGATAACATTTATTTGGGTTGCCAGCCTTAGAAGATTGAACAGCAGGTTTGCCTATTTCTTGGTAAAACAATGTTTTATTTATAATTCTAAAATTAACTTTATTTAGGTTATACTCTTCGTCACTTATCTTAAAATTATGTTTGATATCTTCTTTGTATAGTTGTTCAATAGCTTGTTGCTGAACTGTTGTAGTGATAACATTAGTAAGATCATGAGTAGGATCTCGAGTAAGATCAGGAGTAGGATCTCGAGTAGGATCAGGAGTAGGATCTCGAGTTGGATCAGGATTAGGATCTCGAGTTGGATCAGGAGGAGAATCTCGAGTAGGATCAGGAGGAGGATCATCAGGCTTATGATCAGATTCTTTAGGACGTTCTTCAAACAGGTAACTAAAACCGCGTGCCGCCATTTTACACTATTTAAAATAATCAAAATAAACTTGAAAGGAGAGTTCCTCGAAGGGAATGACGATCTACTGGCCGAAAAGAATTGAATGTATTCAAGATAAGACCATTTCTTCTTTTTAACTGTTAAGTTTCGAAACCATCTCTGATATTTTTGATCAATAAACTTCAAAGTGGCCGCTGTGGCAACCATATAGGCAGATCAGCACCATTTTCAGTTAGGAATACTATACATCAATAGTCGTTGGTGAAATCCACATGTGAATATGTTCAGTCATTTTTAAGGGGTAGCGATAATAAGATTTTCAAGATGGCTGTCGTGGTGGCCATATTGCATGTCAGATCAGCATCATTTTCATTTAGGTGAAAGTAAACATCATAAGAAGTCTTTTGGTGAAAATTGTATTCGATTGGACTATCCAACTAGGAGTAGGAATAACTAGATTTTCAAAATGGCCACCATGACGGCCATACTGGAAGTCAGATCAGCACCATTTTAATTTGGAACCAACTAGATATCATAAGATATCTTCCAGTGAAAACCTTTTATCAATATGACTTTCTGTTCTGGAGAAATAGCGACGACTGTGAGAAGGATCTGCGTTCCTGCCTTCTTTAGGTATCTCGTTGTAATTTCGCATTGACATTTAGCACTGTACAAACATATTTATCTGATATAAGACTGTAAGAATGTACATCTGGTTGCTCCTGAGTTATTTACATTCTACTGAGTTAATTATACTCTAACTGATGCCTAATTGTCACAAAAGTACAGAATTCTCTTACCCACTGAGAGCCCCATAGCTTCAGGCAAACAATTATTCCTAACAATCATAAAACATTGATATGCAGTCTTTGACTAAGAAAAAATGCTGCAAATTTCCCTGATAAAATACTCCATAGACTTTCAAACAAGCATCTGAGGAAAATATTGCACTGAGATCAGACCATTTTTTTGTCATCATTATTGACCCACCGTTGTAGATTTTTTAAATTTGTGCAGATATTTATTTATAGGTAATGATTTACTGGAAAACTGCTGTAATGGTCTGTAAATCTAATCAGGTCATCTACATATACATGCAAATATGTTATGAAAATTACAGTTGCCAACGTGGAGTGGATTTTGGTCAATTTTACCTGCTAAGAAGCATCTCGGACGAACGGACGGACTAATATCACAAAATCAAGATGTCATCGCTTCATGGGGGGGGGGGGAGGGGGAGTCAGTCACCTTCAGCATGATGTAATCACTAAAGAAGGAAACATGCCTTCTAAAGTCCGTATAAAGGACACGTGATCTAGGCCACCCACTGTCCTACTAATATTTGGGTTAATACAGCGCTCTATATAGTGACATTTGCCGACTTGCAAAAGTTATCATGTGTCTAGCGCGTGGTGTGTTTGACTGGTGCAGTATAGTTTCAGCTAGAAACATCTATATAGTTTCGCTGAATCGATGACCAGTCTAACTTTGCAAGGCTGATGAGTAGACGTCTAATTCTAGAGCTAAACATATTTAGGGATTCTATATGATCTTTTTGGACTTCAAAATCTTGGAGCCGATGTGTTCAAGCAAAATTCACGAAAACCGACACGTTACGAAGAAAGAACTATTTCAGACCATCAGAAACACCAGGAGATTGTCAGCTGATCGTTGAAAGTGAATTTTATTTCTTCCAGTCCCAATCTCCTTTCCTTGGACTCGAAGCCTAATTGGCTTTTTGTGTAATCATCTGTTGCTCAAGAGGAGCCATTTGTGGACAGTCTGCCGTGCAGAGTTAAAATTAACGAATCTAGGTAGGTATAAAATAATATTTGGAACGTAGATTGCCAAACATATGGGCCATTTGTCAAGTTCGGCCCCAAGAAGTTTCGGCCTTAAACCCATAAGGTCAGATTGATGGGTTTAAGGCCGAAACCTCTTGGGGCCTAACTTGTAAATGGCCCATATTTTGGCCTAACTTGAAAATGGCCCATATTTCTGGCAAATCACACCACACCATTTCACCACAAGATGAGTACAAGATGTGTTTGTGTATGCACAAGTTGCTTCAACTACTTGGTTTCTGACCAGATATTACAAGGGGTGGGTGTGTGTGTTTGCAACTGTGATGAATTAGAAACCTCCAAAAGAACCAGATTTAATTGGTTAAATAATGAAGGAGACTAGACTTCAAATGATCGACATTAGGATATCTCTTGGGGGAAAAAGGAAATTGTAGGTTGTATGACCAGATGACAACATAAAGTTGCAACAGATGTTGGTTGATTACAGTGAATTTCCACACTATCATATTTTTAGGCAAAGGAATCTTTGCTGGTAGGGGTGATCTGTTTCATGTTGTTTGTTTGGCCCAATAAAGTTTCCTCCATGACACCTATAGAGCAGAAAAGAGGCCCAAGAAAATAATATAAAAGATCGTTGCAGTTAATTTTAGACAAAATTGAGCATATTGCATGCTTACTGAATAGAGTGCACACATTGCCAAAGAAGCATTGCCTAGCAGAAATGTTTTACTGATATTGATTAGCTTGGGCACCAATGGAGAGTACATAATCATTGATAGAAAATGTAAGAAAACAAAGATGAAATCTTATGTGAAAACACTGCTGTATTTATTTATAAAGTAGTGTACAGGGAGGAAAAATGCCCAATATTCTAGAGACGAATGGTTACTCGACGATAGAGGAATTCAAATTTAAATCCTGGTTTGGAAGGCTCACGACGAGAGAGGTTGATAATTATTACAGGCACTCTGATCATGGATTTATTAATTTCTGAAATAAATATTCACTTTTGGAGCATTATATACTTTCGTTCAGTTGTTATTTAGTTGGACTATAGCACGGTTTGCTACAATTGCCTTGTCAACTAAAATATTTGACTTGAACAATGGACAAGGTTCTTTAGCAGACATGGAAATTGCAAAGAATAGTGCTTTAGTCTGACTATAATGACCGATTCAAAGCATAAAATGCTGGAAAAGTTAATATTTATTGCAAAAATTAATAAATGCGCGATGCGAGTGCCTATTATAATGCTATGTGTTTGAATTTCTTGAATAAATAAGATACAGGTAAGGATGTTTGTGGCCCACTTTTTTCTAAATTACTCCACTTTAAAACTTGGTAGGGGCCATTGGACCCCACTTTTTTCCATTTCTGGAATGAACACTGATTGCACAGAGAAGCAAAATGATCCAAAATAGAATGTCCAAATTAAAGAAAGAGAAAATGATCCAGTATCTACTGTATGTAACATAGAACAAGGCAGCATAGAGGACTTAATGTACATACATGTATTTATATGTGTGTATAGTTCTTTTTTGTTTAAATGTGGAGTTGATAAAATAGAATACAGTCTGTATCAGCAGAACTGTAATAGATCTTGCAGCCATGATCTAACATTCTGCCTGTATGTTTTCAATTTCAGGGAAGCTAGGTTGGTTACTGAGAGTTGAGGTATCTTGGTTTTACAAGAGACTGTATATTTAGCTGGAGATATTTAGCTTGGTTTTACAAGCAGCAATTAGTGCATAGTTGAAGAGGTAAAATCAGAATGAAGGAAGTAGGTCAACAGTCTGTACAGGTGATGACAAGGTATGTAGCAAATAATATCTCTGCATTTGTGCCTCAACTACATGTATATTGAAAATATCAAGCCAAATATGTCATTATTTAGCAGTTTACAGTGTTTTCTCTATGCTGTACATTTTCACCTTTTTCACTAAAATTTGAATGAGTGCACATGAACACTGGCAACAAAGATGCACAAAAAGAGCCATATATATTATTTGCAGGGTGAAAGCTGGGCCAGTTAAGCATAAGGAATGCACAAGAAAATGGAATAATCACACTGCTTAGGCCAACAAAAAAAATGTGTTTCCGGTTGGCCAACTGTCCCTGTTTCTTGTTGCCAACCCTAGCACTTTTCACCCCCCACCCCATTTTTTGTTTGTTTGTTGTTCATTAAAAAAAAAATCACATTGCTGAAATTGATTTATGCATCTAATTGAGCTGGTAATGCCCAGTACTTTGAAGCGCTTGAAATATTATTTGATTTATGTATAATGTTTAAAAAAAAAAAAAACCTACCTGCCTACCCTAATTTAAAACCAGCGCAATAGGAAACACACATATTTATTTTGTTGGTCTTATATCCTGTATAAGAAAGGTTGACATCAAAAGGACTAAAATTAAATATTTAATATTTCATTTTGTTTACAAATGGCAACAGTTTATAAGCAATAGGCCATAATGGTAAATAAAGAAACAGTTTTATTTTGAAAATGTAAGCTTGCATTTTGTAGATTTTTAATTTGATATGGTAGAACCCAAGTACTCGTGTATTAAGAAACCAGATGATGATGTGTATCACTTAATATTCATCTTGAAGGGAAACTGTGCTATTTAATTTCTGCCAAACACAATTTTTAAGCTTAATTTTTCAAAATCGGTTATTTGAGTATAGTTGTGTATAAAATGTGTTCTATTTGTTTCTTTAGTATTTGTGAAAATTCTAAGCTTATGGTAATATGTGATATCAATTTCAATTTTGCAGCTCTTCCAGAGTTCGTCATGGAACCAGTAGTTCTGATGATTCAACTGAGGACTGTTCCAAGGACGCCATGAAAGGGTCAAATGTTACGAAGAGCCCAAATGGAAGTTGGGGACCTATCTTCAAGAACAGAGAGAATTTTGTTGAAATGCATTTGGTTTAATTGAATTGAAGCCTGAATATTTGCAAATATATTCTCTTTCCTCCTTTTCATAATAAATGTATTGTAGTGTTTTGTTTTGAGGCAAATTGCTATGCTTTTTGTTCTGTTGCAAGAATTACTTAATATACATTTACATTGTACAAGGAGCTATGTATTTGTGGTAAAGTGTGTCACTTTTACATTGTAGAAGGAGCTATGTATTTGCGGTAAAGTATGTCACTTTTTCTTTTAAATTCAACCTCCACTTTTACATGGATAACTGAACAGCATGGACGGACATACTGCACTGGTTTTAAAATTAGGTTAGGCATATAGGTTGTTTTTTTGTTTTTTTTAGACGTTATATATAAATTAAATATTATTTCAAGCGCTTGAAAGTACTGGCAAAACTGGCTCAATTAGATGCACAAATCAATTTTTTGGCAATGTGATTTTTGTGGGAGGTGCTAGGGTCAGTAATGAGAAACAGGGATGGTCGGCCGACTGGAAATAGAGATATTTTCTTTTTTTGGCCTAATAAAGCAATTAAACCTTGCATGTAGATTTTTAACCTAGTTATAATGATGTGCTTCCTAGTCTCAAAATTGATCCAATAGGATGATGATAATTTTATGTAGAAATGTGGACTAAAAATGCAGAAAATAATTTGTATGCATTTGAATTACACAAAACAATTTGATTTTAAGAATTAAGTCTCGAGTTGTCAGCATATTGATTCTGCCATATACACAGCATTTTTTATGATGGCATGTTTAACTGATCATAAACTATGCTCTCCGTATAAGCTCTAGAAGTTTGTGTATTTTGAATGAGAGTACTTGATTACATTGAGAACACCCACTCAAACAAAGCCTCAGTTAGCGGTTAATTCTAAAGTAGGGCATAAAATACTTAATTTAATAAATTCTGGTCTACAGTTCGATTAGTACCAGTTGAAATAATGAAAGTCGAATATATTTTCATTGAGCTTGTTCACATGTATATAACAGTTCATTATATCCAGGTAGATTAGGGTCCATGCTGTTTACTTCACATGAAAAGCAGAATGGTGTGCATTGACCCTGATCTGCCATTTCTTTATGTCCAAGTAGATTAGAGTCTTATTCAAAAAAAAGTAGAATGAAGAGGATAGACCTTGATTTGCCAGTTTATTATACAGTGACAGAGCTGGTATATGCAGCTTGCAGTCGAATGCTCATTATGCATATGTAAATACAGTACATTGCAGTGAAAGCTTCCTTTCATCCCATTGTTCCAGAGACTGAAAAATGTTAAGAATATATTGTGGTATTTTTTGCCTGACATGTACATATACATTTTGAACTTGACTGTGTGTTCAAAATATTGCTTGTAATTTTGTTTAGTCTGCCTTAGTGGAATCAGAAAATAGCAGTCACTTTGGCATCCATGTGTATTTCGATACATCAATCCAGCCACACCCTAGATTATGGTCAATGTTAAAGGTTTTCTTGATTAAGCTCAATGTGGAAGGTATTTTTTGTATAACTTTTCTTTCTAAATAAAAGGCAGGCACGACAAATAGGGAGTCTCATGTTTATTTGAAAACTGGGTTCTAAAACGTACTAAATGGAAAGCTTTTTTATGCAAGCAATTTTTAGGTACCAAACTACTTAACGAGACCAGACATGATGCCCAAGTTTCTTGTGTTTGATCTTAACTACCCTTATTTGTCATGAAATAGTTTCATAGGCATTGTTGTGAATTGTTTTTGATTTTCCTTAACGACATCAATTATGTATAACTCCTTTTGCTTTGTTGATTATCCAGAAAGGCATTTTGTATGCATATTTGTTGATTATCCAGAAAGGCATTTTGTATGCATATTTGGTGATTATCCAGAAAGGCATTTTTATGCATATTTGACAAGTGTAATAATAGTATAATTGTTGTGATATCTATGAAGATTTTATGCTGTAATTTATGAAAACACGCAAATCAGCAATATTGTTAATTAACAAAAATGCAAAAAGTCACTTGAACAATTTGATTGAAATAAATCTCATGAAAATAATTAGTAAAATTCTGAAATTTACGAAATGGTGCAGTTTTGGCACTTAAGCAGCTTTACAGGAATTGTGTGTGTACTTTTTGTTTAAGTTCTGATATGTTGAGATGTTTTGCTTGGTGATTGATATACAATGAATTTATATATTTTTCAAATTACATGTACTGTATATATTCTGGTATGTTCCATATATACAGATAATTAATTTTTGTCGGGTTTTTTTCAATTAGAGGGATTTGAGTCCCACTGTGCCTTATCGCATAGTATCAGTTACTAAATATGGTTTGTATTACTAATAACAGTAACAAAGATTTTGGTCCTACTAAAATTAATAACTGTACAAACTACACTGGCATTTAAGGTTAATTTTGTGTTGTAAGGGAGACAACACAAAATTGAGATAAATGTATAGACATGTTTGTTATCTCCCTTTGATAGTGTACCTCTGATGATAATAATACTTAAACAATAAAAGGAATTCACAATAATTCCACCAGTAAAGTTTCAAATGTTAATATACATTTTTTAGTGGCAAGAAAATTTAGAAATTTTTTAATAAGATCATTAAGAGTATTATTTTTACATGAGTAAATACAAATAGAAATATCCTACCATCTGATCTTGTGTAAATTATTGTATATATTCGCGTATAAGCCAATACGAACTGCATGGACTCAGATCTGCAGTTGCATAATGCGCTGGCAGATCTGGGTCAGTGCAGTTTGTAAGGACTAATCAGTTGACAAAACAACATAGACCCTGATCTGCCAGCGCATTATGCGACAGCAGATCAGTGTCTATGTTGTTTGCATTTGGTCTCGGGTTATACACGAGTATATAAGGTAGTATCATATGATGTCTACAAGCCATCAGTATTCTCAATATTTTGATTTTAATTGCCAGTAGTCGTGTATCATTGACATCGATTCTTAAGAAGAATGTTCATGAAGAGAATGGTCTTTTGGCCCAAAATGCAATATTAATTTGAAGAAGAACTGTCGTATTTATTGCATGCCAACTGTAAGAGGGCATTAATTGTAGCATGTTTTTAATGTTCATAGTCTCGTTCTACCAGACTCTAGCGAGGCTCCATGAGATCTTTGCCAGATGAGGGTCTGATAAAATAGAGTTGGAAATAGAGTCACTGCCATTTCATTGGCTGAAAGATGAGTTGATGTATTAGTCATTGCGATAAGATGATGTCGTACACATTGACAGTTTCATTTGGCAATCGAGACGTGTTAAATTACCTCATTTTAAATATTATCTTGGATTAAAAGATTGCTGAAAAGATGTCTTGATAAATTTGAGATCTGGAGAGATGTCTGTGTTGTTTCCCTTGTAAAAAGTTTCACTCTCAGATGAACTCTTGCAGAGCCATACAAGAGTCTGGTTGAACAAATCTGCAGTAGTTCAAGACATGGAAAATAATAATTGATATTAAATAGAGACATTTTGTGATATTCCTTGCTATATTTAGCTGATAATTGCAGGTAGCATCAATGTGTTCTTTGAATCTTAGGTGTGCATCATCCTCATGATTATAGTGCTCTTACACAATTTATTAATTTGTAATGAAGCTTTTTTATGTCACATTACAGTATTCTTTGAAGAGTTTTATTATGGATCTTAGAAAAAATTGAAATCTTCGTAAGACCAAAACATTTGTACAGACCAACATAGCTGCCTATCAAACCCTACATAATTAAAAAATTTCTAAAATTAATTATTCTTTGGGACAATTAAAGAAATCTTTATAATGTGTAGAATTGTTTTCTTCTGGATTCAACCTTGGCAGAAAGGTATTCATTTTTACTTGCCTTTGTCACTGCCATTTTATTATAACTTTCAAAAACTACTTTTGGGTTCTTTAAAATTTCAGACAGTGCTGCATATCTTATATTGGTGCTGTTGATAAGAAAACTTTTGTTATATTCTCTAGTGAAAGAAATAGTTGAAATGTTAGATTGAGGCTATATTTGCATTTTCATTTGATATATAGATAAGCACATTTTTTCTTTTTTTCTGTATTATTTTGCTTGCAAAGTTATTGTGAAAAATAAAAGAACGTGTGCAAGTTACAGCATTGGTGATTATAATTTCTACTGGTCATAGATCAGGAGAACTTACAGTATGGCCTGTTGTCCAACCATCCATTAGCACAAGTTTGTTAATTGCTACTTATCCTAAACTACTTGGGTGGATTGCCATGAAACTTTAAACACACATTCATCTCGAGAGCTAGTTGGTCCTAAAAGAAAACCGTGCTGCTCAGACAGCCAATATGGCCACCACAGCAGCCATCTTGGAAATCTTCTATTGCTAATCCTCCTGAATCCTATCAGCATGGGATTTTCACTAAAAGACATTTTATGATGTCTAGTTGGTCATAATGAAAATGGTGCCTATCTTAAGTCCAATATGGCTGCCAGGGCAGCCATCTTGAAAATCTAATTGCCATTCCTCCTGATTGGATGGTCATATCAGCATGGGGTTTTCACTAAAAGACTTCTTATGATGTCTAGTTGGTGCTAAAGAAAATTGGTGCTGATCTGATCATGGCAGCCATCTTGAAAATATTGTTATTACTACACCTGATTGGATGGTCATATCAACATGGGGTTTTCACAATGCTTCTTATGATGTCTATTGGTC
Organism: Margaritifera margaritifera; assembly: GCA_029931535.1. Classification (NCBI taxonomy): domain Eukaryota; kingdom Metazoa; phylum Mollusca; class Bivalvia; order Unionida; family Margaritiferidae; genus Margaritifera; species Margaritifera margaritifera. The sequence continues at coordinate 4,652,080 of JAQPZY010001635.1, forward strand.
CTACATAAAAATGATCTGATGTCCAATATGGCAGCTATGTTAGAAATCTTGTTATCATGACTCTACTTGAACAGAAAGTCATATTGATGTGGGGTTTTCACTAGATGACATCTTATGATGTCCAGTTGGTCTTAAATAAAAATGGTGCCGATCAAGTGTCAAATATGGCCACCACAGTAGCTATCTTTAAATTCTTGTTATTGCTACTCTTCCTGAATGGAAAGTCGTATGTTGAAAACATTGTTATCTCTACCCCTCTCCAAATGGATGGCTATATCAACATGGGGCTTTCACCAATAGACTTGTGATACCTAGTTGGTCCTGAATTTAAATGGTGCCAGTCATATCTCCAATATGGCTGCCACAACGACCGTCCTAAAAATCTTGCTGTCACTACTCCCCCTGAATGGATGATAATTATGACAGGGGGTCTTCACCATGTCCTAAATTAAATTGGTGCCAGTCATACGTCCAATATGGCCACCATGATGACTTTCTTAAAAATCTTCTTGTCACTACTTCCCCTGAATGGATGATCATTATGATATTGGGTTTTCACCAAAAAGACTTCTAATTATGTCTACTTTGTCCGAAATGAAAATGGGGCCAATCTGACATCCAATATGTGTATCACAGCAGCCAATTTGAAAATCTTATCACTGAAGAATATCGGAGATGGTTTTTACACGACAGTTAAAAGGAAGAAATGGTCTTATCTTGAATTCCTGGAAATTTGTTTGGCCCAGTAGAGTGTCAGCCCCTTCAAGGGACTTGTTTTTTGGATGAAATATACTGTTAAGTATCTACAATTATTGGGCTTTAGGGCAGCCCTCAAATATTCCCAAGTTTTCAGTGTGTTCCACCATTGGGTCACACTCTTTGCATTTAAAACTTGTTAGGTACCTTGAGCTTCAGTGATAAATATCTCCTGCCTATGTGGAACCTTTGGTCATTGTCTTAACCTCTTTATGAATCCTTGAGTAATGCTTGCTTGAGAACCTTACCATTATGGCAGTCTTCTCTCCCTAGTGTCGGCATGGAGAAGGAGTGAAATTCATGCTTTATCAGTGACAAGGGTTCTTTACAGTCAAATGGTAACCATGATTTGGTTTCTCTTCTTTGCCAAGCTGGGTTTCTGGCCAAGAATTGGTTGCCTTCAGTAGTCTCTGATTCAAGTGAAATCCCCAGTCTCGTATTGGGGGGGGGGGGAGTCACAGGTGGCCGAGTAGTATAAGGTGCACGCCTTTACAGATCGCTCCCACATCTCGCCTCTGTCCGCATGAGTTTGAGTCTCAGCTCAACCATGCTGGGGATGATCAAGATGGACTCCTTTGTCCAGTTAGGGCTTTGCATTTCTATTTGGCTAAATCAACAAGGAAAAGAAAGGGCAGTCTCAAAGGTACCTCTGATATTTTGGCAGCCACCATCTGAAGATGGATTGTTCTATCTAAAAAACTTCTCAATCACTCACAGAGATATCTCTTTCATGAGAAGCAAAGCCCATGACGTTAGAGCTATTTCTGTGTTGTGGACCTTTCTTAATCATTCTTCTCTGGATGATGTCATGACAGTCACCTTCTGACAGTCTCATTGTTTTACCTTTGATGAATGTCACATCAGAGAGAAGGCGTTTATGCATTAGGTCCAACTGTGTCAGCATAACAAGTTGTCAGTCCATTTTCCAGTCTGCAGTATAGTACACTACTGACAACTAATAGTAACTTCACTCTGACAGCTTATCTTTAGGCCATCAGCCTTCAACTGGGCTGGTAAATTCAGCAATGCAGCAATAGCAGGTATTGTATTACTGCTATTAAAATTTAGTATTTTGTGAGGTAAAACTATTTTTAGTCGTGTAACACTTGCCTGCTATTATTACCTACCGGTAATTTCCCCCCTCCCCAACCCCCGCTACTCTGATATCATTTCAGTCTTGGTCCAAGTCAAAGAACGAAGATTTTCTGAATGATGCAAGTTGACTAAAGTGTAAGGTGTCAAAATGGAATCATGTTGCTTTTTATTAGACCTCCAACTGAGAATTCGAGGAGGAAATATTCACCTTCGACTGAGGTCAAGCATCAGGAAAAGAGATGGCAATGCAATAACAGCAGGTAAGTATTGCAAAATTAAAATAGCTTTTACACATACCCTCCCCCCCCCCCCCCCTCCACACACACACACACTGCATTTTCAACTACTTAGAAGAAATTGACAAAATTTAACAGAAAGCATTCTGGTAATAAGGGCTTTCAAAATAGACGCTTGATACCAATTTGCTATCAGATATGGTCACCAGTACTAAAAATGAAAAATCCTTTAAGCAACTAAACAGAATTTGAACAAATATGGCTGCTGTTACTAAAAATAAAAAACTTAACTTTTCTATAACACCACCTAACAGAATTTGACAGAAAGTGTCCTAGCTAAAACAGCTTTCAGATTTATACAAATTATGCAGTTCTGCCAACAAATATGGCTACCATTAGTAAAAGTAGAAAAACATTTACACAACCTGATCAATCAAAACAACTGCTGAACAGAGTTTGACCAATATTGACACAAATCATCCTGACATAAGGGCCTTTCAATATTGGATAAATGATGCTGAGCTGCCATCAAATATGGATGTCAATACAAAAACTTGAGAAACCTTGCAACATTTTTCATAACATATGCACTCAACAGCATTGAAAAAAATTCCAACAGAAAGCATCCTACTCGACAAGTATTCTTCCTAAAGTAAAGTAAGGAAAGGAACCTATAAAAAAAGGACTATTTTGAATCACAGGCTTCAGGTTATGAAGAGTTTTTTCCCTTGCAGAACTAAATTTTAAACAAATTTTTTTTTAGAATACACAATGCATGAATTTCAATAGTATAAGTTATAAAAAATAACAAAATCATATGCAGTAAGATTATAAGGAATGAGTTATAATTTAAATTTAAGAAAAAGACAAAATAGCAATAATGCAAGTAACACTCGAAGTTGATAATAAGTTGGTAATATAACTATATTTATAAGACACGTTTTTAAAATACCAGTGGTGCTGTAGTCCATATGTAAAAATACTGGATTTCTTCCCTGACCAAACCTAGTCAACTGCTGTGTTGTGTCTTTAGACAAAACATCTGACTCTCATTGCTCAACAAAAACTAACTAAAGTTACTAGGCTTGACACTTTAAAGTGGGCTTAGTCCAAGGCTGGGTGGTGGGAAGGCAGTAATTTCATTATTAGAAACCAGAGACCCAATTGGGCCTGATACTGCTAACATGGGTAATTGACACTTTGCTTCAGAATGTAAATTCCCACACGAATTGAAACTGTAGACGGGAAAGAAAAGCTTGGCACACCAAGTTACTACATTTTCTGTTAATGTTAGTGCGATCTGTATTCTTTCCTAGACCATATACATAGGATCACTTTCTCTGCATAAAAATGACAATTCATTTATACAACTAGCTTTGTCTCCTGGATTTCTCCCACCCCCTGCATACTTGGCCCTAATTCATAACTTAAAAACTATTTATAGCCCCACACTTAAAGTATATGCACTTACTTGGCATTACAATGGGATTTTAATTGTGCAGTCAACATGGATTCACTCAGACCAGTCTGGGTCAGCTGCCTCGGTGTGTCCCTTGGTATAAGTAGTTAGCTCCCAACCAATTAATGATGTCGGCAAATACATTAGATATTTGCCTATACAATATTAGATATTTGTCTATACAATGTAAGATATTTGCCTATACAATATCAGAAATATTTGTCTATACAATATAAGATATTTGTCTATACAATATAAGATATTTGCCTATACAATATTAGAAATATTTGTCTATACAATATACAATATCTGCCTATACCAGGGATTTATTACCTTTTAAGCAGGTTCCTTTTACCTAGAGGTGTAAAGTAAGGCAGATATTACTGTCATAAGATTATCAGAGTTATATATCCAAAATCTAGGAAAAGGAAACAGGAGAAAAACCTAAAATCTAACCATGTTTCATGATGATTAGGGAACTTTGTAGAAGTGCTCTATGAGCATTTGGTTTTATATGGAGGTATATGAACTGATTTATGCAAAATTTGTGCCGGTGGAACTGTCTTATACACAAATGGTCCTTATATGCTTTTGATCACTATAATAGGAGGTTAGACTATACAGCACTACCTCATTATAACATTGTTCCTGTTATAAAGAGTGTATTGTCCTGGATCTCATTTCACTAATTAAGTAGTAGTAAAATTATGTGCATCATGTACTTCCTTATAAAGTTGTACACTTTATGACTCACATGGACAACATTATAATGAGGGAGTACTGTATCATGTACTTAATTATAAGGTGACATCACTATAAAGCAGTATGTTCTATGACTCCCATGGGCAACATTATAATGAGGGAGTTACTATATAATGTACTTAATTATAAGGTGGTGTCACTATAAGGCAGTATACTCTATGGCTCACATAGACAACATTATAATGAGGGAGTACTGTATATCAATATTTATTTAAAGAAGTAATATAGTACCTTAACAGCAAAATCAATGCAAGCTATGTACATATAGGTACAAAATAAATATTCCTAAGTGTAGATTTTAAGTAAAAAGAAAACTAAGATAGCCAGTAGTAAAATTACTGAGCTTTATTATCAACTATATTATATTCAATGTGAATGAAATCTCAGTTTGAAAAGCATGACCTGTGCTGGTAATTGGTGAACAAATTATATAACTAACTGATATAAGTCAATATTGCTCAAGAAAATTCCATGTACAAAAGAAAAGCCAATCTTATGGTGCCATTATCTCTTCGCAGAGACGTAAAACAATGATTATGTTGTTGCTGCTCTTATGCAAATATGAAATTTGAGAATCATGCAAATCTACACATAGAAAAAATAGTAAATAATTTAGGATATTTTTTTTAGCAAGATAGGTTAAAATATGAAATGGTGTAAAATAATGTTAAAAAAAGTACACAATGCTAAAACAATTGCCTTGAATTGAAAAATCGACCATCATAAGAATTCTTCCCTACATCATCTACAGCTGTATTTATTTCCTCGTTCCATTCAGCTGAAGAGTTTTTGAACAGATTGTACAGAAAAACAGATCTGAATGAGCTTCACCGTCAAGTGTTTCATTTTCAGGTATCCTGACATGCGAGAAGACAAATAACACAATCATTCATCAAATACTACAGCTAGTTACCAACATATTGTCATAAAGTGACATCAACAGTACATAATACTTTACTTCATGACTTACAATATGACTTCATGCCTTCAAACTTTATACAATGATGCAACAGAGCAATGCAATGTTTATGTAATGATAGATATTCTCCATTTGTGTTAATCTGACAAAAATTCTGTAAATTCAATGGATAATGCAATATGCCTCTACTTGCTTAGCGGCATGTAGTGTAAACTGAACTTGCTTCATAGTAATCTTCAAATCTAACAAAATTTGAAATCCATGACATATTATAAAACTGACGGAATCTTTAAATTAGAATCCTATTAGACTGAAGTATGGTGGAAACATTAAGACATCAAAGCATTCCAATTATTTCTTGCTAAGTATCAAGTCCACTGCCTGTGCTAAGTTTTCTACATAGCCATCTGGTTTTACTGTCGGGTGATTCTCATCCAGCTGTCTGAAATTTTTAAAAAAGATGAACAGGGATGAGAATCTGTTAGAACTCCATATCTGGAATTTTATAAAATTCAAAATTAAAATTATATTGTTTTCTAAAATACTCTGAAGACAATGACCTACCTTTGATCTAATTTATTTTCAATGCTAAATAACATTCTTTTGATTGGTCATTTTCTGCCTCTCAAACACAAATACCACTGGAATGAGAAGGGGAAGTAACTCTTATAAGAATTTTCTTCAATTAGCAGAGCTGTAAATCCAGAATTTCAGATATATCTAGAAAATGTGTGTGCCTGTATTAAGTTTCAATGGTTGTGGAGATGGATTTGGGTTAGAAAATACACACGCAAAGTGAGATCTTACTGGAGTATCACTACTGATAGAAATCTGGATTTAGCACATATTTTATAATGAACTTTAGTATCAAAATTACACGGGCAAACATCCTTCTTAATGCCCTTTCAGATCCACAAGTCATGGTTCATATAAAATTTTCAAGGACTTTCCAAGACATGTAATAATTTTCAAGGACCTAATTCATGACAGATGATGAGATGGTATAAAGTTATTTTCTTTATTGCATACAATTCTAAAACAACAAATTGTGGATTAATTATGTACCAGTTTTCCTTCACTGCACTGTAAGTAAAACTTATTCAGTTTAGAATATTCAGTGTTTCTGTTTCAATCAATGCAAATAATCAACATGACTGAACTGTTGCAGAAAATAATACCAGCCTGGGACTTTTGACCTTCTTCTAAAACTTCAAGGAATTTCAATCAAGTTTTTAACTAACGTGTTAATTTTCAAGCACCTTCAAAGCCCTGATTTTGCTGTTGTAAAATTCAAGCACTTTCAAGGTTTTGAAGGACTAGTACGAACCCTAATAGGTGGTTAAATGTTGATATCGTAGCCATGAGACATACAAATTGTGTAACATCACAAGAAAAGTTGTGTAATAATGACAAGACTCCAAAAATGTTTCCTTTATATGCTGCTCTATTTATATATAACAGCTTGTGTCCAATGATGCCCAAAGAAAAAATTAACCTACATTTCTAAATACCTGTACTTTCCTGTGCGGACTTGAACTCCTCTCATACCACATGCCTGAGCACCTCCTACATCATTGATGATGTCATCTCCAACCATCACTGCCTAAGACATGAAAATAACATTTAAACCACGCATGTGCAACCTACAGTCTGCGGGCCAGATCTGGTTTTATCCACTTATTTACGTCATAGGGTGTGGCTTTAAAAATCACTTATCAGGCCTGCACCCTGGAGGAAGTTGCACATGCCTGATTTAAACCATCAAATTATAAAACAGAGAACAATTCTTTCTTCAACATAAGTTCAGTGAAGATCACTACCATATATTCTCACTTATAAGTTGATTCCAACTGCAAACTGCACAGACCCAGCATCTGACATCACACAATGTGCAGGCAGATCTGAATTTATGCAGTTTGTTAGTAGTGAATAGTGATCAGTAAAACAAACAACACATACCCTGATCTGCTGGTAAATTATGTGACAGCAGATCAGGTTCTATGTTGTTTGCAATTGGACTCCACTTGTACATGAGTATATACAGTACTACACTGCAGCCTTTTTTAGGTTTTGTAACATGCAGCTGTGATTTTCAATATTTCTGATGAATTAAATCGATTTTCCTCACAAAGTGTGTTGCCTAGAGATGAATAAGAGGCTTCCTTTTTGTCGAAAACCACCATTTTTATTAATCTAGAAAGTAAAGGACTTTAACATCGAGATTAATCTAAAAAATCCTTAAACACTGACCCTGATCAGGGAGTGGACAGACCGACTGATGGACAGGTACACGCACAGATGCCAAAGTGATTGCTGTGTAGAGCTTCCGCCAATTCAGGCTTGACAAAAAGCAGTGTTACTTATGAAACATTATCATATTCAGATATTAACTAGTTGAGATTTATTTTTGAAAGCTTAAATGTCTTTCCCCACCTCTCATGACAATGTCATTTTGTGACAGTGATACCTGAGAGAAGGAAAAGAAAAATCTAGCAAGGTGACTAAAATAAAATTGTGTCCGAAGTGTAAAATAAAATGTCCCTGATTTTTAATAACCATAACTAATTTTAATCAATGTCAAAGGGCAACATTTTGTTCCTAGATTGGGAAGTCAATATGTAACAAAGATATCTCTAGCATCACTGAATTAAACCAGACCTAAGTTTAGTTCTTGAACAGGTTTCAATGGTCACAAGGTGATATTTTTTGAAAAGGAGTGGATGTTATGTATGTGTGTGTGTGTGTGTGTGTGTGTGTGTGTGCTTGTGTGCATGTGTATGATGAAGTATAGCTGGACATATAATATAGCTGTCATCTGGATTAACACATTCAACCCAAGCAATGATTCTATGTGGCATGTGGTGGGGCCTTTTTCCAGGAGCAGTGAGATCACTACAGTTCATCATAGACTCATACATGTATGAAAGATCTCATCAAAAGAAGCCAAGACTAAGCTTTAAAATGCTATCAAGCAATGTAGATTCTCTATGTATTCGACAAAGTTCCAGGCAGCCAGGCTATCTCTATGTTTTCTCCCATTTTTCAAAAACAAAAATAAAAGGAAGGGGATTAGAGTGTGCCCATTTATCCATGATGCCATCCTTTTATTGATCTAACCCACATACTTTTCCACATAATAACTCCCTTAATTATCACTGGATTTCAACCAAATAAGGTATGCAGTTTGATGCTGATGATACCTTGGCCGATTTCAATTGTTAATGTTCTATATCATCGTTAAGCCGAGTTATGGCCCCAGATTGTTGGAACCACCCACTTTCATTTCTGCATGGTAACTCTTTTAATTATTATTGGATTTCAACCAAATAAGGTATGCAGTCTGATACTGATAATACTTTGGCCGAGTTAAATTGTTAATGTTCTACATCATTATTTTGCTGATTTATGGCCCCAGATTGTTTGAACCACCCACTTTCATTCCTGCATGATAACTCTTTTAATTCTTATTAGATTTCAACTAAATCTTGTATACAGCTTGATAGTGATGGTACCTTGGACAAGTTTGACTGTCAGTGTTCTGCATCATTATTGAGTGGAGTTATAGCCGCTCATTGTCAGACCCACTCCCGTTTGATTCTGCACAATACCCCCCTCCCCCTAATTATTATTCGATTTCATTCAAAATTTTGTATGCACCATAATACTGATGTGACCTTGTCTGAGTTTGATTCTCAGACCCACCCACTTTCTTTCTGCACAATAAATCCCTTGATTATTATTATTGGATTTCAATCAAATTTCAATTGCAGCTTGTAACTGCTGAGATCTTAGCTGAGTTAAATTGTCAGCTTTCTGCATCATTGTCTAGCAGAGTTATAGCCCTGATTGTCAGACCCACTCACATTTGCATCTGCACAGTAACTCCTTTATTTATTATTTGATTTCAACTAAATTTGGAAAGCAGCTTGATATTGATGAGACCTTAGCTGAGTTTGGTTGCTAGTATTCTGCATCATTTAGCATAGTTATTGCCCTTGATTGTTAGACTCACCGACTTTCATTTGTGCACATTAACTTGCTTATTTATTATTGCATTTCAACCAAATTTTATAAACAGCATGATATTGGTAAAAAAAGCAGGGGATATAAATTCCAGAAATTTACTTGTTTTATATAAATCCCTGTATTTTCTTGATCCCTATAATTCTCATGATGAATCTTCCCAAATCCTTATAATATATATGCCAATTTTTCTTACAATTGTTTTTCTTCAGAAAAAGGATATAGAATGATTCATCAATAGGAAAAAGAAGCAGTAATGTATTACATAAGTTTTAATTATTCTTTCATTATGTTTTTATCACTGGCTAATTAGTGTATTGAAATGCTTAAAAATGTGATAGTCAATTGGTAATATTATTATGTCATTATCCATATATTTAAAAAATGTCCATATAAAATCCATACATTTTTCTCTATATTAAACAAGACTACTAGGAACAACATATTATGCACCCATCCATGTTTAATGTTGTTCATCCTTCGAGTATGAAGATGACCATGACATTGATAACTGGGGTGGTTTCGGTGAGTACATGATCAGGCCAATTAGTGCTACGAACTGTCTGTGGCACACTTGACAGGAGATGCCGCTTGGATTTGCTTGATCAATAGAGGATGTGCTGCCATTTTGAGATTTATGCTGGTCGCACTTCTCCACTGCCTCTGCAATTTTCTTCCATTCAAAGTCTGTAGCTCCAGTATGGATGAGACTCCGCCAGGTGGAGCGATCCTAAGTGAGATCTTCCCGAGATTCAGATTCAATGTTGAAATGTTTCAAGAATGACTTGAGGGAATCTTTGAAGCATTTCTTCTGAATACCCTGAGATTTCCCTCCTTCATCTCGCTGCAGACGATCTTCTTTAGTAGTCACTCTTCTGACATCCTGGTGACGTAACCTGCCCATCTCAACTGTGATTTCATCAAAAGAGTGTGGATGCTTGGAATGCCTGCCCATGTGAGAACCTCAGCGTCTGGGACTCTGTCCTGCCATCTTATCCTCATCAGTTTCCTCAGGCAGCTCATGTGAAAATGGTTCAGCTTCTTGGCATGGTGTCTGTACAATGTCCAGGTTTCACAAGCATACAGCAGGGTGGGCAACACAGTGGCTTTGTAGACCATAAGTTTTGTTTGTAGACTGAGGCCTCTGTACTTCCACACATTTGCACGTAGTCTGCCAAAGGCAACACTTGCTTTAGCAATTCTGGCATTGATTTCATTATTGATGTGGACTGCACATGGCAGTGTGCTGCCAAGATAGGTGAACTTGTCCACTGCTATGAGGATTTGGCCATTTACTGTGATGGTAGGCTCTATGTAAGGCTTTCCTGGTGCAGGTTGGTACATTACCTCTGTCTTCTTGATACTGATTGTGAGACCAAAGTGTCACATGCTGAAGAGAAATGGTCCATACTGTGCTGCATGTCAGCCTCAGATTTGGCATTTAGAGAACAGTCATCAACAAATAGGAGATAACAAACAGTCACTTCCTGTAACTTCATCTTCGCCTGTAGTCTCCTCAGATTGAAGAGCTTGCCGTCAGTCTGGTATCTGATTTAGATCCCAGTGTCATAATCATGGAAGGTGTCAGTAAGCATGGCAGAGAACATCATAGTGAAGACAGTTGGGGCCAACACACAGCCTTGCTCGACTCCGTTGGTGAATGGGAATGGTTCAGATGACTCGCTGTCGTCCATGACACGAGCGAGCATGCCATCATAGAATTGCCGAATCATCACAATGAATTTCTCTGGGCAACCAAATTTTGCCATGATCATCCAAAGGCCTCCACAGCTGACTGTGTCAAAGGCTTTTGTCAGGTCGATGAATGTCGTGTACAGGTTAGAGTTCTGTTCCTGGCATTTCTCATGGAGTTGACGAGCTGCAAGCACCATGTCTGTGGTCCCTCGTCCTTTCCTGAAGCCACACTGACTCTCTGGCAGGATCCCTTGATCAGTGTGATGCACAAGATGATTCAGCAGAATTCTGGCAAGGATTTTGCCGGCTATTGACAGCACGGAGATGCCCCAATGGTTGTCACAGGATTGTCTGTTGCCTTTCTGCTTGTACAAGTGGACGATTAATGCATCCTTGTACTCCTGGGGTATAGTTCCCTGAGTCCACATTGACTGGAAGAGTTTAATCAATTTCTGTGCTATGTGCGAGCCTCTAGCTTTGTAGACTTCTGCTGGTATAGCATCTGGTCCAGGTGCTTTGTCATTCGACAGCAGGTTAATTGCTTTCACAGTTTCAGTCAGCATTGGAGGATCAGCTAGTGACATACTGATTTTCACTTGGGGCAGTCGATCAGTTGCCTCGTCGCTGATAGATGACTGTTGATTGAGAATGTTGTTGAAGTGTTCTGCCCATCTTTAAAGTATCTTTTCTTTGTCAGTGAGCAGTGTGAAGCTGTCAGCACTCAGTATTGGAGATGTTCCTGATGACTGTGGCCTGTAGATTGTCTTCAAAGCATCATAGAATTTCTTCATGTCATTCCTGTCTGTGTAAGACTGAATCTCATCTGCCTTATTGCTCAACCATGAGTCTCGCAACTCTCTGAGTTTGCACTGGACAGTCCTCTTGATGTTGTTGAAGGCTGCCTTCTTAGATGATGAAGTGCTGTCTTCTACACATGCCTTATGTAACTGATGTTTCTCATTCAGAAGTCTCTGTACGGCAGCATCATTCTCATCCAACCAATCTTGATGTTTACATGTAGTAGGACCAAGGGTTTTGGATGCAGTTGAGTACAAACAGTCTCTGAAGGATGCCCAGTCTTCCTCGACATTATTGGAGTTTATATTGATTGTATCCAGTTGGCTGCACAGTTCTTGGACAAATGCCTGTTTCACAATCTCCTGTTTCAATTTGGCAACATTAAGCTTTTGGGGCACTTTTTTGCCTTGTGATCGTCTAGAGGCTGAATACGGATATTGAGCTTGGAGACTACGAGCCTGTGGTCAGTCCAGCATTCTGCACTTCTCATTGCCTTCGTCACTTGGACATCCTGCCTGTCTCTTCTCCTGACGATGATGTAGTCAATAAGATGCCAGTGCTTGGAGTGTGGGTGCATCCAAGATGTCTTGCTGTGGTTTGGCAGGTGGAATACTGTGTTGGTGATTATGAGGTCATGTCCAGTGCATTTCCTCAGTAGGAGGAGTCCATTGTTATTGCATTTGCCAAAGCCATTTTTGCCAATGACACCTGTCCATGTCTGGTGATCTGTGCCAACTCTAGCATTGAAGTTACCATGGATGATGTGCTTGTCTGCCTTTGGTACTTAGGCAATAAGAGACTCAAGGTCTTCATAAAATTTGTCCTTGATCTCATCTGGGCTGGTCATAGTGGGTGCATAGGCACTGATGATAGCTGCATGTCTTTTTTCCAGACAGTGGGAGTCTCATTTGCATCAGTCTGTCATTTATGCCCTTTGAGAGATTGTGAGCTTGCTAACTAGATGCAATTGATGGCAAACCCAACACCAGCTTCACATTGCTCTTCTTTACTTCGGCCACTCCAGAAGAAGGTGTAGCCAGCTCCCACTTTGGTGAGTTATCCTTCCTCACTCAGCTAGGCAGGTTTCACTCAGAGCTGCTATCTGGATGTTGAATCTGGCCAGTTCTGTACCAACTAGAACTGTTCTTCTCTCTGGTCTATCTGCTGATGTACTATCCATTAGTGTGCAAATATTCCAGGCACCAATTGTGAGTTGCATCACCTATGTCTTCTTGTTTGGTTTTCGACTGCTAAGGTGGTATCACCATCATCCGCAGTATGCTGACCAGTGTTAAGATGAATCAGGCAATGTTTAGGGCACCTTTTCTAGCCCCTTCCTCATGTTACGGAGGTGAGCAGTGTGATACTAAAAAGGGCTCCTCAGTCACCCAGGGGGCTGCTGAGTTCCACTGCTGCTTCTGTCCAGTGAAAAGTGACCCCATGCACTGAGCCACTTGTATGCAGGTCTGCAGCTACAGCTCCCAGTGTATCCACACCTGCTGTTTTGCTATTCGCCCATTGCCACAGGACTTGAATGTTTAGTAGTCCTATGTGCAGGCACTTAACATACTAAACTTAATGTGCACAAACCATCATTTTTTTATTAGACTTACTCTTGAACAAAAGTTCTTCAAAACCCATTTTTCTTTGAGCCACAATGATCCACTGACTTTTGATCCTGAAATTAATAGGCCTCCACAAACTTTGGTCAAAGTACGTGGTCTAGAACTAAAGTCATTATCCGAAACCAATTTTTTCTTCTCCAGTGACTTTGATCTTTGACCTTTTGACCCTAACATCAATAGGCTTCTTTCTTACCCAACATGTAAGTCATCTTCAAACTTTGATGAAGGTATATGGTCAGTAACTTTTTGTGTGTGTGCATAAACCACAGTTCTTCTTTCAGTCATAGTGATCTTGACCTTTGACATTTCAACCCCAAAATCAATAAGCTTCTTCCTTAACCCATGTGCAAACCATCCACAATGTTTGATCTAGGTCACTGATGTAGAACTAATGTTATTAAGTGGAAACTATTTTTCTTCTCCCAGTCACAGTGACCTTGACCTTTGACATTTTGACCACAAAATCAATAGAGTTCTTCCATACTGCAAATTCAAGCCATACACAATGTCTGGTAACTTTGGATAGTGGACAACCTGAGTTCTTGTGCAGAAACCATATTTTCTTCAGTCAGTGTCCTTGACCTTTGATCCCCAAATCAATATGGCTTTTCCTTGCCTCAAGTGCAAGCCATCTACAAAGTTTGGTAACTGTAGATGGCAGACAGCTTGAGCTATTTTGCAGAAACCATTTTTCTTCTTTTAGTCACAGTGACCATGACTTTTGAACTTTTGCCCTCAAAATCAATAGAGTTCTTTCTTACTATAAGTGCAATCCATCCACATAGTTTGGTAACTGTAGATGGTGGACAACTGGAGTTATTGTGCAGATATGAAATTGGTAACAGACAGATGGACAAAATCATAACACAACTGTCACCACATTATGGCAGGCTTATAAAAGTATGGCTGGGAAGCTTGAGTTTCAGCCCAAAAAGCAGAATGTTTTAGAACCGATGTTTCATGGTAAAAAAAATTACTGGTAACATGTTCGGCTCTCAGGTCACAAAATCAAAACCAGTTCAGTCAATTTCATCTTCACTAGCTAAGGGCCATCAATTCACTTCCTAATCAATGTGGAATGAAGTAAATTGATGATCTTTGGCAAGCAAAGATTGGTTAATTGAGGAGCATACAGAGAGACAGAGTAAGAAACAAAACAAAATCCTAGAGATTTGTGTTTGTAAAACACACATGCCTACACTCTCCAGACAAAATGTTTTAAGTCCAAAAATTAAAAAATGTAGGGAAATTTGAAAAATTACTCTAATGGTATGAAAATCTAGTGAAGTTATCTACATACATATACAAACATGCACACCAAATTTAATTTGTCAACTTCAAGAGGTTTCTGCTAAATTGTGCTCACAAGGCTTTTGTCAAAAGAAAAAAAGTACAAAATTGAAAAATGGTGTGAAAATGTAATCACTTCATCTGCACATTAATACAAATATGTCTAGTAAATTTAATTTGTCTATCTCATGTGATTTTGCCTTACAATGTTTGTGTCAACAAGTTCAAAAATGTGTAAAATAAATTGGAAAAAAAGATGAGTCATCACAACCAAGTCATGTCTTGGAACCCACTCAAAATATGTAATTATCAATTTGATAATGTTTGGCTTAATAGTATTTTAGATGTGCTTACAAGATAAGTGTGACAGACAGACTGACAGACCGCACAAAACCAATATGTCTCCCAACCATGGAGGTGGGGTGGTAGAAATTATTTGAATGTACCCTTGTCATAGAACTTCAAATGAAATACAATATAAGCCAACACTGGCTCAAATTCTTAACTGATTTGGTCTGTGCCCACTTGTACTGGCTAATACTGGATGACCTCTGTATGGTAGTGTGGAACTAAAGAATCAGTTTTCCACTTTTTCACACGCAAAGTTCTTCTGATGATCAAGTTATCATACATACCATCTTTACTCGCTTATAAATCGAGTCCAACTATAAACAACATAGACCCTGATCTGTCATCACATGATGCACAAGCAGATCAGGATCAATGTTATTTGTTCTACTGATTACTCCTAACAAACTGCACAGACCCAGATCTGGGTCTGTGCAGTTTGCAGTTGGACTCAACTTAGTAATTAATCTACACTGTAATGGTTTGAGTATAAGTATGTAGGTGCATTTAGGGTTGACATACTAACTCTGTTCTAGCAAGTTTATCCATACATAGTCTTGAGTCAGCTATCTATAACACGAGCAATGTGAATCAAACACACAATAGGCCCAATATTATACATTCACTGTGAATATCCACTGGAAACATCTTACCCTATCAGGCAAAACCTCCATGCCCTGGACTGCTGTGTTAAAGAAAGCTGGGGAGGGCTTGCCTACAATTTCAGCCTGCACATCAGTGGCATACTGTAAAAGAATAAGTGCAAATTCAAGAATACATCTGCAGAGTTATTGCATACATTTACATATAATTTATGTACATAAATTCAATGACTGTAATATCCTTGAAGTTTAAATTTTATTTATTTCATGTTGATTATACAACAACCTTTCATAGCTTCTGATTATCACTCTTAACCACTCAGATATTCATGCAGCATGGTCTTTTGTTGTGTTGTGAATCAATTGAAATTTAAATATTGATGATCAGTTCATCTACTGATCAAGCATACATTTAAAATCAGGTGGAGATATTTTCTACATTTTTCATGGAAAAGTGATTTTCACATACTTGGAAATATTGCTTTGTGGCCCTCATTTTATGGAATTATCACTGTCATCAGGTTCACTTACAAAAACTCTGATTGGTTGAAATTGATGATTGGTAACTAATAAGAATGCATGCCTAAAATGTTCTGTCATTGATCAAATAACCATGTTCACTGATCTAATAAATGCTGTGTTGCAATGCACTGAAATATTCAAATTAAAGGAATATAAAACAACATATTCTAAAGAAGAAATCTTTGATGGTTTATAATCAATTATTGAAAATTGTGATTGAATGCTTGGTTGTTTGGCATTTCCCACCAATCTTTGATATTTTTATTAACTGCCACATCGCTAGTCTTGACCTTGGATAGTTAATCTTCACCTTGAATGGGTAACCACTTTTCAGTATAACAGTGTCACTAATTATACAGACAACAATACATTGAAATATAAATAATAAACCAAAATGAAGGACAATAGGAATGTGGTTGCTACAAATAGAAAGAAACACTTGCTATAACTGTACTTATGACTGAATTTACTTTGTTTTGCTTTAGTTTTTTTTGCACAGCAACACAAGTAGGTTATTTAGTGACAAGGCAATCGGAATAAAGTGCCTTGCCCAAGGACACACCATGGTAGTCAACCTGGGTTGATCTGATGGTAGGATTCAAACATGCATCCTTTTGGAGGAGAGTTTGACATGCTAACCACTGTACCACCACAGCTCTGGTCTCCATTAGTCACCTCTAAATATATGGGGGAGGGGGGCATCAGGCCTATTCTACATCTCCAAGCATGCTGGGGATATTTATTATTGAACAAGATAACTTTTCTTCTTATACAACTGTTCAAAGTACCATGTTTTGTAGATTGTTGGAAAAAGTCTAAAATGCATGTTGTAAATTGTCGCATGTATTTGTGCATATGTGTCACAAACAATCTATCTAATGCATAGCACAATGTCTAAAAAAATTGAAGGGCCTTTCATGTTGTGCACGAGAGGGTTCATGAATGCAGATGACATTGTGTTACAACAGATATCTCTTTTTTGTGTATCTAGTCTCAAGAAACTGTGATTGGGATTCCACATGTTAATTACTTTTCTTTGTCATCTCTCTTTCATTGCCCTTTCATGCATATTCTGAATGGTCTCTCTCTCATGGATCTACTGACATAGCATTACACGATGCATAACAGATTGATGGGTGTGTTTGTGCCCAAGTAGCCCACATTCTTATACATGTATTTTATAACAGATTGATGGGTGTGTTTGTGCCCAAGTAGCACACATTCTTATAGATGTTTTATATAACAGATTGATGGTTGCATTTGTGCCCAAGTAGCCCACATTCTTATACATGTATTTTATAACAGATTGATGGTTGTGTTTGTGCCCAAGTAGCCCACATTCTTATAGATGTATTTTATAACAGATTGATGGGTGTGTTTGTGCCCAAGTAGCCCACATTCTTATAGATGTATTTTATAACAGATTGATGGGTGTGTTTGTGCCCAAGTAGCACACATTCTTATAGATGTATTTTATAACAGATTGATGGTTGCATTTGTGCCCAAGTAGCCCACATTCTTATAGATGTATTTTATAACAGATTGATGGTTGTGTTTGTGCCCAAGTAGCCCACATTCTTATAGATGTATTTTATAACAAATTGATGGTTGTGTTTGTGCCCAAGTAGCACACATTCTTATACATGTATTTTATAACAGATTGATGGGTGTGTTTGTGCCCAAGTAGCCCACATTCTTATAGATGTATTTTATAACTGATTGATGGGTGTGTTTGTGCCCAAGTAGCCCACATTCTTATAGATGTATTATATAACAGATTGATGGTTGCATTTGTGCCCAAGTAGCCCACATTCTTATACATGTATTTTATAACAGATTGATGGGTGTGTTTGTGCCCAAGTAGCCCACATTCTTATACATGTATTTTATAACAGATTGATGGTTGTGTTTGTGCCAAAGTAGCCCACATTCTTATAAATGTATTTTATAACAGATTGATGGTTGTGTTTGTGCCCAAGTAGCCCACATTCTTACAGATGTATTTTATAACAGATTGATGGTTGTGTTTGTGCCCAAGTAGCCCACATTCTTATACATGTATTTTATAACAGATTGATGGGTGTGTTTGTGCCCAAGTAGCCCACATTCTTATAAATGTATTTTATAACAGATTGATGGTTGTGTTTGTGCCCAAGTAGCCCACATTCTTATAGATGTATTTTATAACAGATTGATGGTTGTGTTTGTGTCCAAGTAGCCCACATTCTTATACATGTATTTTATAACAGATTGATGGGTGTGTTTGTGCCCAAGTAGCCCACATTCTTATAGATGTATTTTATAACAGATTGATGGGTGTGTTTGTGCCCAAGTAGCCCACATTCTTATACATGTATTTTATAACAGATTGATGGGTGTGTTTGTGCCCAAGTAGCCCACATTCTTATACATGTATTTTATTTTAAACCACTCCTATTTGAAAAAATGAAGGCAGATTTTTAAAAAATACAAGTTCACTAAACATTACTGATTCCACAAACTTTGTAAAAACATTTCTCTGTGTCAAGATGAGAAATTTTTATTTCTGTTAAGTTGTCAAGCTGAACCACAGAGACAATGATAGACTTTATGGCATTGCAAAAGTATAATATTACAGTGGTAAATCCATCAGGAAAGCTGTATTTCTCACACTGAATTACAGTGGTAAATCCATCAGAAAAGCTGTATTTCTCACACTGAATTACAGTGGTAAATCCATCAGGAAAGCTGAAATTTATGAAACTCGTGTAATAATTTCAATCGTTTGCTCGTTTCATAAATTTCATTTGAAATAAGCACTCATGTAAGATTCTCTATGTACTGAACTCAACAAAAGCTATTAACTGCATAATTCTGATCCATAATATAAGAACAATGCCACTTCCTATCTCAATATGATAATGTGGAAAAATAGTTAAGTACTGCATCTAACATAATACCCCCACTGTGTGCACACAATGATTAATTTCATAGACAATGTCCCCACTGTGTGCCCACACTGATGATTTCATAGACAATGTCTCCACTGTGTGCACACACTGATAATGTCATAGACAATGTCCCCACTGTGTGCACACTCTGTTGATTTCATAGATAATGTCCCCAACATAATACCCCCACTGTGTGCACACACTGATAATGTCATAGACAATGTCCCCACTGTGTGCACACTCTGTTGATTTCATAGATAATGTCCCCAACATAATACCCCCACTGTGTGCACAAACTGATGATTTCATAGACAATATCCAAAACATAATACCTCCAATCTGTGCACACACTGTCGATTTCAAAGACAATGTCGCCAACATAATATCCCCAGTGTGTGCACACACTGATGATTTCATAGACAATGTCCCTAATGTGTGCACACACTGATGAATTCATAGACAATGTCCCCACTATGTGCATGTACATACTAGAAGAGACATAGGCCATCCTTGGGCAACATGTTCTGGGATTTCGCCTAAACACCAAGAACAAATTCTCATTGGTTCTCGATTATTCCTGAGTTTACTTGTCCTAACAACTCGAGTTGATGTAAGAACAAAAACCATGTCAAATCAATGCTCGGCATGTTCCATGATCTTTGTTCAACCTGACAATGAGGTTCCTGACAGTTCTCTAACAAGGTTCTTTGTGTTTAGGCAAGAAGAATGACAAGAACACTGTCCTGAGGTCAAGAACCTTGTTCTTGTGTCTTGCCCAATAACGCCCATATAGTTCACTCTGCCTATGTTCTTGTGTCTTGCCCAATAACACCCATATAATTCACTCTGCCTATGTTCTTGTGTCTTGCCCAATAACACCCATATAGTTCACTTTGCCTATGTTGGAAGCTCTGCACTTTGGGAAGATGCATTGTCTCTCTCAATATGGTCATCCTGAATGAGATCTATGGTAATTTGGATCCGTTTTTTAGGCTAATTTAACCCACAAATTTAATGAGACAATCAGAACCCATAGTGGATAGTTCTAATAAAATTAGTATGTTCTAGCTGGGTTTTGTAGCTGCTCCAATAAGCCACTCGAAGATCAAGAAATGTGCACTCAGTATGGAATATTTTTTTGAAAGTTTGTACCCAAACCAAATCCTCTACAAATATTTCTGATTTTACAGTACAAACTTACCTCTAATGCCTTCATGTATGCCCCAACATCCAATACAAGTCTGTCATCTTCTTTGTAAAACTTCCTGGATAAAATCAGTACAGTAAATCATACAATACTATGGCTTCATTAGATTTTCACTGATACAGTAACTCCAGCATATTTCCAATGTACAAATGTATTTAGGGACCAACCATTTAATTTTGTGAAAAAAATACTCGTCTTGATTTGTAGAAAATAACTAATTCTATCCATCATATTTAAAAGAAAACACTGAGATAAACTTCAATATTTTCTTATATATTGGTTGGAAAGAAGGTTATAGGCCTCAATCCCCAGAAGATTAAATAGTTGGTTACTAAATAACTCATGGTCAATATACTAAAAAGATTAAATAGTTGGTCTCCAAATAACTCATGGCCAATATACTAAAAAGATTAAATAGTTGGTCCCCAAATAACTCATGGCCAATATACTAAAAAGATTAAATAGTCGGTCCCCAAATAACTCATGGCCAATATACTAAAAAGATTAAATAGTTGGTCCCTAAATAACTCACTGCCAATATACTAAAAAGATTAAATAGTTGGTCCCCAAGTAACTCATTGCCAATATACTAAAAAGATTAAATAGTCAGTCCCCAAATAACTTATGGCCCATATACTGAAAAGATTAAATAGTTGGTCCCTAAATAACTCATGGCCAATATAATAAAAAGATTAAACAATCGGTCCCCAAATAACTCCTGGCCAATATACTACACTATACATTTTTGGCTAAGATTTTTATTTTTAGAAGAAAAAATAAAATAAATTCTCATGAAATTTCTTTTTTTTTTAAACAACAAAAAAATGTTATTTTTTCTCACATTATGTAATCTATAATATATCTGACATAAGTTTACCAACTTTGTTTGTTCTAATAAGTTGATACATTTTTATAATGCAAAGTACTAAGAACATGGTACACCTATCTTAATACATCTTACTAAAGGTACCTTAAGTTACTACTTTGTTATGCATCCCAAGTTTTCATGTTTATATATGTCCTTCTATATACACCTTTAGTGAAGTATTTGCAGGTGAGACATTGACTCCTCATCTCTGTAGGTGATTGTTTATTACACCTAGTTTATACAGTCATTATAATGGCCTCATGGAAAATTAGCTGGTAATTTATGAGTTGCACTCTCCTGATGTAAATAAAGTATTATTATTATAATAATAATAATAATAATTATAATTATTATTATTATTATCATTACCTAGTGAATAAAACAAGAGTCCCTAGAAGGGACTGGTGCTCTACTGTCTTAAAAGAATTTCCAAAAAATTCAAGATAAGACCATTTCTTCTTTTTAATTGCTGAATATTTAAACCATCTCTGATATTCTTGAGTTAAAAAGATTTTCAATTATCTACTGTGGTGGCCATATTGGATGTAAGATCAGCACCATTTTCATTCATGACAAACTAGACATCATAAGAAGACTTTTGGTAAAACCCCCATGTCAATGACTTTCCATTCAGAAGGAGTAGTGATACAAAAAATTTCAGGATGGCTGCTGTAGTGGTCATATTGGATGTCAGATCAGCACCATGTTCATTTAGGACCAACAAAATAAATCATAAGAAGTCTTTTAGGGAAAACCCAAGGTGGACATGACCATCCATACAGGTGTAGCAATAACAAGATTTTCATATTGGATGTCCCTGTCGCACCATTTTCACTTAGGACCAACTAGACATTATAATAAGTCTTTTGTGAAAATTCCATGTCAATATAACTTCCATTCATGAGGAGAAAAATCAGAAATATATACATTTTATTAGAACTTGCAAATTATTTTCAAATGTATAACTGCACAATTGGAAGAAGAGTCCACTGATTAGCCAAAGGCAAACAAGTCCCGTTTGAAGGCATATCACATTTATGATGATTACAACCTAAGTAAAAGATCAAATTAAAAGATGAATTTCACTTAACAAGACTTCTTTAATTGGTATTTATTTCATACATTGTCATCAGCATTAGGTTTGGTTTGGTTTTGTGGGGTTTAAAGCCATTTTTCAGCACATGATAGGTTATACATGGCTGCCAGTATATTTGGTGGAGGAGGAACCACCAACCCACAGGAAGCTACTGGCAAGCTTTCTCACATACCCACCTTGGTCAAGCCGAGACTCAAACTCGTGCGGACAGAGGTGAGATGTGTGAGTGATCTGTAAAAGGTGAGCGTCTTAGACCACTTGGCCAACCGGGGCCCCTCCCACCATTAGGCATTTACCAACATTTTCATTGATATTTCATTGTATTGTGTATTTATTGGAAAAATATTTTTGTTAAAGAAAACTGTACAAAATATATGATTTCTTATTAAAATATTTGAATTTCATGATTATTCTAAATTCCCTTGCACTAACTGCCATTTTTAAAAATAAAATAGCAATATATCAAGCTTTCATTTGCCAATTTCAATCACAAATTTTTTCATGTTAAGCAAATAATAGCCTATTTGTTGCTTTTTCTGTAAAAAAAAAATTAAAAAAAAGGGTATCCACACCTGCCTCCACACAAAAGGGACCCACACCTGCCTCCAGATAATAAGAGGGTTCATGAGTTATCAGGGCTAAAATGAGTGAGTGGTGTATTTAGATGCAACGTACAGAAACTTCCATTCAGAAATGGGTGACTGCAGGTCAGCTTTGACTGCTTTATCTACCCTTTCCTTACCCTTAAAGTCAATGTGACTAGGCAGCCAACTGTACAGAATACTTTTTCCTGATTTTATTAGCAAATCATATTTCTTTAAGATCTGAGATATTAATGGGTTGTCAAGTTTAAGGTTTTGCAAGACTATATGTGTGAAAAAAAGAATCCAAAAAGATGATGATGTTTGTTCTTTGAGAGGTTTCGATATAGTTCAAAGATCTGAATATGGTTGTAATTTCTGTGGTAAAAATGCAGGCTTTAAACAGTAACTGGCTCAAGATGGTGCACATTTTTGTTCCGATACAAATTAATAATTACAGACTTTCGCACACACAATCATACAGAAAATGATTCACCATATCAAGATGGTGCTGTAGGGTGTTGCAAAGGCAGCTGCAACCTTGTCTTCATCTTTCAAGCCATTTGTATACAGGGATGTGTGGCCATGATAGGAGGTTAAGATTTCACTGAATCTACTCTGAAAAATTGAAAGGATTGCTACAGGACTTTTTGTAATGGCAAAGATCAAATATTATTTTGGAGGGTTTAATAACCAAGGTAGAAATTTGGGAATATGTACATGACCATATGCAAGAAAAACAGTAAAAAGTCACATTTATTTAATTTGGGAATAGACAATTTTGCAGTATTGTCAAGATTAATTTATGCTGCTTCCCAATGAAGACGATTTCGTGTGCCAAAAGGTGGAATGAAATTCAGTTTCTGATCATACAGATTTGGTATTTGGGCCTAAAGATGACACCATATGCGGGGTGAAATGGATTAAAGTATCGTTTGGTAGATACTCAAAAGGCAATTTTGTTCATCTGTGATAAAGTGATGGTTCTTTTGCCTGAGGCTTTCTGAAGGGAAAGTTTTAAATGTTCCTAGACAAAGTCAAAGTCCCTGATTGTATATGGATTATCCATCTGCAGACATAATTTGCAAGCTGATCCATACAAAATCGAGCCATAGACAAGTTTAGATCTTACAAAAGTAAGACCTTCCAGTCTGCTCCCCAATCTGTTTTTGCCATGGCTTTTTGATGTTTGTCCCTGAGGTATCTAATATGTGGAGGGAAAGTACGCTTACGGTACAGAATAATTTCTAAAAATTTGGCCTCCTCCACAACCATGACCCATGACAAGAGAGCCATCAAAATACAGTTTTGGGTTGTCATAAAATGTATGTAATTGGCAAAGTACATATGAACAGTTTTAGATTTAGAAAATCTGAACCTATTTTCTTCTGACCATTTTTGAAATCAGCTGAGGCATTTCTGTAATTGACATTTAACAGAATGCAGACTGTTTAATCTATAGCTGTTTACAAAGTTATCGACATATAATGAACAGTCAGTTTGGGGATTAAGGCATTTGATTAACTGTGATGATGAAATGAGTCAGTGATGTAACTATGAAATTTCTTTCAAAATGTTTGATTTAAAACTTAAGGTAGGTAAGCAGCCCCTTAGACTTAAGGTTGAATAGGTCATCCATTATGTCATACTTTCTCTAATTTAAATTTGATGGTTACTATATGTTCTTTCTTTATTAAAGCTTCTCTGATAAATGTTTCAAGTCTGAGTAGATGGTCGGTTGTGCTTCTCTGGTGTCTGGATTCACATTGAAAGTCTGATAGTAGTTTGTTGGATTCAAGATACCAGAGGAGTCCATCATTTATCATTAATTCCTAGGTTTTGCAATCACAGTTTACAATCGTATATACATGTGTAATGTAACTGAACTCCTCATACACTGCTAAAGATCAACACATGAAACTCTTGTATTAATAATAATCTGATTGGTAATAATTGTGCCAACACTTTTTGACTTTTAATCAAGCCCCAAGAGGGGATTTCCACATAAATTTCAAATAACTCAGGGTTTGCATGTCTTACATGTCTAAAAATCTGAATGTGTGATCACTGACCAAGTGTTAACAAGATTCAAACTGGGACCTCCTGGATGATGCCACAGGGTCATTCCTTACCCCAGGGATTTACTTCCTGGGTCAAAACAGAAACTATTGAGATCTCTAACATATAACCAATTATACACTCACTGAGCATTACAGGATATTAACCATGGGCAGTGCTGGATTACCTAATACCGGTAGGCAGACTAAGCACATGCTTAGGGCACCAACAACAAAAAATGAGAAATTATGGGGGGGGGGGGGGGGGAACACCATAATCTTTTCAGTGCTTAGGGCCTCTTAGCGTCTTAATCTGGCCTGACCCTGGGGTACATCCCATATCCCCTGGGATTTAGCCCCTGGGTCATAACATGGAAACTATTGAGAGCCCTACCCTATAACCATATATACCAGGGTTGCAATTAATGAATGTCCTGGTGTATTATATGCCTGACTTCTTCTCCAGGACATCCATAATTATACCAATGGGCAGCCTTCGGACTTTATTGCACCTATATGCCCAAATAAAAAACTTCTGTCATCCCAACTATTCCAAAATGGAACTTATCTCTGCCACTAAAGCAAATTAATTGTGCCTTTTAATTACCATACCAAATCACATGTCATCTCCTACCTGGTCACAATTACCCTGGCAAGCTTGGATGGATACTGGTAAGGGAAAAACTAAATCTAAGATGTTAGTCATTGATTTATGCATATCTTAGCAAGCTGTCCATGAAAAAAAATTTGTTTATTCCCACATCAAGCCTATCTACTGCGAAAAGCATTCAAAAGGATAACTGTCAGCTCTTGCTAAAAGTACATGTGCACTAAACTTGCAAGTTCTAATACAGTCTGGTTATTAGGAGTACTGACAACTAAAGATGTATACTTCACAACCTTACTGTGTGGCAGACTTCAAAGGGTACGTGCATAAGTCATTTGAAGTTTAGCTGAGACACAGTTACTACTTAGATATTGAATACCATCCATACCATGTAAGACCTTACCAGCTTTAAGTAAGTCGAGTTCAAATGTACAAGGCTGTTTTAGTAATGGTGAGAAAGTTACAAAATGACAGAGTATTATGATGAACTGATTAAACAGACCTTGGAAAGTCATCCTGAAACTAGCTTGTACATATACTTAAACTACTCCCTCATATTAGCATGCCCAGATGATTCGCAATCCCGCTTATGATGTGGAGGAAAGTGTGGACCAAAAATAGACTCATATTTGCTTAACATTAAAAAGAAAATCGTTGGTCAATGAAGTCGGATATATCACTCATTTTATCATCAAAAATAGCTATCAGTGTATGGAAATCTGGCAATATTGTCATGAAATTTGCAAATTTGAATGAGAAGTCACATATTTTTTTTTCCTAAACAAAAATATTTTCTCAATAAATAAGACAATGTACAACAAAATACAGATCAATGAAAAAGTTGGTAAATGCCTAATGGTGGCAACACTGTATGAAAAAAATACCAATTAAAGAAGTATTGTTAGTGGAATTCATGTTTTAATTTTATCTTTTTCTTGGGTTTCAATGTAATTATCATAAATATGATATGCCCTAATCTAATAAAACATGAAAAGAGTTAATCAACTATCGCATCGATGCCCTCGAACATTTCCTTGGGAACCTAATCAATTGCTTACTCTGTGGCTAAATTGGTTTCATTTTGACAACTGTTGAGAATTGAATGGTCCTCAACATCACGACACAACCTAATTAACTGAATAAATGTCTCCAGCCTTTTTACAGCATATGAAGTCAACAGCCTATTACAGTATATGAAATCTCCAGCCTATTACAGCATATGAAGTCTCCAGCCTATTACAGAATATGTATTCTCCACCCGATTACAGCATATGAAGTCTCCAGCCTATTACAGTATATGAAGTCTCCAGTCTATAACAGTATATGAAGTCTTCAGCCTATTACATCATATGAAGTCTCCAGTCTATTACAGTATATGAAATATCCAGCCTATTATAGCATATGAAGTCTCCAGCCTATTACAGTATATGAGATCTCCAGCCTATTACAGCATATGCAGTCTCCAGCTTATTACAGTATATGAAGTCTCCAGCCTATTGCAGCATATGAAGTCTCCAGCCTATTACAGTATATGAAATATCCAGCCTATTACAGTATATGAAATCTCCAGCCTATTACAGTATATGAAATCTCCAGCCTATTACTGCATATGAAATCTCCAGCCTATTACAGTATATGAAATCTCCAGCCTATTACAGTATATGAAATCTCCAGCCTATTGCAGTATATGAAATCTCCAGCCTATTACAGCATATGAAGTATCCAGCCTATTACAGTATATGAAATCTCCAGCCTATTACAGCATATGAAATCTCCAGCCTATTACAGTATATGAAATCTCCAGCCTATTACAGCACATGAAATCTCCAGCCTATTACAGCATATGAAATCTCCAGCCTATTACAGCGTATGAAATCTCCAGCCTATTACAGCATATGAAATCTACAGCATATTACAGCATATGAAATCTACAGCCTATACTAGTATATAAAAGGTTCCAACATCGTAGTAACACCCAATTGCAAATTTGAAAATAACTTGCAAGTTCTAATAAAATGTACATATTTTTGATTTCTCTCTTTCTTTCTGATCTGTTTTTTTAATTTTTGTTTAATCCAGATGTACTGTTCTGGGGACAGTGCAACATGCCACCTGTGCTTATTAGTAAAAACAACATGGAACTGTATTAAATCATTTCCATGTGTTATCGATGAACAACTAGTGAAATTTAAAATCGCTATCTTCAAGAATGAACTAGTGCAACAATATTTATGTGGCTGTATCCAGTGGTTTATGAGCTATGAGGCTTTAGTTCATTGTGTTTGTTTACAATGGATGCATGTAGTTTAATACTGAGAGGGAGGCAAACTAAAATTGTACTGATGCATGAATCTGTGTGTACTGCATCTCAACTGGATTTATATTAAAAGTCTGCCATCAATTTAGCAACTTAACTTGACTTCTTATGATGTAGCATCCATTAATATTAAATCCATTTTACGAATATTTGTGTAGGACAAAGGAGATTATATTTCTCATGCATTAATGAAGGTAGGTAGTACTGCCCTCCCCCCACCACTATGTTAACCAAAATTTGTTTCCATCACTATCTCACACCCTCACTTATGCTGTGATCAATGTTTATGGACCCTGTTGCTCGTGAGTTGCTGAGAAGGGGGTGAATGTACATATATTCATAACAATTCATGATGTAACAACATGATTGAAGGCCAGATTAACAAATAGAGGATCTCAAATGGGTAATGATTTAATATAAAATGTATGAAACTCATTGAATAGTTTCCAGTTTTTGTGAACCAAGGCAAGGCTTGCAAAAACTGAAATTTTTTCAAAGAGTTTCATAAATTTTATATTAAATCATTACCCATTTGAGATTCTGTTTATCACATAGTTTTTATTTTAGTGGAAAGAGTTTATATAGAAAGAAGAACTGATGATTTTTGTATTTCATTCAATTCCGGACTAGACGCAGCACCTTTCAATTTTTGCGCACAAAATAATTGTCACATATGTGAGTTGATACCCAGTAACATTTAAAAGTAGATTTTGTCACAAATCACAATTCAAAGAGCAACTGCCCTTCCAAATCAATAGAACATTTGACACAGACAACATCATTTTTCAACATTGGATCTCCGATGGTAATTCCTGTGTGATGTCACATAGTTCACTCGGGTCAGGTCAGCCCAAGTAGTCGACATGCCATATGCATGGATTTTGATGACACTGTTTACAACGTTTCCACCGAAAAGTGTGCCAATTCCACTATGGACATTCACCACAGATGCAGTATTGGATACAGCAGAAAAATAGTAGCATTCCAGTTGTTGGATATTCATGTGAAGGGATGATTACTGGATGCAGAAATTTTACTAAATCTAGACTAAAAAGGTGTTTCAGTGTACAATAGTGAATCAAGTTTCAATGTTTTGGTGATCAGATATTTGCATTATGTTTTACTTGGAAGAATGCTGTGGTTGGATAACTTTCTGTCAGTGGGAAACCAGCATCTGTCAACATTCTTTTCATAAGAGAGGTGACTTTATTTACTCCTATAGGTTGACATTTAAACCACACTTGTCCTGTGGGTATGGTGCAATATACACATGTTCTTGTTTTAGGTTGACATTCAAAGAATTCTACATAGGGTAAACTGGCCATATTCTGACGTAAGTGACTACTACTGTACGTTTTTGTTATAAATGAACGTTTTTTCCCAATGTCCATTGGGTTACCAATTGGAAAGAAAGCCACCATCTTGTTGATAGTAATCGTAAAACAAAAAAGTTCCAGAAGGCGGGACAAGGAAAATGTCCCCAATTTAACAAGTGCTGAAGCTCAACATCGTTTAACATTTGGCGTGCGCCAATTATAAATAACCTTTGTCTATTTCGCCTACTTGTCAATCTAGAAAATGTTGCAAGGAAACAACTTTTTTTTTTTACACAGAGATCTAATGTAAGCTTAATAGTGAAATAGGTAAATATTATGAGCATAATATGGTGCAGTTTCACACCAAGCCCTCAATGTCTTAATGATGGTTGCATTTACAGTGACACTTTTCAGTAATTTAACATCATTTTGATGTGATGAAAGTTTCCCTTTTAACGAGCTAGCACATCTTTATGAGTCAGATATTTGAGAAGTTAAGAGATGGAGAATGTCCAAATTTGTGTGATTTTTCATCTGGTCAGGCAATGTTACAGTTGCCCCAGGCCACCAGTATTTTCAAGACTGAACCTTTATTGATACATTATCATGCCAAAGGGAAGATGCAAGCAGATATTTCTATAAGTATGTAATACTTTTCACGAGAAAAATGTTGGCAACTTAGATTCCTGTTTTTCCAATGTGGTCGTTCATAGCAGTGTCGAAATGAATATTGTGCCAAGAAATCATGGCTGCTGGTCACGTTCTGCGGGTGGTCGCTCACAATAGTGCGTTTATATAATAAAATTGATCCATGCATTACGATTGTGGTCGTAAATGACAGGTGGTCGCTCATAGCAGAGGTCGCTCAAGACAGGTTTTACTGTACTTACTGGGCATGAAAAGACAAATGCCTGGGAGCAGTCCTTGTTACCCTCAGGGACCTAACCAAGAGGCTCAAGCTTCAGGGTGAAGGTCAAATCGTGGAATGATGCTACAATAAAGAAATCACCATTTGTCTGTATTTGAAAAACATTTGGAAAATTGACATGAAAATGATCCATTTTTTTAACTGTGGATCAGGGGATTCAGTTAAAATGACCTTTTTCAGTATTGATTATACACTTTTCAGTATGAAGAAACTGGTCAATTGCATGCAAAACAAATCAGAAATTTCAACTTAAAACTTCCTTAGAAAAAAATCCTGGATCAACTACTGTCTTACCCTGCGCCAAGAGAGAACAGTATTGGTTTGTCTAGTGCCATAAGCAGCTGAAAGGCCCTGTTCATGTTTTCATATGAGAATTCATTGGTAGCATCAGATATAACTACACAGTTGGGATTACTGGTGTCCACTCCCTCAAAGTCTGGAACACAGTCTGTAAGAAAGAGCTGTTATTATAATAACTGGACCTAGCATCGACAAATAGTTTTCTTTAAATAGTGTGTATACCTGCCATATTCCCAGACAGTGTTGGGAGCTTTTTTGAGACTGAAAAAGTGTGTTTTGAGGTTCCAAGGGGGGGGGGTCAGTGCTCGTGACCAAAAAAAAAGTGATGTCTAATGGAGAATAAACTATCTCTTCTATAAGCCATTAGAAAATGACTGGAAATTCAAATCTTAATAGAAGAAAATAACTTATGTTTTCTTTAAAGCATTTAATATACTTACAAACAAAAAATAGTAGGTAGACTTTGCATTGTCAAATATCATCACCACACACATACACATACATGCAAACACTTGCATAATCACAACCACACTGACATTAAATAAAAAAATACACCAGATTTCTGTCTTTAAAATCCATTGGATGGCAAAATATAGTTTTAATAGATGCAGTCTTTGCTGTTCTCAATAGTTCAGTGGGGGGAGGGGTTAAAGGTAATGCTAGTGTCATTAGAGTTCATCTTTGCACTCATTAGAGACCGGATTCGCTGAGTGAATCCTGGTCAAAACTGAGTTGTTCTTGCTGGCCATAACGTTAGCATTGACAAAGCTGTATCTGATGCAGTTCAACCACGAGATATGCTTGTCTCTACACAGCAAAGAAAATGTACATCACATTAGGGACTGACCATTTCATTAGGGGTGGGGGCATCATTTTTCAAGCTTTATGGGGACATTAGGGACTGACCATTTCATTGGGGATGGGGGCATCATTTTTCAAGCTTTATGGGGACATTAGGGACTGACCATTTCATTGGGGATGGGGGCATCATTTTTCAAGCTTTATAGGGACATTAGGGACTGACCATTTCATTGAGGGTGGGGGCATCATTTTTCAAGCTTTATGGGGACATTATAGGTAATACATGTACATCAGCAATAAATGCCTCTGTCCAGTACGAATCAACTGTGTAAACATGAGCTGTGCTTATTACTGTCTTTCAATCTATTTCACAGCTAAAATCATCCTGAAAAAAACAGATATAATATAGAAATCCATGCCCTGAATAGGTGATAACGGCTAGGTAGTGTCAAGACAGATTGATGAAATAGTTAAGATTGCTCCAATAAGCAAGTGGAGGAATCTACCACACATACATGCATACATGTATGTATATATATATATATATATATATATCGTAGGTAAGGCAGTAAATTAGTGTCTTGATATTCATGCAAATGAGGTAATAAATTCACACTTAGCTGAGTTTGTAAGTATCTTAGTGGCATCATAGTAAATTTTTACCTGGATGTACAAGCAGATGGGGTCTAAGTCCTCTTTGTCGCAGAATACTGCAAACAGCTGGAATTGGAGCAAAAATCTCGTTCTCATTCAACTCAAAGCCAAGCTTTTCCAATTTTGCAACCAGCTTTCTGCGAGTGGTTGTTGTCTCATTTGTGCAGAATCTCACTGGAATGCCTGAGGCTTTCAACCTTTCAACCAAAAAATTAAAACTAATGAATACTAAATTGTAAAAACATTTTACTGCATTTCTCCTGTAATAAGCTCATTGCAAGAGCTCATCTTGTAAATTTTTATTTTCAGATTGGAGGAAAAAATAATTTTTAGATAAAGAATTTATAAGAGCATCATCAAACACTGCTTTATTTTGGGAGGATTATAGAAATGGTGTGCATTAAGACTTGTATGACCCTTACTGCACATCTGCACCAACCACATATCTAACCTATAATTTTCAAATAAAATCCTCCAAGCGGTAAGAGTGGAAAAGTTTTGTCACAGATAGACAGTCAGTCAGATGGACACATGGGGGTACCAACAATATCCCTGCTCTTTGCAGGCCTAGAGGAAAAAAAAAAGTTAAATTTTATTGCACATCTATATAAGCCACATATCTAGCCTACAATAAAATAAATCCTCCAACCAATGTATGAGAAGAAGCAATGAGTAATTTCCGAAATAATCCCTTTATTCAAGTTCTTCAAGAAATTCCCAAAAAAACTGGCTAGAGGAAAAGTTAAGTCTTTTGTACATCTATTCGAACCATATACATAGTTCCAATATAATCCTCCATCTGATGTGGGATGAGAAGCAATAATGCACTGAATTCTCCAAATACCTCTTTTTTTAAAAAATTTCAAACAATTTCCCCAAAAATGGACCAGTGGGAAGATATAAACCGTACCAAGCATCTGGATTCAACCACATATCTAGCCTAGAAAGTTTCAATAAATCTTCCAACCAATTTAAGAGAAAAAGCAATGACAAGTAGAGTTCTCAAAATACCCCCCCCCCCATTTTGACAATTTTCTTTATCAAGAAATCTCCACAAAAATGGACCAGCCAAAACCAAGTAAAACCTTACTACACATCTGTACCAACCACTTATATCTGGCCTACAAAGATTCATTGAAATCCTTCAAGCGGCCTGACAGGAGAAGCAATAACAAGTATTGTCATGCATAGATGGACACACAGACAGACTGACACATGGTGGTTACAACAATATTCTTGCTCTTCGCAGAAGTATGAGGATAATAATAAAAAGTGTATGAAAACTTACACACATGGATTGATGGATGGATAGACAGGAGTATACAGATAGAGGTGCGATTTTATTATTAGGTATTTTATAATATATTTTCATTTTTATGATATCATAAATTCAAATAATATATACAGTGTATATATACATACATATATATATATTCAATTTTATGTTATAAATTTTACATTTATATTATTATTTCATTGAATTTATTTATCATAACTATATTATCATAACTATATTCAAATTTATGATTACAAATAGTGTTGAATTTATGATATAAATTATTTTTATTACATTATAAGTTACTCTTTATATGGGGAACTGTTTTACTATTCTGTGTTTTTTTATTTTTTTTAAATTGAATATTTTATATCCAAAAATCTATTTTATGTCAGTTTGGTTTGGTCCAATTCGGGAATGAATCATACCGCAGATTCAAGATATCTTACAATCAGGATTGGAATCAGTATGAATGTATGTATGCATGGTGTTTAATGGAACATCAGCACAATCCTGGCTATAAAGTGCCAGTAAAAAAGTGAAGTTTCATAAATGTAAAGGTAAAAGTTCAAAACAAATTAGGAAGATAAAACCATACAAATAAACATAAAAAATACAGTCCAACAAGATAAAAGATGAAAGGGAAATATTTTATAATTCTTTGCAAGATGTATCAAATACCAAGAGTCCCTAGAAAGGACTGATGCTCTAAGGGGCAAAAAGAATTGTCAGGAAATCAAGATAAGACCATTTCTTCCTTTTAACCATGTCGACCATTTTGAATGATGAAAACACGTGGTTTTACATCATTTCATTTGTGCTGCAAGATGGTGACTAGGTAAACAACAGCTGAGAAGTACTTTGTCAAAATCAGTGAATATCATATGATTATTCATTCACCTAGGATTTATTTATCATGGATATTGTTCATCTATTGTGCTTAAATGTTTTGTTAAATGCTCATTGTTACTGATGCTGTTAAAAATTGTATTATTTTTAAAAAATACTTACAAGAGTTCTGCATACAAATAAAATGGTGGTAAATCTAATAATGTCAATACTGTAGAAAATTTTAGTTTTCTGGATTCACGCAAGAAGATATTCATGATGTGGAAGTAAATTCATACAGAAAGGTAATCCCAATTTCATCCACATCAGAGAAAATCAAGACAGTATCCCCATCCATGTCAGGAACAACTCATCACTGAAGCAGATGAATGGGCTTAGGTTTAATTTCCAACTCAACAAATACTCATAGCAACATAGGTATGTGTCCAAAATCTCTACTTTACATGAAAATAATGTTACACCTCTAGGTCTTAAAATAATGCAACAGAAAGTAAATGAAACCAGCAATATAAGTAAAATCAACAGGCAATTTATTTCTAGACAATTAAAGTGAAAATTCAAAAGACACTTACAGTAACATGAATTATAATTCAAATAATCCAATAATCCTAAGTGACCTAATCACAAGTCCTAAATATAGAATGTTCCGAATGAATTCCAGTAGCCTTGAATGTCCTGATGTGTCTGTAGTCTTGCATGTTCTGATATGCCCGAATGATGTAATCCAGTATATGTTTGAATAAATTCACATATATCCAGAAGTCAAGTATTAATTCAATATGAGAATGACCACTTTTAGTAATTCCAATGAATATTTCAAATAAATAATTCCTCTCCATAAATTTGCTCTAATTTTCACAACTGTAACATCTGATTACTACAATAAATTCCTGATCTTAAGAATATGAAGTTCAGTATAGGAATGAAATCTTGTTTACCAAACCTGTATAAATATAAGGATAAGTCACCTGACAGAATATTTCAGAATATGAGTAACTCTAACAGAGATTTCCTGTGCGTATCTGATTTTTCTCACATTCAGATATGGAACCTTCTAAACTAATTGTTAAATGCTATGTAAACAAGACTGACCTTGAACTCAAATGCAGTAAATATGTTGTTTACAAAATGACAACTTACCTCATGGACACATATAAATTTAATATACATAACAATAAAGTTAAATGTACTGAATTCCCATCAACAAATACCATTTTATTTCAGGGCAGTGGATGCTTGGCTTGGACTTATAATGGATTCCTTGAACTGCGTTAAGACATAAACAATACTGGTAGATCTAACACCAGCACTGTCACCACAGCCTTCCTCAGCTTGGCCTATAACCCCAACTCCTATCAGTGCCTGCCAAGCAAAGTTATAACTAGCCCTGGTAGACCCAGATACACTTTATCAAATTGTAGAAGACAATGCCACTAATCAAGATAATGAAAATGCAAATATATGTAGTGCTAGCCAAGCAAGACCCCACTTCTTTACACCTTCACCTGCACAGGCAGGCACAAGACACATAGTGCCTAAATATATAACACCTGTAACACCTCGCTCTCTCCAAGCCCAGGTAGATACATATATACTTCATCAAAGTGTAGAAGACAATGACACTAATCATTGTGAGACTTCTTTCAAACACAATGCAAGTCACAGTTCACAGTGCCATGGAAAATTATGTTCTAAGTGACCGGAGTTATAATCATGGATCTTAATCTATATGTGCATGTGTATGTATGTATGTATGTATGTATGTATGTATGTATGTATGTATGTATGTATGTATGTATGTATGTATGTATGTATGTATGTATGTATGTATGTATGTATGTATGTATGTGTATGTATGTGTGTGTATGCATGCATGCATGTATGTATGTCTATATATATGTATGTCTATCTCTCTCTCTCTCTATATATATATATATGCCTGTCTATATCTATATGTGTGTGTGTATATATATATATATATATATATATATATATATATATATATATATATATATATATATATATATATATATGCATGTATATGTATATATATATATGCATGTATGTCTATATATATATATATATATATATATATATATATATATATAGTTTCAAGGCAATCCTAACAGTAGTTCAGAAGGAGTAGCAATAACAATCTTGTGCTAAAGGACAGACTGGCATCAGATGACAGATCAGTACCATTTTCATTTAAGACCAAGTAAACATGATAAAGAGTCTTTTAGTGAAAACCGGATGCTGATATGCCCATCCATTCAGAAGGAGTAGCGATAACAAGATTTTCAAGATGGCTGCCATAGTGGCCATAATGGATGTCAGATCTGCCCCATTTTCATTTAGGTCCAACTAGACATCATAAGAAGTCTTGTAAATGAAAACCCCATGTCAATATAACTTACCGTTCAGGAGGAGTAGCAATGACAAGATTTTCAAAATGGCTGCCATAGGGCCATATTGGAATTTAGATTGACACCATTTTCATTTAGGACCAAGCAGACTTCATAAGAAGTCTTTTAGTGAAAACCCCATGCTGATATGACCATCCATTCTTGCAGAGTAGCGATAACAAGATTTTCAACGTGGCTGCCATGACCACTATATTGGACTCCAGATCAGCACCATTTTCATTTAGGACTAACTAGACATCATATGAAGTCTTTCAGTGAAAACCCCATGTTGATATGACCATCCATTCAGGAGTAGTAGCGCTAACAAGATTTTCAAGATGGCTGTCATGACTGCCATATTGGATCTCAGATCTGCACCATGTTCATTTAGGACCAAGCAGACATCATAAGAGGTCTTTTAGTGAAAACCCCATTTTCTTATGACCATCCATTCAGGCGGAGTAGTAATAATAAGATTTTCAAGATGACTGCCATGGTGGCCATATTGGACCCCAGATCTGCACCATTTTCATTTAGGACCAACTAGACATCATAAGAAGTCTTTTACTGTATACCCCATGTTGATATGACCATCCATTCACGAGAAGTAGCAATAACAAGATTTTCATGATGGTCACTGTGGTGACCATATTGGATGTGCGCGCAGCACCATTTTCATCTCGGACCAACTAGACCATGGGATGATTGTGTGTGTAAAGTTTCATGGCAATCCTCCAAGTAGTTTAGGAGGAGTAATGATAACAAACTTTTGTTAATGGACAGACAGATGACGGATGACAGACCATTCCATAAGTTAATCTGGTCTATGACCAGTAGAGCTAAAAAATAAAAGTACCAAAATAAATAAATAAAATCTTTCAAAACTAAGGTGAAAATATTTGTCATGCAAACTGCCTTCAAGCTTTTCTCTGGTAGAATATCATAAAAAAACTGCTTAACTGAGTTCAAACAATAAAAACTCTGTCTCAATGAGTGGAAGTCAATACACTCGACAAGAGTTTGTTCCAATGTCAATGGACAGGATAGAAATCAGAGAAAAAGAATTTTACATGATCTCCAATGGGTTATTTTCATGGCAAACAACTGCTTTCAGACAAATGCACAGATCTTCAGAAAACTGTCACTAGATGACATTTTAATGAAGGGGAG
Organism: Margaritifera margaritifera; assembly: GCA_029931535.1. Lineage (NCBI taxonomy): Eukaryota > Metazoa > Mollusca > Bivalvia > Unionida > Margaritiferidae > Margaritifera > Margaritifera margaritifera. The sequence continues at coordinate 4,689,572 of JAQPZY010001635.1, forward strand.
TGATAATTGGTTGGGAAAAGAGTTGAAGCAGATGATGACTGTTGACAATTATGTCATACAGATATAGTTATACTTTTATGCTTTTTATAATTACTCCCTAATTTACCTTAATTAAAACCTTCACTTCTTGTCATCTTCCACCATTTATTCCCATTCAACTGTGCCTTCCCATATGTGGTGCAGTGGTTAATAAGCTGAACTTGCAACCAAAGGATGCAGGTTCAAATCCCACCACTGGATCAGCCCAGGACTGGCTACCATGCTGTGTCCTTGGGCAAGGTACTTTACTCCAATTACCTCAGAACTAAATAACCTACCTATGTTACTGTGCCTTAAAACACCAAATATCAAAACCCACTGTCCGTGAAGCAGTATTTAAGAATGTTACTATTTAGCAGGCAGTGGTTTTATTTGCATTGATCTATTTTTTTTTCTTTCACTATTTATATACATACTGGCACAATAAATACAAGCAATTTTCAGTATCTACCTTTTCATTTTATTCACTCAATTTTGAAAATGCACTCCTCCTCTCTCTCTCTCTCTCACTATTATCTCTATTTCTGACATCACCAATCAATATCGAATCTAGTTACACACATCTGTGAACCACTGTTTAAACTTAGAACATGGCCTAGCCATGGGCTACCAGAAATTAGAACATATGAAAGATCAAATGAGAAAGCCTTTATCATTCAATATAAACAGGAATCAACACTACAACAGCTTGAAATATTCCACATATGTACAATAAATTATTTTTTCACATATCTTCAAAAAGTATTTCATGTAACTGAAGACAAGAAATAAATGCTAAAACAGCTACCATTTATCTGCTTGTGTTTAACCATCAAAAGACAAACTTCGGTAGCACAAAACCTGCAATTGTGCCATCAATGTTGTCAGCAACATATGAAAGAAATAAGTTCTTCTGAAGCCTATATTTGTTTGTTATGCTTCAAATATTACTTTGTTTCCTGTCCATTTAGCAGCAGTCCAGACTTTTGTCTTATCTTGCTCAGACTGTATCCACACAGAAAAGTTGCAGATATCAATATAGTCAAAAATATGGCCAGCAAGAGTCCCTTGATCGGACTTGCACTGTACTGGGCAAAAAGAATTTCCAGGAATTCAAGATAAGACCATTTTTTCTTTTTAACTGCCGAGTGTTTAAACCATCTCTGATATTCTTCAGCGATAACAATATTTTCAAATTAGCTGCTGTGCTGACATACTGGATGTCAGATTGGGATCATTTTTATTTAGGACAAAGTAGAGATCATTATAAGTCTTTTGGTGAAAAAACCATGTCATAATGACCATCCATTCTGGGGGATTACTGACAACTAGATTTTCACAACAGCCGTCATGGCAGTCATACTGGATGTATGACTGGCACCATTTTCATTTAGGACCAAATAGGTATCATAAGAAGTCTATAGCTATCCATTTGGAAGTGTGTATCGATAAATGTATGGTATCATATCTTCTGTATTGCGATACTTATCGATATGAGCAGCGCTGAGCACCTTTTTTTTCCATCCACTTGTCCAGGGCAAGTGGTTTCAGAAAATTCACTTGTCTCACCTACCTTTTCACTTGTCCCAAATTTAAGTCACTTGTCAAGATTTGATGAGATGTTTGCACTTTAATCCATAGAAAGAACAAATGAAATAATCTACAACATTGTTATGTATGATGTTTATATAATATTATAAATATTTTAGGAAATTATAAATGTTTCTTCACTTTAATATTTGCTTAAATCTTAATGTTATCAGGAAAAACATGTTTAACTAGTGTCCTTGAATTAGGTTGTTTTGATCAAGGTTGAATTTTGTTTACAAGTAAAATTCCATTAAGATGACACATGTTCTAGAACATTCTGTCATGTGACCAATCTTTATATATGCCATGTTTGGTGGACATTTATTCAGTTTTGACATTACCATCAGTCTTGTAAAGAGCTATTACAGTTGTGAAAATTCATTCCAAATTCTAAGAGAGGAATTATTTTAAATATTCATTGGATTATAACAGTGCTCATAAACTTTTGGATTTTGGATTTTTAATTGATGATTTTGGAATTTAACTGAACTTATTCAGAGATTTTGGAATACTTCATTTTGACATCAGCACATCAAGATTTCTAGTACATCAGGACTTTGGAGACCATTAGCACATCATAACATTCAAGGACACAGCCGTGAATTCGGAACATTCTATATTTAGGACTTGTGATTAGAACAATCATTCTTATTGGATTATTAGGATTTCAAAACGCATTACTGTAAGTGACTTTTTTGATTTTTCATTTTAATTATCTAGTAATAAATTGCTTGTTGATTTTTTACTTGATTTGTTGGTTTCACTTTCTTTCTGTTACATTTTTCTTAGACCATAGAGTCGTAACAGAAATTGGGGGCTCGCCGTTCCGGGATTGAATTTCTTTAAAGCATATTAGAGATATTAAATTTATCTTTGAAATTCATATTGATTTTGTCTTGGAATTTTTTTTTGTTATTGTCTTTGGCAAAGATTTTTAAATAGAGAAATTTTTTGTGTGTGTGAAACCAACAAGCATTTACTATGGCATCTAATGTTCAGAATTTCATTTCAAAACCTACCCAGGAGGGGTTAGAGTGCATGAGAAAGGATGAGTTGCTCGAGCTTGCCAGAAAATACAGTCTATCTGAGGCAAAAGTATCATTGACAAAACAGGAGATAAAGATTATTTTGATTCAGTATTTAGTAGGAAAGGGAATTTTTGAAAATAGTGCTTTAAGTTTGAAGAGAAAGCCTGTATCTGGTTCTGACAGGAAATTAAGGGAATTAGAGTTAAAGAACCAGATAGATTTAGAGTTGGCAAAGCTTCAGATTCAGAGAGAGAGAGAGAAAGAAGAGAGGCAGATACAGATGGAGAGAGAGAAAGAAGATAGGCGGATACAGATGGAGAGAGAGAAAGAAGAGAGGCAGATGGAGAGAGAGAAAGAAGAGAGGCAGTTACAAATGCAGAAGGAAGAGAGGCAAATACAAATGCAGATGCAAAGAGAAGAAAGGGAAATGCAATTTAAATTAAGAGAATTAGAACTGGCAAACAGAGCACACTCCACTCCTTTAAACACAAGTCCAGGTTTTGATGTTACTAGATATATTAGGTTAGTACCCCCTTTTCAGGAAAAAGAAGTAGATAAATACTTTCTTCATTTCGAGAAAATAGCTGAAAACTTGAAATGGCCCAGAGAGCATTGGACTTTGTTATTACAAAGTGTACTCATTGGCAAAGCTCGTGAAGTCTACATTTCACTGTCAGTACAACAAAGCACTGATTATGATGTGGTTAAGGAGTACATCTTGAAAGCTTATGAGCTGGTACCAGAGGCATATCGACAAAGGTTTAGGAATTGTAGAAAAGAAACTGGACAAACTCATGTCGAATTTGCAAGGGATAAAGAACAACTATTTGATAGGTGGTGCTCAGCCAAGAAAGTTGATCAAGCTTATGATAATCTCAGACAGCTCGTATTAATTGAAGAGTTCAAGAGGTGCATCCATAGTGATGTTAAAACCTATCTTGACGAGCAGAATGTGGAAACTTTGGAAAATGCTGTTCGTATGGCTGATGATTATTCCTTGACTCACAAAATTTCATTTGGCAATAAGTCGTCCTCTCAGCAGTTTTCTGGTAAAAAAACCATTTCAATCTCATTCGAGTACTTCCAAATTTCACAACAGCACAACTGTTAGGAATCAAACATCTGATAAGACTGATCAGAAATCCTTATCTCTTCCTACGTGCACTTATTGTAAAACGAAAGGGCACGTTATTTCTGATTGCTTCAAGTTGAAAAATAAGCAACAGAGAAAAGACAGAGCTTTTCCAAATGCTCTTATTTCTACGAGGTCAAGGTCACGGTCTTGTATTGAAAGCAATACATTTGTTGGGTCAAACAAACCCCAGTCTGATTCTATTTTGGAGGCTTATGAACCATTCATGTCAGAAGGTTCTATATCACTTATTGGTGATTCTGCCAAACCTATCCCAATTAAAATATTAAGGGACACTGGAGCTTCTCAGAGTCTTTTATTATCAGGTACTTTGCCTTTGTCTGAGGAGTCTTCTTCAAGTGAAAGTGTTCTTGTTCAGGGAGTAGAGTGCGGCTTTGTAAATGTTCCTCTTCATTGTGTAAATTTGGCATCAGATTTAGTTTCTGGACCTGTGACTGTTGGGACAGTGACTTCTTTACCCATAGAGGGTGTTCATTTATTACTAGGCAATGACCTAGCTGGAGATAAGGTTGTGGTTAATCCACTTGTAACTGACAAGCCTTGTTTGGATCAGAAAGTTGATCCTGTCGAAACTGAAATCCCTGATTTGTACCCTGCTTGTGCAGTTACTAGAGCTATGGCAAAAAGAGCTCTTGAGATTGATGTTGATCAGGATATTATTCCTTTAGCTGACACATGTATTGGTCAGTCTTTTGATGAGGTCACTTTTTTCTCAGGTATTGATCAATCAAACGGTATTGATCACAGTGATCCTCTTTTGGCAACTCATTCTCTTTGTCTTACTCAGGGTGACAAACGACAATCCCTTGTCGTTGAACAGGAGCAAGATCCCGAGATATCTTGTTTGTTTCAGAGGGCTATTAGTGAAACTGAAGCCACACAAGTTCCAGTGTGTTACTTTGTGAAAAATGGGGTCCTTATGAGGAAATGGAGACCACCTGATGTACCCGCTGGTGACGAGTGGTCAGTGAGCTATCAAATTGTTGTTCCTAAGTCATATCGACAGGAAATTCTTAATTTAGCCCATGAAACTCCTTTGGCTGGTCATTTAGGAGTCCGTAAGACTTATCACAAAATCTTGAATCATTTTTATTGGCCGAAACTCAAAAGTGATGTTTCTAAATACTGCAGATCTTGTCACACTTGTCAAATGGTAGGAAAACCGAATCAGAAGATACCTAAGGCTCATCTGCAACCTATTCCTGCATTTGATGAACCATTTAGTAGAATAATAGTAGACTGTGTTGGTCCTTTACCTAAAACCAAGTCAGGCAACCAATACTTGTTGACCATCATGTGTACATCTACAAGATTTCCAGAGGCAATTCCTCTGAGAAATATAAAAACTAAAACTATTGTGAAAGCTTTGGTGAAGTTTTTTACACTTGTTGGCCTTCCCAAATCTGTCCAGTTGGATCAAGGGTCAAATTTTATGTCTGGAATTTTCCAACAAGTTATGCATGAATTAGGCATCCAACAGTTTAAATCTTCTGCCTATCACCCTGAAACTCAAGGTGCTTTGGAAAGATTTCATCAAACTTTGAAGAATATGATTCGATCATATTGCTTTGATACAGAAAAGGATTGGGATGAGGGTGTTCATTTGTTGTTGTTTGCTGTTAGGGAATCAGTTCAAGAGTCGTTGGGTTTTAGTCCCTTTGAACTAGTTTTTGGTCATACTGTCCGTGGACCATTGAAATTATTGAAAGAGAAACTTCTTTCAAATGAAGATTCAAAGATTAATCTTCTTGATTATGTCTCTGATTTCAAATACAAGTTGTCAAAGGCCTGTGAAGTAGCAAGAACTAATCTTCACACTACCCAGTCAAAAATGAAATTAAGGTATGACAGAAATTCACAGGAAAGGAGTTTTAAACCTGGTGACAGAGTTCTGGCTCTCTTTCCCATACCTCAGAATCCTCTTCAGGCTAAATTTTTTGGTCCTTATACCGTTGAAAAGAAAGTAAATGACTTAAATTATATCATTAACACTCCTGGGAGACAGAAACAAAAACAACTTTGTCACATAAATATGTTAAAGGAATATTTTGACAGAGATAGCCCAGCTAATTATTCTGTTAATTTAGTTGTACCTGTCGCACACAGTGAAGATATCAACGATGGAGTACAATCAGACTATAGTGACTCTGGTATAACCAGTCTTCGGAATTCAGAAATATTGAACAACCTAGACCAGAAACTTTCACATCTACAACAACAGGAAAGAAATGAACTAAAACAGCTATTACATGACTATGAGCACTTGTTTCCTGATGTTCCAACACGAACAAGTAAAATTTATCATGACGTTGACATTGTAGATTCTGCGCCTGTGAAACAGCATCCTTATAGGATGAATCCTCTCAAACAGAACTATCTGAAGAAAGAAATTCAGTATCTACTGGAGAATGATTTCATAGAACCAAGTAAAAGTAACTGGAGTTCACCATGTATTCTTGTTCCCAAGCCAGATACATGTAATACATTCCGTATGTGTACTGACTATAGAAAAGTCAACAGTGTCACCAAAACTGATTCATTTCCAATCCCAAGAATGGACGATTGCATTGATAAAATTGGAAATGCGGAATATGTCACCAAGTTTGACCTTTTAAAAGGATTCTGGCAAATTCCATTGACGGAAAGGGCAAAAGAAATTTCAGCATTTGTAACTCCAGATGGACTTTATCAATATAAAGTCATGCCGTTTGGAATGAAAAAATTCACCTGCAACGTTTCAACGTCTGATGAACATGATAACATTTGGTCTTGATAATTGTGACGCTTATATCGATGACGTCATTATCTACAACAACACCTGGGAAGATCATTTGGAAACCATTCGAAAATTCTTTGATCGACTCAGCGATGCGAATCTGACAATTAATTTGAGCAAAAGTGAGTTTTGCCATGCTTGTGTCACATTTTTAGGACATATTGTGGGACAAGGTCAAGTTAAACCTATAGAAGCTAAGGTCAAAGCTATCTCTGAATTTCAAGTTCCAATTAGTAAAAAGCAACTGATGCGATTTCTAGGTATGGCTGGATATTATCGGAAATTTTGTTCCAATTTTTCCAAAATTGATGAACCTTTGACAAGTTTATTGAGTAAGAAAACCAAATTTCATTGGTCTGACAAGTGTCAGGAATCTTTTGACAAGTTAAAGGCCATGCTTAAGAATGCACCAGTTCTTTCTGCACCAAATTTTAGCCAATCATTTAAATTATCTGTTGATGCAAGTGATGTAGGGGTTGGTGGAGTATTGATTCAGGAAGACAAAAGTGGTGTGGATCACCCTGTGTGTTATTTTTCTAAAAAACTAAACAAGCACCAGAAAAATTATTCCACAATTGAGAAGGAATGTTTGGCTTTGATATTGGCTTTACAGCATTTTGAAGTGTATGTTACCTCAGCTCTTTCTCCAATTATTGTGTACAGTGATCACAATCCCCTTACTTTCATCAGCAAAATGAAAGATAAAAATCAGAGATTGTTGAGATGGAGTTTGATATTGCAGGAATATAACATTGACATCAAACACATCAGGGGAAAAGACAATATGATTGCAGATGCACTCTCACGTGCCTAGAAATGTAATATTGCTTGATGTAATTAAGTCCAGTATCATAAAACATGTTCTTATGTAATTTTGGTTATTATAGTATTAGATATATATTCAAAAGAAAGCTTTATTATATAAATCTTTCTTTTTCTTTATGAGGGGAGGTGTTATGTATGATGTTTATATAATATTATAAATATTTTAGGAAATTATAAATGTTTCTTCACTTTAATATTTGCTTAAATCTTAATGTTATCAGGAAAAACATGTTTAACTAGTGTCCTTGAATTAGGTTGTTTTGATCAATATAATGTTTTCTCAATTTGAAGGTCAAGGCTGAATTTTGTTTACAAGTAAAATTCCATTAAGATGACACATGTTCTAGAACATTCTGTCATGTGACTAATCTTTATATATACCATGTTTGGTGGACATTTATTCAGTTTTGACATTACCATCAGTCTTGTAAAGAGCTATTACAGTTGTGAAAATTCATTCCAAATTCTAAGAGAGGAATTATTTTAAATATTCATTGGATTATAACAGTGCTCATAAACTTTTGGATTTTGGATTTTTAATTGATGATTTTGGAATTTAACTGAACTTATTCAGAGATTTTGGAATACTTCATTTTGACATCAGCACATCAAGATTTCTAGTACATCAGGACTTTGGAGACCATTAGCACATCATAACATTCAAGGACACAGCCGTGAATTCGGAACATTCTATATTTAGGACTTGTGATTAGAACAATCATTCTTATTGGATTATTAGGATTTCAAAACACATTACTGTAAGTGACTTTTTGATTTTTCATTTTAATTATCTAGTAATAAATTGCTTGTTGATTTTTTAATTGATTTGTTGGTTTCACTTTCTTTCTGTTACATTTTTCTTAGACCATAGAGTCGTAACAACATATTTATTTCTTAAAAGAATTTAATTTTTCAAAAACATAGGTTGATATTATACAGTTTCTTACATTGGAATTTTCACTTAAATTTGGAAGACATTATAATGTCATCTTAAAAAACAGAAGAAATAATACAATTTCCTAGTGCAAGCAAAATTGTATCCAGAACAAAGCAAAATTTGTATTAGTCAGGGATTATATTGAGAAAAATTTTGTTGTACACAAGCCCAAGAATCTTTCTGACATCATTTATATTATGATGTCATAATTTTGATAATGTTAACACTTTCTCAAAACACATCTGCTGGAGGTAAACAAACCCCAAGCGGGCATAGTTTTTCCTGTTTTTTTTCCCCCGACTAATAACTGCAAATTCTCTATGTAGATACAGTCTGGGCAGGCCAAGACTTTCGCTGACAACTGTGTCACACTTACAGGTACCAGCAAAGCTGTGAGCACCTACACTCATTCGCAACATCCTTGTCTATTTCAAATAACTTCAACTCTCTGAAAGAGACTCGGAAGTAATCCTAGTAATACTTCCCAAGTTGGTATGTAGATGAAAATCTCTGGCTAGATGTGTGAAGAACAGATTCTAATAAAATGATAGGTGATGAAAATAACACTTGACAATGTTTCAACATTTAATGAAATACCTGCACTTTTAAATTTTAATGTTATTCCTGCAACTTTGTAATTAAAAAAATGAAGAAATTGAAAAGTTCCAATAGCATGAAACTGATGCTTATGTTGCTGTTAGTGATGACATGTCATCTAGTCATTGTGATATCAGTGAAGTTATTAGACATAATAACATCCATGGTCTTGAGGGCAGTTCAAAATGGCCATTATTTATCATTCCGAACATCCTCATCTCTTTCCAATGTGAGGCGAATAACTTCAATTCCTTGGAAGAGACTTGGAGGTAATCATAGTGATACTTCCCAAATGGGCAAGTTTTTGGCAGATGAACATATTCAGTAAAGATAGATATGAGAAAAAAAGAGTCTCATAAAATGATTGGTCTTGAAATTAACACTCAACAACATTTAAACAATCAGTGAAATACCTGCATATTTAATTTTTAATGTTATTCCTGCAATTTTATAATAAAGCTTTAATTATTTTCAACCATTGCTGTTAGTGATTAAACGTTATCTATTCATTGTGACGTAATAACATCCACGGGCTTGAGGGCAGTTCAAAATGGCCATTATTACAGTCGAGGTTTTTTCGAGCATGTGATGGAAAAGACCGAGAATGTTCCGATTGTACCTACACTTTCTTGAGTTACCTCCTCTGAAAAGAGGACGTCAAGCAAGCTGTATCACCAACCTGTACTGCACAAAACGTAGATACATGGCAGTACCTTTTAACGGCTTCTATTGAGCCAGGTATAGGTGTACCTCCTCCCGCTCCGCTATCATACAGGACCCCTGTGATGTCCAATAAAACGCCGTCAATCGTCCTCTCGTACCAGACGCTCATCATGTACCTGCACGACCTCAATCCTTATCTTCAACATGAATATATCGACTAAAACTATTGCAAAACATGCTCTTTCATAATTCCGACTTGAAGGTATACAGTACATGACCAAAAGTAAAGTGTCATTTAAAAAAAAATAATAATAATTAAAAAAAAACGCATGAATGAAAGAAAATCCGATATACTGTCATTTCATTAAATTGGATTTATAAGGTTTTAGATAGTTTTAAGTGCGAATAATCATTGTTATCTAATGTCAGTTTAAACGTTTGAAATTATACACTGGAATTTAAATTTTTCTTTTCTACCATATGATACTTTGTTTTTTGTTGTTGGTATTTTTTATATAAATTTTCTGATAACTCAGCCACAAGAAAATCATATTCCTATATTGCTAACATTTATTGTACACATTAATCAAACGGCGGCCGTGTACTAGCTTCTACAAAGACTATTCGCACGGCAGCCGTGTACCTATTACAGCAAAGACTATTCGCATGTTTTCATTTACGTCCGCTTAAGATATAATTTTCAATCAGCAATGTACTCTAAAGACAAACAGTGACCCAGAATGTTTTTAGTCATGTATGCGTAAAACTCCATTTCAGTCAGTTTGCCTTTTTATCAATCCAGAATGCTAGGAGTAGCTTTAATCTTAAGTACCTTTATATTTGCAGCCCACACTCTTATACAGACATGTACCTTTATATTTCCAGCCCACACTCTTGTACAGACATGTACCTTTATATTTCCAGCCCACACTCTTATACAGACATGAACAACAAAGAACATTACACACAAATAATTGAAATTTAAACTGAAACCTTCCAACAAACTTCAGAAAACCAAGAATATCATGTAATAAAACAGACAAGAACAACAAATAACATAAAACACAAATGAATGAAACTTAACTGAAACCTTCCAACAAACTTCAGAAAGCCAACAATATTATGTAATAACAAAGACAAGAACAACAAAGAACATAACACACAAATGAACGAAACTACAACTGAAACCCTCTAACAAGCTTCAGACAACCAAAACATGCTAAGATGCTATCATGGCTCGGTGCATCATACCTTGCACCAACATCCGGTGTGTATGCGTACATGTGCGCCCATGGCAGCACGTGCGTGTGTGATGGGGAAAAATAACGCACTTAGACATCGTTCTTTCTATATAGGATAGATAGAATGAAACTCTAAAAATTGTGATCTACTTAAAGCCTGTCCCCCAACATGAACAAGGATGTAGCACTAGCAACCAATTGCACACATAAGTGGCACTCCACGCCTTAAACAGGACACCACTATATGTTATAAAATAGACCTTAAGGGCAAAGGTCACTAATAATTTCCAACTTAGTCTCTATCGCCTAAGCGGAGATATAGACGCATAGGGTTAAAGTCAAGGAAACTCACCCAACGGGATTGTATGTGCAAAGGAGAGAGAGAGAGAGAGAGAGAGAGAGAGAGAGAGAGAGAGAGAGAGAGAGAGAGAGAGAGAGAGAGAGTCCTAAACTGGATAAACTTTACAACATATAAATAGAAAGAAGGCCATCAAACTCAGCTAAATATATCATCAAAATTAAAATAAATTTAAAACCTCATTCAAAATTCTATTTTGAAACTTCTTTTATTTTTATTTTTATAGGGAAAATACCCAACCAATATATCAATAATATGAGAGGACAGGGAATAAGTAGTATAATGGGCTCATATGGCGTCCAACGGGAATTAACAGTCACCCAGGTGGGTTGCTATGGGGTCATACGGGAATTTAACATTACGCCTTTATCAATGTTAAATTCCCATTAGACCCCATACAACTGTGTGAAATGTGGTCATACTGGAATTGAACATTACGCCGTGAGCCTCTATGGCGAGAATGAGAATTTAACATTACACTGTTATCAAATGGGTCTCTATGGGGTCTAATGTTAAATTTCCATTTAAACCCATAAAACTATGTCAAATGGGTCGCTATGGGATCATACAGGAATTTAAAAATACACCTTTATCAATGTTAAATTCACATTAGACCCCATAAACTATGTCAAATGGGTTGCTATGTGGTCTAATGGGAATTTAACATTAGTCCATAGGTTAGGCATGATGGATCTCTAAGAGGTCAAGGAGAAATGTTAAAAATAAACAATACACCATTTGGAGTGACCAACACCTAGTAATCTACTATCCAACACCCTACACTTACTATCCAGCACCCAGTTATCTACTATCCAACACGCCGTTGGAGTGACCAACACTCACTCATCTACTAACCATTGGGTAGGAGTGCTCACACTTACACAAGCATACTATCACTCACAAGGGTAGGAGTGCTCATACTCAAATATATTATCGCACCGGGGTAGTGGTTTAAGTTTTAGTTGTGAAAGACATAGACAAAGACATGCAAACATAAAATACAGATTATTTTGGCTATGATTGAGTAGTATCTCTGTTCAAGAGAACTGGGTGGCCCCGAAAAGGGCCGTTGGGGTGGTGAACTAAAGAGAATTAACACGGGTGTCAATGCTTTTTTTTTTTTTTCTTTCTCAAGCTTCTTCGCACTGCTGGCCCATAGACCAAGATTCTCTTCAGACATCCTTGCTTTTCCACATACACTCTTTGTTCGCAAAATAACCGCGTCTCTCTATATCATTTTGGACTCAAATGATTTTGAGGTTTGGGGGTTCCTCCAATCAGAACGTGTGTAACGTAATAATTCATCCAGTGTGTGCTTTCTATCTTCAGAATACAAAATATATATACCCCATGAGCGTTCCCACGATTTACCACTGCAAGTACATTATAACATGGCTGAAATGTAGATATTGTATTGGAGTGCACCTGCAGTGAAGACTTCTTAGGTTCAGAGTGACAGGGCGACTGCTGGTGCTGTAGCAAGTATTCTTCCAGAGGAGAATGACTTCAATTTGGCTTTGTGAGAATTTTTTATCTTCTTCGCAAGAATCTTTACCGGCACCACTTTCCCCTCATTCTCCATCATTACCAGACTCTGAAGGAAGAGTTAGAGTTTTTTTTTACAACGTCAGAAAGAAGAAGAAGAGACTTTTGTTCAACAACAAGAAGAGGAAAAGAGAAAGCTACCAGAAGAGATGGAAACTTTGAACAGTGAACAGAATGAAGAGGGTGAAAACACCTGAGAGAAATATATTAAATTTCTTTGGCGAAACCAAAGAGAAAGAGACCTTCACGCTCCAAGAATTCTAGACCTTCTAGGATTACATCGACGATCACCACTAAGATGCCAGCAGCGGCAGCAGTCACTTCTACCATTACAGCAGTAGGAACAGGACCTGGACCTAGAAAAGTTTTAAGACAGTTGCAACTAATGTTTTCAAGACCATACTTTTTATTCTCAAAACCCAACTGTCCTTTTCAGAGTCCATCCAAATCGCTCATAATAAAGATACTACTCCAATCATTGCTAAATAAAACAAAAAAGCTAAATAGATTTATCACAAAAATGTGTGTGCGTGTGTGTTTATGTGTGTGTGCAGTCTTATTCATACTAAAAATAAAACAAACAAGTCAAGATAAAGATACACTTACGTTTTTAGTATATTCTAGTGAATAGGAATCACAATGAAATTTCAAAATACATAAGAAAAAACTTCTTCTTTCTTTTTATTGTCTTGCTTTTTTGAATTTCTTCACTGTCATGGGTTCTTCGGCTATTTTATGACAAAGTAGACATGTGTTTTTGTGAACATAATGGGTTTCTATTTAATTTAGCGCAAAAAGACGTAGTGTTCATCGATAGCAAAATGAGAGTATACTAGATTATTCAAATTCTATTCTTATTCCACAAAGTTGTTAACCTTGTAAAATGTTCATGTTTAATATTTGATTATCAGTTGGATATGAACAAGAAGGGACTAACCCTAATTCTTCCTCTTAATTTGTTGATATTTGAGTTAGCGGGGCTTATGAAAAGAAATGTTGAAACAAAATTATATTGATTTATTTTTGTTGAAAGAAATATTTTTTTGCCATGCTATTTTTCCTTTCTCTCAGTCGATGGTTGAATTTTTCTAAGAGGATGTTTTCTTTCACGTTCGCTACTACACTTTTGAGGAATGATTTCCTTCACATCTGTGCCTCTAGCATATAAAGCGGTGTGTTTACCAGTCTTGCCATTCCTCGTCGATTCGACAAAGAAACAAAATGAGTTCCAGTATTAATGGAAGACTTTTGGAAGTCACTATCAATTTAGACAAGGTCAAGAACTTCCTGAACCGGGTTCAAAACATTGATTTCTTTGACCATAGGATATTGGTGAAAAGAACACTAATCTACTACAAGAAGGCAAAATAGCTCATCAAGGATGTCATGGAGAAGGAAAAAGTAAGAGTGAAGAGCTAGTGAGAGGTAGAGAACAGGCAGAAGGAAGTACAGCACCGACGATCCCAACAGCGGCAGAGGGCCCAGCACAAAGACTGGGACATGGAGCTAGATATGGAACTGTAGCAACACATGTATCGTCAGCGAGAGTACCCCATGTCCCTCAAGTGGAGGATTGGGAAATTGAGGCTGACCAACCTCGCTTTTCCCTCTTCGTTTCTATAGATAATTGGCATGGAAGCAGATGTGCTCCGGAGGTGCTGCCACTAATGGAGAGTATGATTGAAAGAAAAAACCAAACGGACATTTCCAGGGCCATCCAATTCTCTCAGAAAACAGATACTAGTCAATCATTGCCGATATGTTTGTTTATGTTTGCTTGCGTATGTCTATTCACAACTAAAACTTAAACTCTGTTTGTGTATGTGTGAACACCCCTACCCACTGTGTGTGATAGTATATAAGTGTGTATAGTGTGTGTCTATTCCTACCAGTTTCATTGGTTAGTAAGTGTGGGTTGTTGGTCACTCCAAACGGCCTTTTGGATAGTAAGTGTGGGGTATTGGATAGTACATGTAGGAGTGTTGGATAATAGTTGACTGAGTGTTGGTCAGTCGAAGCGGCGTATTGGTTAGTAGATATAGTTTTAACATTTCCCATTGTCTCCATACAGACCCATCAAGTTAAACCCATGGACTAATGTTCAATTCCCGTATGATCCCATTGCGATCCATTTTACATAGTTTTTATGGGATCTAATGGCAATTTAACATTGATAAAGGCGTAAGATCAAATTACCGTATGACCCCATAGTGACCCACCTGCCGTAATGTTTATTCCATAAGACCACATATTAGCCCTCTATACAATTGGTATAAAAGACATACATGTCTTTGGTATTAGGAAAATGAGGGGACATCTGTAAAGCTCTAAACAGTTTTATATGACGGGACGGTGCTGCGACGTGTCTACAAATAAATTGATGAAACTGATGTTAACAGTCCTTATCAGTTATAATTGATCCGTTTACAGCATGCGCTGGTTGAGTGTTTGTTTCCAAATTGTAGTGAAGCTTAAATTTTCATTCAGTTTGAAGTCGAAACTAAAAGTCGCAATCATCGTATCATAACGGTCTATCACAATGGTAACCTCTAGAATCAACCCTTTTATTGTTTTATCTTTTTCTTCTTTTTTTAAAAAAACTGTTCTATTGGTTGTGGACATTTGAATAATATATTAATCCTTCATCTCCTCTTCTTGTACTTCTATTCATGGTTCTGGTTCATTTGGTATTGGCAACTATTGTAATGAGTTCTAATTGTATACTTTGACTAACTTGCCATCGATAGGGAGAAACCTGAATCTGAATATAATTTGAATATGAATATAATTTGATCAGTTTTAATAATGCAAAGAACGCAAAGTACGATCTAATTTGATTGCCGTCAGTCCTTTAGAATTTAAATAACAAGGAATTTTGGTTTTATCAAACAAATTGTATATATCTAACTCATGAAGTTATTTAGAGAATGGTCATCAACTACTCGATGTATGTATGTATGTATGTATGTATGTATGTATGTATGTATGTATGTATGTATGTATGTATGTATGTATGTATGTATGTATGTATGTATGTATGTATGTATGTATGTATGCATGTATGTATGTATGTATGTATGTATGTATGTATGTATGTATGTATGTATGTGTGACATGGCACCTATCTATCTATCTGTCTTGCTTTCCTTTCCTAAACATAAGACCTATCACGGTTGTAATAGTGATAACAATAAACAGAGCGGCGATTTTAAGTTAGAAAAAAAGACATCAGATTGCTTTCGTAAATCAATGCATCGTCCATTATTTAAGAGGCTTACATGTGTGTTCTCTTGTTATGACAACAAGCCTGGAATCAGTAGAAGAAACAAATTGTCGCTCGGCGGTGTGAAACATGAGGACTATTGTAACACATCGATTGGCTACGAATAATTTATGGCTACCGGGCCTACCATGTTGATATACTTTTCTCTTTAAAAAGTAAAGAATGACGATACATACAGTCTAGTTAATGTCAATCTTATTGCCGATCCCCACCTAGTGACAGTGAATTAAAATTCAATGCCCCTCAGGCAGATTTGCCGGGAAATGTTTGTTTTTATAAAAAAAATTATGAAGGAAAAGTTGCTCAGCAAAAATCAAGCATGCACGCGGGCCGTGCCCTTACACAACAAAGCACATAGCTGCACACATTTTCTTTTCTCAAATGAAAAGAAAATATCAAATGGCCCCTTAACTCATCAAATGCGGCTACCCCCCCCCCCTCCCCGCGCAAGACCGAGCACAAACACAGTCCCAAAGTTGCAATATAGCTATTTCTATTAGATCGGAGTTTTCTCCTTGAAAGAAACGTGATTGATTGACAAAAGACTTTTAATAATATGGTGAAATTTTTCTGAAAATTAGAAGCAATGTTGAAAATATAGAGATATGAAATCCTATCCAGAAGATTGACCTACCCAAATCAACAGAACTGAACTGTGGTAAGGTGAATAGTCTCGCGTAGCTGGGTGATTAGACTGATAGACAGGTCGGCGGGTGCGATACGTGATTATCGATTGAAATTGTTGACCGAAAACCTCTTGGAAATGCAATAAAACGACTTGACACTCTGACAATAGATGAGAAGTTAATTTGTCATGGTTCAACATCAGCCGATTGGTGCAATTAGAATTTTAATTTGAATAATTTATGGGCGAATTAGAGTTTTCATTTAAGCTTCTTTTTTAATCCCAACTCTAAAATCAAGACATATACTAAGGCAAAAAAGAAACGTATGCATGGATTACATAGATTAAAACTGAGCGAATGATGTGAATTGTGGGTTTCTATGTTGAATAGGATTTAAGGAAGGTGGATGTTTTCCATATTAGATGCATATAGTAAAGAAACAGACAAATATTCATAAGTAGAATAGGGCCCATGCGCTTTCCCGCATGTTGTAAGAGGCGAGTAATAGATTAATTGTTAGCGGTCTGGACTTGCAACCAAAAGGGTGCAGGTTCGAATCATATTATCGGATCAGCCAGGTCTGCTATGGTAGTGTATGCTTGGGCCACATCTGTTGGGGTTTGCCTGCCCTGCTTTGTTTCTTTTTTCTGAACTAGTCAGTCCTAATTTGCATCAATAAAAAATGGGTTACAGTATCCACAACTGACCCGCGAAGTATCTGTGTTTAAGGCCCTTCGAGTATATCGTAAACAGAGTGATGGATGACCTGTAATGTCGGGCCAGCATGCAAAGTCCATCTCATACAACTAAAAATGAATAAATTTGACAGTACTTCTGTTTTAGTGTTGTTGACTTTCCAATTCGTCTATCATTCCTTTTTTCATACGTGCATGTTAGTAGTATAGCTACAGTATATCATGGCGCAGGCTACAAGGTCACAAGCACCTTATTATTTATTTTTTATTTCAACGCCATACCCAACGAGATACAAACAGTTTAACAAACTTCATGAATACAGTCTAGTGGCAACTAATTTTTTTAAATATTTTTTTATATATAAATATTTTGTTTTAAAAAAGAACAATCATACAATTAAAAGAAATGTAGGCAATATATGTTCTAGATCTGGCAACAACATTTAATTTGAAATATAAACATTAGTACCAGAGTTTATAATCTTTACTTTATACAGCTTGTCCGCTTAGCAGCAAGCCGCGAAAACACTCTTTAGTTCAGATACTCCTAACATTAACACACATAAGTTAGAGTAAAAAAGTAGGCAAAAAGAGTATTTACAATAAACTCTGAGGTTATAATTTATTTCACAACAATTATAAATGATCGAATCTGACCATTTATGAACCCAAAGCCACGAAATGGTCCTGTGGCGAAATATCGCACGTCACTCTTAATTTAAAATTAATTACACTATTATGGTATTCATCCATAAGCTACAATAATAGATGAATACCTACAATGCATTATCTTATATTTGAAAAATTTATAACATTTATAAAATTAAATACAATTTTAACTTTATATAAACAGAAAATGGATGTCAGATTAAAAAAAAAAAAAACAATTAGCACGCAGTACACCTTATTTTTGTCCTGCAACTTAGTTTAACAGATGAAATTGGCTAAGAAGAATGATCAAAGTTAACATATCAAATGAATTTGACGAGATGAAAATATATTACACGGATATAACTATTTTACATACATTCCATTAAATTGTTTTGATAAATACGCTTTAAAATTTAATAGTGATGATACAATGGACAGATATAAAGCAGAGTGTGATATGAAATTTTAGCGAAATCAGTTAAACTGGGCAGTATGGATGGCGACATCAGATGGCGACAACAGGCTGTGGAATATCTTTTTCCCATTTATCAGATAAAAGTAAACCATATTTAGTAAAATCAATATATTGGTTTTACATCTATTTTCAGAAACGAAAACTATTGTCGGAATGTAAATAACATTACCTGTTGAAGCAAGCATTTAATCCAATAATCAAGTATATAGCTCTAAAACAATTTATGATAATCTGCAATATTTTTAATATTTCTTTTAAAAGTGATTACAGATATATAAATGGGAAAAATAGAGACCTGATTGATAACGGCTTTGAAGAACATCATATTGTATATCAGGGCTATGGAGAACCTACACCAGATTATGTAAAAGATGCTTACAAATGCCAATATAATTAGGGAACTGAAACTGTTGGAGACAATTATCAGCATAAGAAATTAATTCAGTATTTAAAACCGATGAAAAACGGGTCGGAGTCACTTTTGTTTTACAATATAGCAAAAGACAAACAGAAGAAGGAATATCTAGGTTAAATCAAAGTACAAGGTCATATGTGATATGCATTTATTGAATTCAATAACGACGCTGTAAAAAAGTGAATTGAAATTTTAACTTTGGGTAAATAAGACTATGACTCAGATGAAAATATTTCGATAAGATTTCAGCAAGTTATTACAGATTCCAGAAAGTAACGAAACTATGCTCTTGTTAATGATAGCATACTGTTGTTACTCAGCGATTTGGTGATGAAAATATGTAGTATATTAGGCTATGATCACAATTTACAAAAGGCATTAGATACATTTGGTCTACATATAAATACTGCTATAAATACCGACGTGTTAAATAATCGAGTCCAAGCAGTTGATAAACAGTCTGTAACATTTGGACAAAAATAGATTTCGTAGTAAAAAAATAGAACGCGTGGAATAAGTATGTAGACACGAAGAACAAAAATGGTGAAAATCTTGTAATCAGGAAGGCAGGACCTACAACTCATGATTTAAAAGTTATTGAAAATGAAAATGAAACAAATACCAAGCGTTTATAAGTATGTATATGCTCGCAGAAGCTGGTGCTAGTTTGCATTTTTAACAACAGATTAAATGTATAGTTATTATCATTATTAATATTATATTATTATTATTAGTAGTAGTAGTACCAAGGTAAATTAAATGTAAAGCAGGGAGAGAAAAACTGAAGAAATTTGAGACTGATGCAATTGTATTGGATAAGCAACCTCAATAAGAGCAACCAAGGCAAATAGTTATGCAAAAAGAATGGACAAGTCCATTTCCAAAAGTGATTTAATTGATAGATAATTTGTAGCCAATACATATTTACCATGAAGCAATAAATTAAACTCTTACAGTTGGATACAACATGCTCTTAAAATAGAAGTTTATGATGTCAATAAATTCATTAGAAAAAAACAAGATACTAAACAGTGATAAAATTGATTTTTGATTCATTGTCTAAGTTTACAATTGATTATATGATAGCACAATGGTTAATGCCAGACAAAATAAAGTTAGTAAATGAGAGCTAGTAGACCTAACGATAATTACATTTCGATGTTAAAAAGCAAACAAAAACCGAATAGGGGCATCAAGTTAGTAACAGAATGACAGAAGCGAGCAAAAAGTCTAATACATCGTATACAACTCCTGTTTTTACAAGCGCTCATGCTAAGTTTAATTTGTATATTTTGTATCTTTAAATGGGAGAAAAAATGTCAAGTACACCACCAGTGTATCCAATATAACCACCTACAGACATCGAAATTAAATTTAGGCTGATAAGGATTAACGAAATTAAGAATGTTCTGAATAAAGAGATAGAACATTACAGAGGTATTAGAAGACAGCATACAAGTTTTTAAATTGGGTAGAGCTTAGCATGGCAACTGCATCAGATGGTATGGGTCTTGCAGTTGCTGGTTTAGGAGTTGCAGCAATAGCAACAGGAATTGTTCACCCACTAGCTTCTACTCGGTTTGATGGAACTTTATTTGTGTTTGTTGCAAAAGCCATCAAGGACAAGCTAGTATACAGTTAAGTCTGAAAACACGATGAGATTATAACCATGGCTATAAGTATGTTCAAGAGTATTGATGTTGTGGTCTGTAAAGCAATACGCGATGATGAAATAAGTCACGACGAATTTAATATGAAAGGCTCAAAGGATAACAGATACAAACAGGTAAAGAATGCAGTTAGGAAAATGTTGGTAACAAGAAATCCTAAGTACTGAAGAATTAAAACAACTGTAGAAGAAGGGGAAAAAATAAAAGAGAAAGATATTTTAGTTAAATAACAATGCAAGACGAGTCAAAGTAGATAACGTAGGTTGCGAAGTTAAACATCGTAAATCTATCAGCTTCGAAGTTAAAATTGACAAAGTTATAAAATGCAAATCCTTAACTGTTGGTTGTTTAAATGAAGTTAAATCATCTCAGAACGGCAACTTGAGAATTTTTTTTAAAAAATCCAGTTGATAATAGAGATGGAATAGAGATGGAAAAGTATCCATTTCATTGCAAATAATATATTTTTTAGCCAATCATTACAATATTTCAAAAGATACCCTCTTTGCATTACAGATAAAATTGAAACAATAACTTTTTTAAATCCAGATGGTTTCTATAACCTTGAAACATAGATGGCCAAAATCAAAGAAGGAATCAATGGTAATAACGATAATGAAGTAAGTATCGTTTACAACACATTTCAAAAGTTTTTGTAACTCTACGTAATAATTACACAGCATACATAACCAACTATAGCTCTTAACTGTTAGGATTCAATAGTCATAAATTTATACAGACATCTACTGCATCGGATACAGTTTGTGGGTTTTTGAAACCTAAATATTGTACATTTAAATCGATCAGATAAATGATTCTAACATTACTTTAACAGAAATTATTTTTATTTACTTGACTCTATATCTGTTAAAAATGTTTTTCACGGTAAGTTTACTTCATACAGAGTAAATAGAGGTACAACGCACAGAGTAAATAACAGCATTAAAAATGAAGATGGAAATATAATAGATGTTCACTGTATGCCTGCAAGGTTTAGGATAGTTGAAACAATAAATTTATATTTTCGCGTTAAGTAAATAGAATTACTAACACAATGGATAAATATCTTTAAAATGTCCTATTGATTTTAGTTATCAACCCTCAACGAAAACAGACGAGAAAGATGAGGCACTAGATCAATAAATAAACAATGTCTAAACGTGAACGACCACAGTATTGCAAATTTAGATGATCAATCAACAGCAACTGACGCAGCACGAGGTAGTTTGTACAAAGGCATGCTGATAAACAAATATATGAAACTTTGGATGAAAATAATTTGAAATGTATACACGCATGGAGAGATTAAATTGATCATATAATACCAGTTGAAAATCAGAGTACCACAGAAAGAGCTAATAAAATTGAAGATTTAGAAAAACAGATTGACGATAACAGTAAAAATATTTTAGATGCACAGTACATATTTAAGCAGAGATTTAATACACTAATGCTATACAATGATTACAATTATTTAATACACTAATGATATACAATCATTACAATAATTTAATACACTAATGCTATACAATCATTACAATTATTTAATACACTAATGCTATACAATCATTACAATTATTTAATACACTAATGCTATACAATGATTACAATTATTTAATACACTAATGCTATACAATCATTACAATTATTTAATACACTAATGCTATACAATCATTACAATTATTTAATACACTAATGCTATACAATCATTACAATTATTTAATACACTAATGCTATACAATCATTACAATTATTTAATACACTAATGCTATACAATCATTACAATTATTTAATACACTAATGCTATACAATCATTACAATTATTTAATACACTAATGATATACAATCATTACAATTATTTAATACACTAATGCTATACAATCATTACAATTATTTAATACACTAATGCTATATAATCATTACAATTATTTAATACACTAATGCTATACAATCATTACAATTATTTAATACACTAATGCTTTACAATCATTACAATTATTTCATACACTAATCCTATACAATCATTACAATTATTTAATACACTAATGCTACGCAATCATTACAATTATTTAATACACTAATGCTACGCAATCATTACAATTATTTAATACACTAATGCTATACAATCAATACAATTATTTAATACACTAATGCTATACAATCAATACAATTATTTAATACACTAATGCTATACAATCATTGCAATTATTTAATACACTAATGCTATACAATCATTACAATTATTTAATACACTAATCCTATACAATCATTACAATTATTTAATACACTAATGCTATACAATCATTACAATTATTTAATACACTAATGCTACGCAATCATTACAATTATTTAATACACTAATGCTACGCAATCATTACAATTATTTAATACACTAATGATATACAATCATTACAATTATTTAATACACTAATGCTATACAATCATTACAATTATTTAATACACTAATGCTATACAATCATTACAATTATTTAATACACTAATGCTACGCAATCATTACAATTATTTAATACACTAATGCTATACAATCATTACAATTATTTAATACACTAATGCTATACAATCATTACAATTATTTAATACACTAATGCTATACAATCATTACAATTATTTAATACACTAATGCTATACAATCATTACAATTATTTAATACACTAATCCTATACAATCATTACAATTATTTAATACACTAATGCTATACAATCATTACAATTATTTAATACACTAATGCTATACAATCATTACAATTATTTAATACACTAATGCTATACAATCATTACAATTATTTAATACACTAATGCTATACAATCATTACAATTATTTAATACACTAATGATATACAATCATTACAATTATTTAATACACTAATGCTATACAATCATTACAATTATTTAATACACTAATGCTATACAATCATTACAATTATTTAATACACTAATGCTATACAATCATTACAATTATTTAATACACTAATGCTATACAATCATTACAATTATTTAATACACTAATCCTATACAATCATTACAATTATTTAATACACTAATCCTATACAATCATTACAATTATTTAATACACTAATCCTATACAATCATTACAATTATTTAATACACTAATCCTATACAATCATTACAATTATTTAATACACTAATGCTACGCAATCATTACAATTATTTAATACACTAATCCTATACAATCATTACAATTATTTAATACACTAATGCTACGCAATCATTACAATTATTTAATACACTAATCCTATACAATCATTACAATTATTTAATACACTAATCCTATACAATCATTACAATTATTTAATACACTAATGCTATACAATCATTACAATTATTTAATACACTAATGCTATACAATCATTACAATTATTTAATACACTAATGCTATACAATCATTACAATTATTTAATACACTAATGCTACGCAATCATTACAATTATTTAATACACTAATGCTATACAATCATTACAATTATTTAATACACTAATGCTATACAATCATTACAATTATTTAATACACTAATGCTATACAATCATTACAATTATTTAATACACTAATGCTATACAATCATTGCAATTATTTAATACACTAATGCTATACAATCATTACAATTATTTAATACACTAATGCTATACAATCATTACAATTATTTAATACACTAATGCTATACAATCATTACAATTATTTAATACACTAATGCTATACAATCATTACAATTATTTAATACACTAATGCTATACAATCATTACAATTATTTAATACACTAATGCTATACAATCATTACAATTATTTAATACACTAATGCTATACAATCATTACAATTATTTAATACACTAATGCTATACAATCATTACAATTATTTAATACACTAATGCTATACAATCATTACAATTATTTAATACACTAATGCTATACAATCATTACAATTATTTAATACACTAATGCTATACAATCATTACAATTATTTAATACACTAATGCTATACAATCATTACAATTATTTAATACACTAATGCTATACAATCATTACAATTATTTAATACACTAATGCTATACAATCATTACAATTATTTAATACACTAATCCTATACAATCATTACAATTATTTAATACACTAATCCTATACAATCATTACAATTATTTAATACACTAATCCTATACAATCATTACAATTATTTAATACACTAATGCTATACAATCATTACAATTATTTAATACACTAATGCTATACAATCATTACAATTATTTAATACACTAATGCTATACAATCATTACAATTATTTAATACACTAATGCTATACAATCATTACAATTATTTAATACACTAATCCTATACAATCATTACAATTATTTAATACACTAATGCTATACAATCATTACAATTATTTAATACACTAATGCTATACAATCATTACAATTATTTAATACACTAATGCTATACAATCATTACAATTATTTAATACACTAATGCTATACAATCATTACAATTATTTAATACACTAATGCCTATACAATCATTACAATTATTTAATACACTAATGCTATACAATCATTACAATTATTTAATACACTAATGCTATACAATCATTACAATTATTTAATACACTAATGCTATACAATCATTACAATTATTTAATACACTAATGCTATACAATCATTACAATTATTTAATACACTAATGCTATACAATCATTACAATTATTTAATACACTAATGCCTATACAATCATTACAATTATTTAATACACTAATGCTATACAATCATTACAATTATTTAATACACTAATGCCTATACAATCATTGCAATTATTTAATACACTAATGCTATACAATCATTACAATTATTTAATACACTAATGCTATACAATCATTACAATTATTTAATACACTAATGCTATACAATCATTACAATTATTTAATACACTAATGCTATACAATCATTACAATTATTTAATACACTAATGCTATACAATCATTACAATTATTTAATACACTAATGCTAGACAAACATTACAATTATGTAATACACTAATCCTATACAATCATTACAATTATTTAATACACTAATGCTATACAATCATTACAATTATTTAATACACTAATGCTATACAATCATTACAATTATTTAATACACTAATCTATACAATCATTACAATTATTTAATACACTAATGCTATACAATCATTACAATTATTTAATACACTAATGCTATACAATCATTACAATTATTTAATACACTAATCCTATACAATCATTACAATTATTTAATACACTAATGCTATACAATCATTACAATTATTTAATACACTAATGCTATACAATCATTACAATTATTTAATACACTAATGCTATACAATCATTACAATTATTTAATACACTAATGCTATACAATCATTACAATTATTTAATACACTAATGCTATACAATCATTACAATTATTTAATACACTAATGCTATACAATCATTACAATTATTTAATACACTAATCCTATACAATCATTACAATTATTTAATACACTAATGCTATACAATCATTACAATTATTTAATACACTAATCCTATACAATCATTACAATTATTTAATACACTAATGCTATACAATCATTACAATTATTTAATACACTAATGCTATACAATCATTACAATTATTTAATACACTAATGCTATACAATCATTACAATTATTTAATACACTAATGCTATACAATCATTACAATTATTTAATACACTAATGCTATACAATCATTACAATTATTTAATACACTAATGCTATACAATCATTACAATTATTTAATACACTAATGCTATACAATCATTACAATTATTTAATACACTAATGCTATACAATCATTACAATTATTTAATACACTAATGCTACGCAATCATTACAATTATTTAATACACTAATCCTATACAATCATTACAATTATTTAATACACTAATGATATACAATCATTACAATTATTTAATACACTAATGCTATACAATCATTACAATTATTTAATACACTAATGCTACGCAATCATTACAATTATTTAATACACTAATCCTATACAATCATTACAATTATTTAATACACTAATCCTATACAATCATTACAATTATTTAATACACTAATCCTATACAATCATTACAATTATTTAATACACTAATCCTATACAATCATTACAATTATTTAATACACTAATGCTATATAATCATTACAATTATTTAATACACTAATGCTATACAATCATTACAATTATTTAATACACTAATGCTATACAATCATTACAATTATTTAATACACTAATGCTATACAATCATTACAATTATTTAATACACTAATGCTATACAATCATTACAATTATTTAATACACTAATGCTATACAATCATTACAATTATTTAATACACTAATCCTATACAATCATTACAATTATTTAATACACTAATGCTATACAATCATTACAATTATTTAATACACTAATCCTATACAATCATTACAATTATTTAATACACTAATGCTATACAATCATTACAATTATTTAATACACTAATCCTATACAATCATTACAATTATTTAATACACTAATCCTATACAATCATTACAATTATTTAATACACTAATGCTATACAATCATTACAATTATTTAATACACTAATCCTATACAATCATTACAATTATTTAATACACTAATGCTACGCAATCATTACAATTATTTAATACACTAATCCTATACAATCATTACAATTATTTAATACACTAATGCTATACAATCATTACAATTATTTAATACACTAATGCTATACAATCATTACAATTATTTAATACACTAATGCTATACAATCATTACAATTATTTAATACACTAATGCTATACAATCATTACAATTATTTAATACACTAATGCTATACAATCATTACAATTATTTAATACACTAATCCTATACAATCATTACAATTATTTAATACACTAATCCTATACAATCATTACAATTATTTAATACACTAATGCTACGCAATCATTACAATTATTTAATACACTAATGCTATACAATCATTACAATTATTTAATACACTAATGCTATACAATCATTACAATTATTTAATACACTAATGCTATACAATCATTACAATTATTTAATACACTAATGCTATACAATCATTACAATTATTTAATACACTAATGCTATACAATCATTACAATGTTTTAATACACTAATGCTATACAATCATTACAATTATTTAATACACTAATGCTATACAATCATTACAATTATTTAATACACTAATGCTATACAATCATTACAATTATTTAATACACTAATGATATACAATCATTACAATTATTTAATACACTAATGCTATATAATCATTACAATTATTTAATACACTAATGCTATACAATCATTACAATTATTTAATACACTAATCCTATACAATCATTACAATGTTTTAATACACTAATGATATACAATCATTGCAATTGCAAATGAAAAACAGGAGATGTAGCTTCAGTATCTGATATTGAACATATGTTAAACTCAGGGGTAAATACATTATTAAGTGATATGGAAACAATGGGTAAACTCAGGGATAAATACATTATTAAGTGATATGGAAACAAATGGTTAACTCAGGGATACATACATTATTAAGTGATATGGAAACAATTGGTAAACTCAGGGATAAATCCATTATTAAGTGACATGGAAACAAATAGTAACCTCATGGATAAATACATTATTAAGTGATATGGAAACAATTGGTAAACTCAGGGATAAATACAGTATTAAATGATATTGAAACAATTGTTTTATACATCTATAGAAACCTATTTTAATTTACAATCACAATTTAAGCAGTTATAAAAGACTTCAATAAAGATATACGACAAAACGATCAAGAGATTAAACACTTTGTCATTTAAAATGTGCTGTAGTAAAAGTGTAAGAATTCTTCAGCATAAATAACCAAACAAAATAGATGAAAACAAAAGCAAAGTAAGTGTTAGTGAAAGTATGATCAGATCTATGACAACTACACATGATTTATCTATTACTGGCTTATGCGGTAAGATTAAAGTACTAAATGATCAGGATTGGCTGTTTCTAAGAAAATGAGCTTTCCGCTGGAATAGAAACTGTCAGAGAGCGAAGTGAGCATGTTTTAACAGACAACAAAGAATATACAGATCGAGTACAAATAAAGAATATCGGTTTGGTACAAAATAATTATATATGAATTAGACAGTAGGCAGAAACGATTAAGAAACATTAAAATAACATGGAACAAAGTTTACAACTGAAACAGATACCTTCAAAGTAGATCAGGAAAAAAAAACATCTTGCAGTCAGTACTAGTATTGATAAAAAAGACTTTAGCATTAAGTAAAACCTCAATAAAATAGAAGAATATATAGAAATTTAAAACTGAAGTAAACACAGAAATCGGTATCAAGAGTACATAATACAATAGATGAAATAAAATAAAGAGTTAAATGGATTGGATGAAAATATAATACCTGGAAGAATATTGCTTTATGATTTTCTCATCATACCAGATCGAAACGACGACTAAATCATGTTATGGGGCATGTACAATAAATTACTTGTATATAATTAAATTCTTTTAAAGCGGCATTGGTACAGTAATGAACGTTTTGCTGAGCATCTTTAAGGCTGCAACAACCCCTGAAGCATTATCTACTATTTATTGAATTGAATATAATCCATCATATTTTGATGAATACAAGTTATATACAATAGACGCTTTTAACAAAGTCAGGTTTATGTACAATTGTCTTTTTTTATGAACTTTGACTTATAAACTTTGATAAACTTATCATAATGTTGAATTTAATATCGGATTAGAAGTAAACAATAAGAACGTTGTTTACTCTTTAAAGTCTAGTAAAGAATCTGTTAATGAACTTGGTGAAATTAAACACATTATAAAAGATCCACTAACATATTATATAGAAGAAAAACAAAAGTTTGTCATTAATGATTAGAGAAATAAAAGTAATGGAGATACACTATGTAGTTAAGAATCCGTAGGTGTACACATATGTATTACCATTAAAAAAGTATTGCCATTAAATAACGTAAGCAGAAAATGGAAACAGCAGCAATTATAATAATATTTAACGCTTTAGCATTCA
Source organism: Margaritifera margaritifera (assembly GCA_029931535.1). Lineage (NCBI taxonomy): Eukaryota > Metazoa > Mollusca > Bivalvia > Unionida > Margaritiferidae > Margaritifera > Margaritifera margaritifera. Next base: position 4,719,287 of record JAQPZY010001635.1, read on the forward strand.
CAGGAAGTCATTTTATGTTTCATTTATTTGATCCAAATGGTGCAAATAAAGAAATAAGACATGATTTAAGGAGCACAAAAGAAATTACAGAGCACAACCACTCGATTACTTGAATAAAAGATTAAGAAAGCAAGGTTTGGTTACTTAGAACTTAAATAACTTGGATGATGCCTTTGCTTTCCATTCTTCAACACATCCTGATCCTGTTTTGGAGAAATTAAGACAACCTAAGCTTAATGATTACCAGTTTTCTGATAAACATATAACGTATTAGTATGTATTTATTGCAGTTGTAACGGGCGCTAGATTTTGAGTGGGTTATAAATATTTCTAAAATTTAACTAATTAAACAGATAGCAATGGCAACATACCTGTCCGATTGTCTAATGGTCGTCCATAATCGTTTGCAATCGACTGTATCTTATTTCTCTGCATGAGTTCAAGCCACCATGATGGCCCGGGTTAAACACATATGATCGTGATTGTTGTTAATCTGGATGATGCTTCGTTTGGTACTGGGAAATTGAGCAACAGATTAAACTTTGCGTCGTCCGCCACTGCCTGAAGGAGGTAAAACGCGTGTCATATGTAGAGTTGCCAACGGTTATGTCGAACTCATCATTCGATTGTTGGACTTGTTGAATTTTGTCCAAGGTTTTGGAAGAAGTTAATTCAGAGAAATATATAACTCCTCACAAATAGGATAAAGCACCACGGGGTGTTATTCATCTTTATCCAACATTTCATAGCATTTAACATTGGTATTTATTTTTTATTTTTTTTCCTGTTGATATAAAGGTTAAAGGAGATACTAACGATGCAGTTGTAAACACTTTGGGAAGAATGTTTATTAGCGAATGTTTATTACGTTAGTGATAATATTTTTTAAATTAAATGACAACTACCTTTTTGCGTTGAAAGATCTATGGTTGTCAGTATCTGTGAGAACAAACAAAACAGAGCAAGAAATAATAAAATGAAAAACTTAGAAAGTTAAGATCAGGAGAGTCTAATGCACAAATCACTGGTACAGAAGCTATTAAGCATATTGTATATGGAAAGAAATTTAGAATACAACATGATTTCCAGATACTAGTAGACCATTGTCCGTTTGTTCTTATTCAATATTTAAGATTTAAAATTGCACGAGAGTAAAAAGCATCTGAATTGATAGAAGGTGCTAACCAGTATTGTGAATTGAAGAATATTTGCCTATAGTAAGATACAAATACTTCTGATACAATGACCAATTCTGCCAACGAAAAGTACATGAATAGGATTTCTTTCCTTTATGACCATATCACAAAACAGAATTATTCATGTATTGTGGGAGAATTAACAAACATCATTTATTCAAAAGAATATAAAATGAATAAACAATTTACAAAACCAACAAAATATTTCTTGAACGAAGAACAAAAACACGGAAGTTAATAATCTTAGTGTTCAAAGGTTTTAAACGGATCACCTTTGTTTATAGCTTGATTTCAGAAGTCCGCATGATAATAGATTACATGGAACAGGGCATAAATTAGCTAATGTTCAACATGAAATACAAATGCAGATAAACAGAAAATAAGACGTAGATTCTCACACGATGTATATTTATTTTGTGTCAGATGCTAAGGTAAATATTCAGAACAACCGGAAAATCATTCATGTTTTAAAACATATAAATATTAGTAGCTGAATCATAACTGGGTTTCAGATATGACGTTAGGAGGGTGTAACAGATGTAATAGGTGTAGTTGATCAAGAAGGTTGTGCTATATGCGGTTTTGAAATAGAAAGAAAAAATGGTTAAGCAGCACAAATCAACCAACAAATTAATCCCTTGAAAAATGTAATGAGAGGATTACAAACAAAGCAATGTCCTTATGAATTAATCACTTATCTTACGGATACAATGAGAAGGGATAATATTACAGAACTGATCTTTGACTACATTTATAAATATTTGAAAGATAACTACAACATAAAGAATATTACTATGGTTGTGGAGGTATTTAAGTTATTTGCTAATTTTGTGCAAGTCAGATACAGTGATAAAAACATTAACTACCCATTCTTTTTAGACAAGATATTTTTTATGCATGGCGTGGGAAATCTATAAATTTATCCAAACCAAAACCAACAAAAAAACAAAAAAACAAAAAAAAAAAAACAAGATGAGTTATCAGATATTAAATATTCATTTCAGGTATTTATTCCATTGTAATACAGATAAATGCATTTATTTTATATTTCGCCATTTTTGTGACATTTGTCCTCTGACCCAAACATTTTAAAATTATCCAAACGTGACTTCATTTGTTGTTTCATCTTTTGCACCTGATCCACGTACGTTTAACCTTTAACCTTAATTTCAGCTTTTAATACCGGTCTGCAGTTTGGATTAATTGAATACTGTCATTGATAAAGAAACGCATTTCCATAAGCTTGAGTAATTTCACACAAATCTACTGTGTGCCATAATCATACGCTTGAGTAGTTTCACACAAATCTTCTGTGTACCAAAATCATACGCTTGTGTAGTTTCACACAAATCTTCTGTGTGCCATAATCATACGCATTGCTGATTCTGATAACCTCCCAAGTCAAACTGCAAACATAGGGTGGGATTCGGACATACAATTTCATCGGATTGAGGTTCGGAATTGAACACGTTACCCATAGGCCAAGGATACTAGTTAATAAGTCCTTTTTAAAAAAATAATAAGCTTTAGTTAAATAAAATAATTCTGATAAATAAATTATAGTTATTTTTATGATTAATATCCTAACATAATTTATTATTTCAGTTACAAGTTTTAATTTTTTTAAAAAAGATATCAGTTGCAACATTATAAGATTTGTGCAGAATGACAGTAAAAGGGCATACCAGTTGGTGAAAGACCTGACAACAGAGAAACAGGGGAGATCTAATACGATTCAGGACAAGGCTGGTAAGAGTCTGACAGAAAACCAAGACATTCTTAACAGATGGACGGAATACTGTTCGGAACTTTACAACCAGGAGACTTCTGGAGACCACGCTGTACTAAACGTACCACTGACCACAACAGAAGTTGACCACCCGATCCTCAGGGACGAAGTAGAGGCTGCAGTAAATGCGCTAAAGAAGGGGAAGTCAGCTGGGGTAGACAATATACCAGCAGAACTTGTTAAAGCAGGAGGAACTTCCATGATAGATGTCCTCACAACAATCTGCAACCAAATCTGGCAAACAGGAGAATGGCCCACCCCATGGACCCAGTCTCTGATCGTGACTCTTCCTAAAAAAGGGAATCTACAACTGTGCCAGAACTACCGAACAATCAGTCTCATCAGTCAACCAAGCAAGGTTATGCTTAGGATCATCCTCAATAGACTGAAACCCCAAGCAGAGCACATCATTGCGGAAGAACATGCAGGTTTCAGAGCAGGACGTAGCACTACAGAACAGATCTTCAATCTTAGAATCCTCTGTGAAAAATATCTCCAGCATCAACAGAACCTCTATCATGTCTTCATTGACTTCAAGAAGGCTTTCGACAAGGTATGGCATGCAACCTTGTGGGACACCATGCGGATATACAACATAAACGCAAAACTAATCCGCACTATAGAAACCCTGTATGACAAAGCGGCTAGTACAGTTCTCGTCAATGGCAACATAGGAGACTTGTTAAGAACCACAGTCGGAGTCAGACAGGGGTGCCTTCTCTCACCCACTCTCTTCAACATCTACCTGGAAAGGATAATGTCCTACGCCTTGGAAGACCATGAGGGCAGTGTCAGTGTTGGAGGCAGAACAATCACCAACCTGCGCTTTGCTGATGATATCGATGGCTTAGCAGGAGAGGAAGAAGAAATGGAAACCTTAGTGAACCGTCTCAATCAAGCATCACTAAGATATGGGATGGAGATCAAAGCTGAAAAGACAAACCTAATGACAAACAACCCGAGTGGCATCCAAAAGGAAATAAGAGTGAATGGACAGAAGCTGGGCACAGTAACAAGCTTCAAGTACCTAGGTGCTATCGCCTCTGATGAAGGTTCAAAACCTGAGGTTCTTTCCAGGATTGCGCAGACAACAGCTGCTCTGGCTAGGCTGAAGGATATTTAGAAAGACAGCAACATCACGCTTGGGTCCAAGATCAAGCTTATGCGCTCCCTCGTCATGTCCATATTCCTATATGTATGTGATACATGGACTCTAACAGCAGAATTAGAGAGAAGAATCCATGCCTTAGAGATGAGATGTTATCGAAGGATACTGAAAATCTCATACTTAGACCACGTCTCTAATGCGGAGGTGCGCACTAAAATCCAAGGTGCAATTGGACCTTATGAAGATCTGCCCACCACTGTAAAGAAACAGAAACTAAGATGGTATGGTCACGTCTCACGCTCAACTGGCCTGTTGTCAAAGACAATCCTACAGGGCACAGTGAGAGGAAAGAGAAAACGAGGAAGACAGAAGAAGAGATGGGAAGACAATATCAGAGAGTGGACAGGCATGGACTTTGCAAAGTCCCAAAGAGCAGTGTAGAACAGGGCGAAATGGAGAGAGATTGTCGCAAAGTCATCAGTGGCTCCCCTACGACCAGCAAGGTTACGGGAGAAATGAAAAATGAAAATGAAGATTTGTGCTATACTGCTTACTATATATCGTAGACAGACACAAAATGCATGTTTATAATTTTGTTATCTGTAAAGTTATGTATTTATTGAAAGATATTCACGGTATAGTTAATCTATTCAATAATAGAATTTTATCATAAACTAATTAATTTAATTACTCCGTACTTAAAACAATAAACTTTTAAATTTAGTCTACTCACAAATGCATGTGTATTTAGTTTTAGAATTGTGTACTATTAATAACGTCGTTGTTTTCTGAATAGAACTATGTGTACATAATGTATTGATTTAGTTGCCTATTTATACTTGCTCGTTTACTTGTCTAAAATCCTATATACATAATGCATTTATTGAATTGTTATATAATCCAACCAAACTCTATTTATTTATCTAAAATTTTAAATATTATTTTATTTTGTAAATGTTATAAATTTTAAAATATAAAATAATGTGTTGTAGGTATTCATCTATTATTCTAGCTTATATATAATACAGTAATAGTATACTGAATTTTAAAGTAAACAGTGGCGTGCGGTATCTCGCTCAAGTCCACTTCGCAGCCTTGGGCTCGAAAGCCGTAACACCTAATAATTTCTAACTTTTGCAAAAATAATTATAACTTCAGAGCTGGTGGTAAATGCCCTCTATTTACTTACTCTAGTTTATGTGTTCTAACCTTGGTAGTATCCGACTTAACGAGCGACGGGCGGTATAGGGCTTAGTGATTTATGTAGTAAGGGTTATACCGCTTGTATTAATGTTTATTTTTTAAAATTAATTGTTGTGACTTGAGCTAGACATACATTGCCTAAGTTTCATTTTTTAGTTGTTGATATTTTAAAAACAAAATGATTTTGTACTAGACTGTATTCATGGTGTTTGTAACATTATTTTGTAGCTATACTTCTCATCTCTTCTCAGGAACTTCTTTTAAACTTTGATGAGTCAGAACATTCAAAATAAAACTATTTTGACTATTTGTCGTTTACTTGTGTAGATAATAAGATTTAGACCAATAAATAAACAAATAAATACATTCATAAATAAAGCAAATACAAGATAGAATGACAAATAACACGGTCTAAACATAGTGACTGATTCCTACACAAAACTCCGGAGTATATTTAGAGAAATATTGTTAATGGAAATTATGAGATACATATCTTATGCTAGAAAAATACAGACAATATAAACACACATACACAAAGACAGTTCTTTTCTTCATTCTGCATCAATTTTCCCACAGTAATCAGAACAATTCATTAGCAGTTTTGTTTTGTGTGAATCTCCAAAACACAATCTGATCTACCAGATCTAATATCTGTTACGTTTTCATATTTAATGATAAGTTGTATTACCATTAGTTACTGCATTCCTCGTCTTCGATCACGTGAAACGGGATTAATATTAAACTTATCATTATTCACCATCTTACTTTTACCCAATATGCAAAATGATCGCATCTGCAAAGATACAAGACTTTAGATTATATTTTTTTTTTTTTAAATTTCATTTTCACATGTAGAATCGGTTTATCATGGGCTTTAATTTATAAATCTTTTAAAATTAAAAGGCTCACACCTTTACCAGATACTTAATTGGTACTAATCAGTTTTATTTAAGCATAATCTTTAAAACTGTTCAGGAATATTTTGTAGAAGAAAGTGTCCATAGTTGAAAATTTAATGCAAATTTTACTTTTATTATTGTATCGTCAAAAGTTTTAGAGATATTCTGTCTCTAGAATTTGAGTATATTTTCATTCTCAGTCTTGAAAGTTTTATGAATTCAATATGCAAAACTAAAAACTGGCTTTGTTTTAAGTCGGTGGATAGAAAAAAATTAATATGGCTTAGGGATTATTTGATGTTGTCATGACGAGATGTATTCACAGGCCATATCAAACTGGTTATTTTCCCCTGATTTGGAACAAAACACAAACGTGATTTTTTTTATATTAATTAGACACCCCATATTTACATTTTCCAAATATTTTATCTATACAATGTGAATAGAATTCAAAACATAATGAGATTTATAAATGTTCAGTTATTTGTATCTGGGAATATTGACGCGCGGACGTCAGTGGGAATGCATAAATTGTTCCATTCTGGTGTGCGATACGGCAGTACGGATTAAACACGAGCACCGAATCACTTATTTAATTTGGTATGCAATAAAGGCTGATCTTGTGCACAATGTATTAACATTTTATCACTGAATACATGTACATGGAAAACGAGTGTCTTCGTTTCCCACATACGGGCTACATGCGAATTCAGATTTCTTGAAATATTTCCTGCTGATATCGCTAAGCGCAGAACCCAGACTTGTAAGAATGTTTCTTTGAGGTTGTAAGTAATGAAAAAGGACAGACGAGGGACTTTATCAAAGGCATCATGCAGCCATGAGTATTAAACACCCTTCCTTGCATTAAATAAAGTTTTGTCTTGCTCAAGAGCTGGATCGGCTTAGAGTGTATTCATTCCGATCGTGTACAGTGTACATTAACATTTTACCATGACGCTCAGGCAAACATGATGAATTAGTTATAAATCACTGTATGCATGTGAATTAACCAAGAATGTCTTTATTTAATACAAGTCTGTCAAGAGAATCAACTTATCCCAACACACTGTCTTGTAAAAATAGTTTAAAAAGATTCTAAGCAATAAAGGTTGCAGAGAAACTATATAAATAGTACAGAAGAGAAGACTTTCACAGCATCTTTGCTTGTATAATTTCGTTACAATGGTCTCCAGAAAGATCCGTTACAATGAATCGCTCTCCATACGCCTCGAAGCTGATACTCCGAGGACTGTGCAGGACATCGTCCTTCGAGAGCAGGATCCGCAAGAACATTCCTTTGTCTGTGATCATGTGGACGTTGTGCGAGTCCTTACCGCAAATGTAAACATTCCCCTGACAGTCCGTAGTCATCCCCGTGGGATAATCCAGCTTATCGTGACCATATCGGAACTTGACCTCACCCTCTAGGTTCAGACAAGTGACTAAGTTGGTCACACAATCAGATACGAAAATAAGAGTCTGAATCTGGTTGGTTAGCACATGGTTGGGGCATTTGAAGAAAGGTGTGCCATTTTCGTCCATCTTTATGCACTTTATCTCCTCTCCTTTCAGAGAGAAGAACCTCAGGCTAGGGATTTCGCACCATGGATCACACGTAACCACAAATCTGTCCTCTAAAAAGGCGATTCCCCAACACTCGCACTGTGTTTCGAATGAACCGAAAACCTGTAGATCCTTAATGTAAGTGAGGACAAAGACGGTTTTTTCTCCAGGCACAGTCACAGCCACCTTCTCATCATCTATTTTCGTCAAGTCCCAGGGGCTTTGCGGAAGGTTGAGTCTGCTGACAATGTTACAACACTTGTCCAAAAGCTTGACACACCAGTTGTTCCAGTCGGCAAGCAAAATCTTTCCGTCAGGCAGGTAACAACAGCCCGTTATGCAGCAATCACCCTTATCATCTGGATGTTTGCAAAGAATCCGGTCCAGATCTTTGACGTGTCTTTTAGCGAATCTGACTTCCTTAGACTGGGACAGGAAGGAGGGTAGTTTGGACGAATGTGGGACTTCTATAATGTATGCTAGCTTTTGTACATCCTTTGTCATAACTTCAAAAGCGGGATCATACGTCATCTCATAATCCAAACGCTTGACCGTCAGAAAGTCTCTCCGTAATATTTCCTCGTATACTTGGCTTTTGAATTGAAGATCTCTCTTCGCCTTCGTGTATTCTTTATTCCAGTCTCCGACTTGCTTGAACAGAGTCTGCAATTAAAGAAATATATCAGGATCAAGCTGATATTCTATCATGTGCTGAAACTTTATGTAAATATCTAATCAAAGAGATTTTTAAAAAATTAAAGCAGTCCAATTTCTGAACTTCACATAGAAATTGAACAGAGATGTAATGGAGATTTTTAAATGTTCATTGTGGACATTACCCAAAGAATAAATGGGACCAAACTGTACCACACCGTAGCCCGCCGTTTCTCGATGCCACGAGGACAAAAGATCCTATATCAAATAAAAAGTAAAGCATTGAAGTATCTTTAACAGCTCCGCATTTATATTGAGAAAACTGTTGACGAAACCGACACTCATAAGATTACAGAAATTTCGAGTGATTTGACATATGAAATACTGAATAGAACTTATTGCATTTGGACATTCACCCATATCACGACAAAATCAGCTAACAGACTGACCGCACAAACAAGTCTATCTCGTTAAATCTCGAAATATTCTGATAGGTTAGTCGTGCGCTTTCTAATTGTTTCATTCTTAATTACCTTCACTTAATGTTTCTTGGAACGCTTATGATAAATCTTTCTGAAATACCTTGTCTTACGTTTCGTGGAAATCAAGTCTTTGAAAACATAGAAAGCCATTAAAATAAGTATGAAAGAGAGATCTGCATTTCCTAACTTTGTCTTGTCGCTATAAAACTACCTTACCTGTATTTTCTTGTGTGCAGCGGATGCCCCAGCGTGAACCGATGAAGTGCGCCTGATCTGCCCATTCAAACTTTGAATGTTGGTCTCATGCATTTCGTCAAATTTCTTGACAAATTCGTTCTGGAGAGTCAACAGGTGCGCGATGGTATCTTCCTGGAACTGGTAGAATTGCTCCATAAGAAGTGTCTTCTTCATCTCCAGAATGTCTCTTTGTTCGATTCTCTCTTCCGACATGAGGTATCCGAAATTGGCATACTGTTCCATTCCTTTTTCTAGCTTCGTCAGCTCACGAATCTCTCGATTTCTTTTAGCCCACTCCAACACTGGAATCACATCCTTGCAGTAGCGATGGTTGCTCATACAATCCTTTGCGTTCAAGAACAACTCATGATCTATGCAGTAAAACTCAACCTCAAAAGGATTTTCCACGCGTGTTCTCAACTCTGCTAGTATCAGTGCCTTGTCTTTTTCTATGTTATCAAAAAGAATCAGGATACCATGGCCTTCAGTGGAATCAGGTTCGGACGCCAGAACGGCATCAACCGGGCGTTTGGACGCCAGAACGGCATCGACCGGGCGTTTGGACAGCATTCGGGTCAACTCATCTGACTTCAAATGAGATACGTTCATTTTTCCTGTTTCAGTAAACTCAGATTTGGGCCCCTGTACGTCATTTTTTGGAGGCCATCTTTTGGACTTGACTGGAGTCATCTCAAGAGACTCGTCTGATTTGTGACGGTTGAACTCTATACTGACTGGACTGATGGACTGATCAACGTTATATTTGCGTATATCCTTATCCGTATTGCCTGCTAACCCAACATCAAGTCTATTCCTGTCTTTGTTTAATTTCACAGACATATTTAGTCTAATTTGTTGTTGTTGTTGTTGTTTTCCTTTTCAGTTTTTCTCGTACAGTTTTTCTATTTCAAAGATAACAAATGTCTTTTTTATGTATTATTTATATCCTCTAATTTTCACAACAGATCTGACCTTGTTTTACATCAAATATGTGACACGAAGTCACTTCTACAATCAGATGAAAAGAAACGGACATTTGAAGACAGAAGCGTTTAGTCCACTACCAGTCGCTGCAGCAATTTCAGGTTTAAGAAACTGGTCCTGCAAATAGTTTCGAAGTATTAAAGCTCAATAAATGAGTGTCCAATGTTTAATATAATTCGCCGAGAGACTAAACACATTTTGTTTATGTGCTTCTACTAATACCTATTTTCTCAACTTCTGAATAAAACATGGACAAATGTGATTAGCGCAGATCATAAGGAGAGCTTATCAACTACGTCAAATGCTGCTGATGCGTAACAGTCACCATGGCTACAACTCTAATATGACCATATTTAGTATGCATACAAAGGATAAGATAAAACTGGCGCAATTTCAATATCGAATTTTAAATGTTATTGATGTCCCATAGGGGAAAACCTACACACTAGCCTGTCCGCAATATGCCATTCCTGACATGGAAATGCGAGTCATCAAAACCTACAGCAAGTATCAACTTTTTAAAGTTTTTCCTTCCGATACACAACTGAACGTTTTGATTGATTATTTCAATGGCCTTATTCCAGAAAGCCTTTTTATCTTTAGAAATATTCGCACAAATCTACAAGCACCGGTATGTCTATTGACATGTAGCAAATGCATAATTTAATATATTGATCATTTTATCACGCGATGCTGTCATTCTCGGCACTTAATATCGGTATACAGGTATAACATGTTTATCAATTGATATTCTGGTGATCTTTTGACCGAAGCGAGAAAATTTTCTCCATAAAACACTTGCAATAATGTTGTGATGAGAGATTAAGAAAGGACAAATCTTTCTTGTGATATATATATATATATATATATATATATATATATATATATATATATATATATATATATATATATATATATATATACATACACACATACATATATACATATATATATATATATATATATATATATATATATATATATATATATATATATACATACACACATACATATATACATATATACATAAACACATTCTGTATTCCAAATCACTGAAATTGTCAACGACGAAGGGTGAAACAACATTGGAAGGAATGCTCAGTATCATGAAATGCAAAAATGACAACGATGTGGGATACAGAATACAACTTTGCTGGAGGCTCTAACCTTCAGTGTAGTTATACATTTTTATCCTCGTCGGTGTTATTTTCACAATACATAATACTACGTGTTTCTTCCGGCCTTGGTCCAGCTTGCGTTGTTGACAATTTTAGCGATTTGGTTCGCAGGGTGTGATAAAGTCAACAAGTCACCATGAACGGTGTTTTTCCTCAACGGATTCAAAAGCTCTTTTTAAAAAAAGGGTCCAGTGCTACTCATCAACACGAATAATAGTAATAGCCAAGATGTTAGAAATATTGATAACGATGATGATGATGATGACGACGACGACAACGACGATGATGATTTATCGTCAAGCTTTCAGTTTGCTACAGATTTATATTTCTTGTAGTAGAGTAAAAGAATATGTTGAAAGTTTAACCAGATCAAACCTAACATGACGCTTTCCTTACACCAACTTTAGTAATACAAGCAAACCCTACTTTTAAAAATCTTTGTGACATGTCTCCATAATACTGCGCAATAAACATGTAACCTAGATATCGCTAAGTTCCTTACCCTGTTAAGAGCAAGAAAACCGTTCAAATAATGGCCTTTATGGGCAAGAACATTGCTGACATTTCACTTATAATTGCATATCTACTTTGATATTTATAATAGAATATCTGGAATGGGCCATATTCATACATATGATACATCCAAAGTACCAGACTGTAAGATCTGACAAAATACCCACAACGTCATCCATATAAAATTAATGCAAAATGCAAACAAATGTCCTTATGGTTCACTTTTTCCATTTGTTAATAAGTTGCAGATTGTGTGGAATATGCACACAGTCATGGCCAAAAAGTATTCCTGTTTCATTTAATTTACAGATTTACTCAAACATGCACAACGTATTATGAAAATACTTGCAATTTATGGCCTTTGGGGTCAAAATATTACCAGGAAAAAATCTTAGGAAAATAAATTGAGTACTCAGTGAGAAATGAAACGCAGGGAGTGAGACTCTGAGATGGACAAAGTTTTGTTTCATTTTTCTTCACACTGTGAGATATCACAGGTATGCAGACTCCTCATTGTGAGATATCACAGGCATGCAGACTCCTAACTGTGAGATATCACAGGTATGCAGACCCCTATCATGTAAATATCATCATCAGTAGTTTCATATTCTGGATCAATTACGATCAAGAACTTTCAAGCATATCTTTTCAAGCCCAAGAAAATTAGAAATGTTCAACTTCTAGGGCATCCGAATACAATAGCATCAACTAGAAATGTTCAACTTCTAGGGCATCCGAATAAAATAGCATCAACTAGATTGCAAGTATATGACTGATAACCATAGTAATCATATATACATGTATTTATACAATTAGAAATGTATTCATACTCTAGAGATGCCTTCGCCAATATGGTTCGATTAATTGAGGGCAAAGTACTGAATCAAATACTGACCATAACTTCTTAATATTTGGTTAGAAACGGTGAAATCGGAACCGGACCTAGGTCTTCTTAATCAATGAAGTCCTTCAGTAGTTACTGAACAGAAACAAAATTGAAGGGCAAAGTTCTAGGTCACACAGGGGCCATAACTACGTAATATTTTATTATAAAAGGGTGCAATAGAAACTTGACCTAGATCTTCTTAGGTTCCACTCCAAAAGTTTCGTGTTTTGCAGAAAAGTGAGTTTCTAAATGAAAAGTGAATCACGACATTTGAACGTTAGGGTCATGTGTTTTTTTAAAAGTAGAATTCATGAATGCTTGTGTTGGCGTGAATCAGTTTTGCTGAAGCATGCAATTCGTACCAGATGCTACAGATATCTAGCTCAGTATGATTACCACTGAGTTAGAATACGAAACTTTGCGCTCAGGGTGAATGCCCGGTTTTAAAAAGCAAAATTGTGTATCAAATGTTTGAAATGAAAGTGAAAACGTTTATCCGGTCAGATTTCTTCAAATTTTGTATAGAAAAAGGCAAATGCAGGTTATATAAATTTCCATATAACTGTAGTGGTAGGAAAATTCGTTTGTCAGAGGACAGGGCAAAGAATACCCAATTTCAGCTATTTTCGACGCATTGTTGCCTGTTCATAAGCTGACTTAAAAATACGATAAAACCATGAACTAGACGATAGAGAAGTTAATTTTGGATCGTAAGATATGAAAAATGCCACAGTATCACATACGTGTAAGGAAGTGAATTTTGTTTTAAAACCGTGGAGTGTAACCTCAATGTACAACCTCATACCACGTTTGATTCCAATCCGTGAAGGCCTTCATAAGTTAGTGAGCGGGAACGAAATTTTTGACGGACGTTACGTGACGCGACGTAACGCACGGACATGGGTAACAGGATATACTTTACATTGTAGACATGTCGGGATCATACAAAAAAGTATTTTTATCGCTTTGAAGAATAATGATGCATGTTGAATGAGTATAATAAACGTGTGTCATACACAGCACATTTGCTTTGTAATTTAAAGTGTGCTGTAAATGTATCAATATTTACAGTTATGACTATATTGAGTCACTTCTCAAACTAGCTTGACGTCACATCAAACTTGTGTCGTACATAGGTCTGATATGAATTGAGGATGATGTCTAAATTGTTAAGGTGCTAATACTAAGGTATAAATCTAGATTATATTTCAAGGATTGACCTGATCCTATATTAGGACTATATGCCAACAAATTTGCACAATGCTTCTCTCTCTCTCTCTCTCTCTCTCTCTCTCTCTCTCTCTCTCTCTCTCTCTCTCTCTCTCTCAGTTTCTTAAAGTAGATTATTTGTAAATCATAATAAATATTTTCGTTGTTTTCAAGTTTACAGTATGAGATACAACAGAGAGTGCCAATTTGTGTTGTATTAACAAGACAATATAAGCTATATACAGCATAATGTATGGAAAGGAACAAAATGGTTGAACACAATGATGGTGAAAATCCAAAGTAAACTAATGGAACTAGAGAGATCGATGATTGACAAGTGAGGAACTAAAGAGGTGGAGGATTGATAAGTGACGAAAACATGTGAACTTGCTGCTTTGTTTCGAGTGTTTAGTTTTTTGTGGTTTGTGTGTGTGCTTGTGTGTGTGTGTGTGTGTGTGTGTGTGTGTGTGTGTGTGATTTTTTTTTTACTGTCAATATAATTTTAGAAGGCTGATAATTAGACCTAAAAACCCGTTAAGCGGAATCAGACGAAACTCACCTCTAATGTCCTTAAATTATACAGACCAAGATTTAACATTTTCTCAGTTTGATGGTCTTTATATAGCAATCTAAATCCTCTAAGCTGGTGCATGCAGATTCATTGACCCCACAGAAACAAAATGGATCCAAACCGGCGACAATTTCAAAATATTCTTTGAATTCTCCAATGACTTCCATCCTACAATTAAATTTACTTCTGAGTCATCAAACAGGTCCAATTTTGTTATTGGATACCTAATCTGGGAATGAACATAGAAAATGACCTGTACTGAAAACCAACTGACTCTCACCAGTATCTGCTCCCGACCAGCTGCCATCCTAAGCAGGTAATACAATAGCTTCCTTACCACCTGTGGGTTTGGACCAAACGCATCTGCTCCAGTCCGGCAACACTTGAAAAGAGACTCGGTGAACTCAAAGAAGGAAATACATGAATGAGGCTATGAATAAAAGTGGAACCCTCGGTAGAAATGCTCTTTTGAAACATAAAGCCAAGAATCCAGCGACTAACTACCCCAATGCCCCAAACTAACAACATATAATTCGGAAGCATTGGCATCAGATCAAATCTTCCCAACGTCTGAAGGGCATATTTCAGGACGTTCCTATGGCTGCGAACCGTATACCTAAAAATCGCAAAGACCATCTGCAGGACAGGACCACATACGCAGGCACATACACTTGCAAAGAAAAGCGCTGCCTGATCTGCAAGCATATGCACGCTACCAAAATCGTTCTTAAGTTCAAGAACAGGAGTTAGCTTTGCTGTTAATCAGAAGGTAGGATGTCGAGCTAAAATGTAATTTATCTGTTGACATGCAATATGTTGGCGAAACCATTGACTTTGGAAAACGAATAAAAAACCACAAGAGTCACATTTGTAATAAAATCAATGCGAAAGTTGCCAACCACTGCAACTCAGTTGTTCATAAAGTTGAGTCCCTCGAGATGCTGCCGATTGAGTATAGAGCGCACACATTTCTTTTCCAGTAACCTGTTATAACATTCTCGTGACTCATTTTCTCGTCTGCCTTCTCCACGCATAACTTTATCTGGATATAATTATTAGTACTTATTGCAATTTCTGGTCTTAGATGAAGTTGGTTTACTTCGCATGGTTTCCGTCCTTTGTGTTTAGCCTCGAATTACGTCAAAGCAATCTGTTTCTCCGTACGGATATCACTCATTTACGCGCATCACTCCACCTTTGACTTTTTAAAAAATAAACGTTTGCTATTCTGACCCCAGTAGCCATATGATATGAGTGCGATACCATAGTGATATGTAAAATATTACGCTCTTTTTGAAGTATGCTTTAGCCCACGCGTAAATTTGAAATGCATCGAGAAATTTCAAGACATTAAATTTCAAGTTGTCCCATCCCACCAACCCACTTCAATATTCAACATACCATAGAGTCCTGGAACACTCATATTTTTAGAAAGCAAAATACACTCGATTTCCTAGACCACATTATTATCTCTTGATTGCTCACTGAGTCTATCGAAGTATAAAAAATGAAATCGAAATATAAAATGAAAAATCGGTCACAACATAAATAATGGCACAAAGCTATATTGTGATAGATTCAATAGTTTTCAGAGAGGAGAGAATATTTCATGAATTTAGCATAAAAGCGACAATCTCAGTATCAAGAGACAACGTGTATTGTTTACAAGTTTGGATTGGATAAAACTGTGGACAAAGCTAGTTTTGTTACCAAATAACATTCAATGAAATAAATGTTTGATTTGTCGATTTCCGACATCAGAAAACTATCCTGCAATGTTTTAGAAAGGGTGCAGATTTACAGATTACATTCAATGATGCTAACACCGCGATAAGCGTCATCAATCCTGTCAAGACGATTGTTAGAACAGTGCGACATAAAGAAACAATATGTTACGTATTTGATGTGAATGAATACAAAACTATGTACTCGGATAAAATCACAGTGCAATTCGAAGACCTTGTAAACGTTAAAAGGTAAATATACAACGATTTGATAAAAACAGAGATATAATTTATGGAAAACAATGTTCGATTTACAACAGCACATGGTAACTCAGTATATGAAGTACCCAAAAAATAGGTTGTCATTTTGCCAAAGCTAATTTATAGACACAATAACACTCATCGCATGTCAATACACATGATTCTAGTTAAAACAAGCAAGGAAGATCAACATATAAAACAACATATGTAAAGTCTTACCATTCTAACTTTACCGAGGAAATATTCAAAATCAGGCAAATCATTTTAGGAGACCCTGTAGTTTACAAACTGAAGGACTTAAAGGGAGCATATATATTTAGGGGCATGTTTTACGAACAATTTCTATACCACAAACAAGATGACGTGTACAAAGTTGACAAGATTTTAAGGTCCATAAAAATGAAAAGAAAACGGATATTCTTGTGAAATGGAAAGGATATGATGAATCGTTTAACAGTTGGGAACCAGCATAGAATGAAAATAAATGACGGAAACACATTACATCCATGGCAATATTTAGGAGTATGAAAAGTTTAAGTTTTTAAAAGATAACGATTCTCTACAGAGGAATAAAGCTGGTAAAAATAGATCATTAGAAAACAAAGGATTTAAACCATGCTTGTCATGCGAATTTGTATTGATCACGAAACCAGATGGAAAAAAGAAAGTACAGCACAGTTAAACAACAAAATGGTACACATGAAAAATATGATAAGACAACAACAATGTAGGCAATAGTCTATTATGGTAATAAATGGCATTAGACGTGCTTCTTTCTACAAGAAATCCATGGTCTGACAGATGAAGGTATTTCACGGTTAAATCAAAGGTCTTATGTAATCTGTATTTAAGTATCACATGCCTGCTTTTGTTTTTCAATATACACAGTAGTTTTGGTACATTTGGTTTTGTACCCTTTTAACCGTTTATGGATTTTCATTTGAAAGGGAGATAAATCTTTTTCGTCTGGTAAACGTTTTTCCGTGCTTGATGGTAGTCCTTAAACAGTGTAGTAACTTCAAATTGTTGTCATCCCCCCCACCCCCGCAAACATGTAGAGTGGACCCACATAAAATTAATGTACAGCGGGATTTTGGGCCCTCTCCTTATGCAGGCCACCCACCCCCTACATTGCGGAGACTGCGGGCGGTAGTTACGCCAATGTCCTTAAAATGATCATTGGGATGTAATGGAATCCTCAGTTATACTTCTAATATGCAAGCAGTAGTACTATTGTCAGATATTTCGGGCAATGTCCTTAAAATGATCATTGGGATGTAATGGAATCCTCAGTTATACTTCTAATATGCAAGCAGTAGTACTATTGTCAGATATTTCGGGCAGATTGTCTCCTATCCATCTGATTTGCACATCATTTGCCCTACTGAAATTATTCACCGGTGTATTGTTGTAAAACACCCAAATGTAATCAATACCTCTGTAAACGATTAGTCTCTAACATTTATGAACTGACTTTAGGTACATACAGAACCCTGAAGGAATATATTTAAATGTTTGCATTGTCCATCTTTTTTTAAGTCTCTGACGTCCAGGATATATCTGATTGCTGTGTAGTACTATTACATTTTTGTAGTGTGCAGTACAGACACTTCTTGTAAGATGCTATGGTACATTTAAGTTCACAATAAATAATATGTGGAACTTTTAACTAATGCTGGTATTTTCTAAATTGTACAACTGTTGTAACGAGATGTCTACGCTATCGTATAGTTATTGCCTTCTGGCGACTTTTTTTGTGTAGTAAAAAAAAATTAAATCGTTATTTACATATATTTCTGTCCGTAATGTCTATGTATTTGTAATTACACCAATTTTGATAGATCTTTTATTCCAGAATAATAGTACCTTCCATCATTGTAACTGCTGGGACCATCGCTTGAAGTGAATATGATCAACATGTCTGGTTTTCTCCATGCCAATTATTCTGACGAATTTTATTATAATTTCCATCAGTTGCGCACTCCCTTTCTTCCTTTCAAAATTGCATACACATTTACAAAGATGTCAAATTTAATATCACTTTTTGGAACATCTCTGAATTTAACCGAACCTTCATTGAACCGTTGACTTTTCCAAACTGTAATCTGATGGTCTATCAACATGATCACTTGGTGCATTAAAAATCGATTGCAAAGCATAACAGAAACTTATACCATCTTCATTTTTTTACGTTTGTACAAGTTGTTTGTTCTTAACCTATTTAGGCAAATTTATATATGAATTTCCTCTGAGCGACTGGTATTTATATATCTATATTGTTAAGAATCTATGTTGTACTTTCCTTTATTTTTTTTTCCAAATTTGGTATGTAAAATTTCAATTTAATGTTCTATAACATTACCGATTTCACCTATGTTCGTTATATTGGTAGGTCTTGTTTTATGTTGAAAAATATTTATTCCACTTTTACTTTCCTTCTTGATTGGGTCTTTTCATAAGTCTGATCACTGAGTCTTCCTGTACTCTAACAGAACCTAATTGTATAATTTTCTGAATGATTATCTTTTTTAAGTATGGTTCAATGTCGTTGATAAATTCACAAAAATCTTGATTGTTGACAGCATAAAATATGTACTCGTTAAAATTAAATAAATCTTTAAGTTATTTTTTAGTGATTTTTTATTTTTACATTTTGCTTTTTCATACCTTTTAATTCTTTTTGTGTTTATAAATTATTCAAAACGCTTAAAATTTTTTAATTTAGTTTATAGATTATTAAAAACGCTTTAATTTTTTTTTTTTTTTAGGATATAGATTATTAAAAACGCTTTAAATTTTGTGCTTGAGTTTATAGATTATTAAAAACGCTTTTAAATTCTTTTTTGAGTTTATAGATTATTAAAAATGCTTTAAATGTGTTTTTTTAGTTTTTAGATTATTAAAAACGCTTGAATTTTTTTAGTTTATAGATTATTAAAAACCCTTTAAAATTTATTTTTTGAGTTTTTAGATTATTAAAAACGCTTTAAATTTTTTTTTTAGTTTTTAGATTATTAAAAACGGTTTAATTTTTTTTTTAGTTTATAGATTATTAAAAACGGTTTAATATTTTTTTAGTTTATATAATTATTTAAAACGCTTAAAACAATTTTTAGTTTATAGATTATTAAAAACGCTGTAAATTTTTGTTTAGTTTTTCGATTATGAAAAGCGCTTTAAATTTTTTTTTTAGTTTATAGATTATTAAAAACGCTTTGCATTTTTTTTAGTTTATAGATTATTAAAGACGCTTTAAATTTTGTTTGTTGAGATTTTAGATTATTAAAAACGCTTAAAAATTTTTTTTTGGAGTTTTTAGATTATTAAAAACGCTTACATTTTTTATTTTTTTATTTTTAGATTATTAAAAACGCTTTTTTTTGGGGGGGGGGGACTTTATAGACGATTAAAAACCTTTAAAAAAATTTTCTCAGTTTTTTTGGAATCGGTAAATCAAGTATCAGGGTTATCGTCGTTGATTTATTTAAATAGCAATATTTTTAAATATGTTTCACTTCTAATTGTTTAGATATGTGAAAAATTGCTTTATTTAAGTTTTCTCGGGAGTTTTTC
Source organism: Margaritifera margaritifera (assembly GCA_029931535.1). Taxonomy (NCBI): domain Eukaryota; kingdom Metazoa; phylum Mollusca; class Bivalvia; order Unionida; family Margaritiferidae; genus Margaritifera; species Margaritifera margaritifera. The sequence goes on from JAQPZY010001635.1 coordinate 4,739,317, forward strand.
AAAAACCCATCTGTACCCTCTGTACAGTTAATGTCTGGAGCAACCATCTCTGGAGTTCGGGTACACTTGGCAGCCCATAGCTAACTTGATTGGTTGGTTATAGGCTTGACAATCGTTTTTTCCATCTTTTCTACTTCAATTCGGTGAGAACGGAGGTAAAATCATTTATTTTATCAAAATTGTTTTTTCTTAGCTCTTTTTGTTATAAAAAAGAAAATATGTAAAATGCTTTTTATTACTAAACCAATTCACTTTGGTTAGGGCTTCCTGGAACTTATGTTATGACACATCAACTCACCGTGAACTTGCAAGAATGAAACGTTAATGGCATGATTCCAATGTTAGCGAGCTGCAGCGAAAGATAGATAAGCATAGATTTTTACACTTTTTGGTACTAACGTTTGGACACAACAGAGGTCCGGAGCACCGTCCTGGCAAGTTCCTCCATTCACATTCTGCATAACACATAGATCACCCCAATCCTACCCTCCACTACCAATTCTTCCCATTATGGCTCAGATCCCTGTGATTTGATATATTTTGTGTTTCTGTTTCTCTTATAACACACATCAGTATTGAACATCAATAATAAATGGTGTATTCTGATGGACACTGCATGACCTTGGAACACAGCCAAAACATCGGCGATGTTTATTGATTTTCTGTTGGGCCGTATATCTTAGTATGGTTGCACTCTACTTAGGGCATAATCAATAGATTATCATGTGGTCTAAGGAATCGACGTATTTTGTTTTATTAGAAATGTGAGTGGTCCAGGTCTCCGTGGTATTTTTAAATAGTTAGGGGTGAGTGGAAGTGGGAGAATTTAAATTGCTGAAAATTTCTCGAAGCATTTTAAATGTAAATGACTTCACCTAAAAGAGCGTACTATTTTTAAACTTCACAATGGTCTCGTATTGGTACTCCCATCTCCGTAACTACTAACCCCAAAACAAAGAAGATATGTAGTGTACATATTTTGATACTGTTATTCATATGATTTTTTATTGTCGTTATTTGGTTACGACTTATGGCCTTAAAAATATATGACAGAAAGGAAGTGAAAAAAAACCAAAACAATGTAAGTAAAAGCAACAAGCAAGTTATTTCCAGACAATTAAAGTGAAAATTCAAAAGACACTTACAATTTGTGAGTTAAATTCCAAATAATCCTAAATGTCCTAATAACAAGTCCAAAATAATAACATGTTCTGAATGAATTCCAATAGCCTTGAATATCCTGATGTACCACAAAGATGTAATCCAGAATGTATTTGAATAAGTTCACATAAATCCCCAAATTATGTATTAATCCAAAAATGAGTGAGCAATTCAGTATTTCCAATGAATATTGTAAATAAATAATTCCTTTCAAATTATATCTGATTTGAACAACACAACTAAAATAGATTCCTTACAGACTGATATTTTAGAACCAAAATTCTAGAACAGGAACGAATGTGTTTACAAAAAATCGGTTTATAAATACTCATGCCTACCTGACATATGTCACATCAGAATATGAGTATTTCTAATGGAAAAAGACTTGCCTACCTGACATATGTCACAAAAGTCTAATTCCGAAATGCCTATGAAAATACTATGTAAACAACTGGACAAAAGTTAACCATATATTATCAAATAACCATACAACTTACAATCATAGACAAAAGTTATATATGTAATCTTCATACATACAAATTTAAATCCTTCTTTTTTTTTTACAAGATTTCCCCTGTAATTCGTACATGTAAATAGCTCCTTTTTTCTCTCAGCTTTTTAGTGTTATAAAAAAAAATATGTAAATAATATATAAAGCAAGTGAATTATTGTGTTTGAGCATAGGTTTTATTTGTTTCTTTGCGGGAAAAAAAAAAAGAAGTCGGCATTCAATTTGTTTTGCAAATATATGGTTTTGCATAAAAATATTTAAGCATATTTTATGATTTCCATCACTGTATTTGAATCATGGAACAATTACATCATGCCCTTGATTTGAATGTCCTTAGTTTACCGAATCAAGGGCCCTGTTTCCATAAAGACGACACTGAAACACACTAATGAACGCACAGCCGCACATTATTAACATAATCATGAGCAATCAAGTGCTTGAATCACAAAAACGCTTGATTACAGTTTATCAGCTGATGCCGTGTACACTGGGGTCAAAGTAATCCTTCGTACTGCAGTATTTAATCCTTACCAAACCCCATTATAACACCAATAGATGCAGTTGATGTGATTTGCATTGTATTCCATTTTTATTCCCAAAAAAATCAATGCATTGAAGATATATAATTATGATCATATATTGCAGATAGATCAATAATACGTTTATTTTGGCTGGGACTAATTCACACATGGGGAATGGAAACTCATAATTTACGTATATCATCATATGTCGCAAATATCATCCCTTCCTTTTTTGATATGCGAAGGAGGTCGCCGAGCAGATGAGATCAAAAGAAACGTAGTGATTTCAGAGCGCGTGAGAGGTTTCTTGCTTGGTACATATTTTCTTAACCACACTTCATTGTCGGAGAAAATAGAAGCAGCATTTCATTTGTAAAATAATGCATTAATGGGATTTATTTTAACCTTTAAAGCAACACATTTTGAAAATGATAGGTGAAATTAGGAATTTTTAAATTTTTCAAAATTTGCATTTTATTTATTTTTTAAACAATTCAGCTACTTCAGCTTGGATGATACAATAATAACTGGTAGGTACATGTATGCAACATGAAGTTTTGAAGAAAAAAATTCACATATATAAACTATATATCATTTTGAAGGTATTGATAAATAATTTATTTTCATTTTTAAGGGAGAAAGGTAATTTGAACCTCAGAGCTTTTCTTTGAAAAGTAAATGATTTATGTTTTCCACTAGTTTTACAGTGATTTTGTGTATTTTAACACTGCATGTAATTATAGAGTAGAATCTATTAATGTAAAATGATTTTCTGGCATTGATTATTAAAGGAAATTATAAGTGGGGGTGAGGGATATGCATTTTTGACATAAAAACAATTTTATTACTAGAAAAAAAATGTATGTATGATTGTATGTATATACGATTGTTGAAGTAAATTGCTATATTACTGTTTACAGTTGTTAAATAGCACCAATGAGCTAATTATTATGTAATGCAATTCTGATTCTAAATAAAATTTGTACATGTCTATTATTGTGTTAAATGACTAAAAACCTAAACTGATTAACAATATGCATTTCATTTAGTATTTACAGAAGTAACAAAATGGTACAGTACATTCTCTCTGATGCAAAAACTGTTATGGAAGAAAACATTTGAATTGATCAGTTGATGAAATCATTTTTACCGGGCTCTGTCATTTCTCTCATTACACTGCGAGTTACGATAAGGAGAACCTACTCTTTACGTATTATAACCTGAGTTTTTAAAAGCCACATTTTCTCATGAATACATTTTATTTTGTAAATTAATAATGTAATAACAATTCCTGTGTTGTTATGGAATAAAATATTTTATGGAACAGTTGATGAACTCACTTTTATTGGGCACTGCTATTTCTATGATTACACTATGAGTTCCAATAAGGAGAAACTACTCTTTATATATTATACCCCAGGTTTTTAATAGCAACATTTTCTGATGAATATGTTTATTTTCAAAACTGCTAATGTCATAACAAATAAGAGCAATTTCTAAAAAAATAAAAGTACTCAGTAAAATGGTTGTATATGCTAAATATTGATGATATATCAACATTTCCACAATTAGTGAAACTGTTTTTATCTTCAACTCAGCACCAGTCTGCATGTAAGAAGCATATACAGATGCACAAATATCTCATGAATATTCATGAATTAATTTTGGAACTTAATCATATGTCATTGCTGCGCACAAGGATGTAACAGAAGACCACCCAAACGAAGGTTAAAACTGTATCCAGGGAACACAGTCCAAGCACAATTTAGGGTTACATCCCTGTGCTTTAGCATCCCTAACACTTGATGTATTTTGCTTAATGTACCTACCTTAAAAAATGCCCTTCAGAATTTGTTGAAATGTATGCAAGAGCATACATTTGAATTAGATATAACCAGTACAGGAATTAAATCAAGATAGTGATATACACAACCTTTTACTGTCAGATTTTGACAAAGTGTTCACAGATTCCCAACATTACCAGCAGATTTCTTTTTTCTTATCCCGATTAAACATAGATCTAAAATTAAGACCAGCAATTATTCTGATTACTACACCAAAAATATTATTGAAAAGCAGGTTATAAACAATTTATCAAATATTGATGCTTTAATGTAGAACATAGTAAAACTTAACAGATGAAAAAAATCATTCTTTGTGAAAATAACATTGGAATGGTACCATCTGGATGATTGTGTAGTGCATATGAAGACGGTTGAGGGACTTCACTTACTGTAGTGTAAAAACTCTCTTTCCTGGTGTGTTTATGCTGAAAAGGTCCTACAACATATAAAATACTGATACAGTATACATATTTCAGAACAAAACATGACCTGACTTGCAGGTGCCATGTCAATTGTTTATTTGCAGTTCTACTCAATACACATATTTTGGCAGGAAAATGACATCAACACATGCTTTGCTTACTTCCCACTGGAGATATTAATATAATTATTTAGGTAGGATCAATGTATAACACAAATAGTAATACATATAACAAATTGAAATAAGTTACATAACTTCAAGAGTTTCGAATTAATTTTTCCTGGACTTCCATGGTTGAACATTTGGAAGGCCCATACCTCAAGCCTGGAAGTCTCACGACATTGCACTTACCACAGGTGAAAACTGGTATAATTTATTAATTTTAAAATTTTAGTCTCCCTCGTGTCTATTTCTTTCTTTCCATATATACAATCATTCTCCTCTACCGAATAGTTCACTAAAAAAATAAATTATACAACATTTACATATTGCACCTTGTCCTGCGATTATGTTTTATTTAGAATAGCATTTTATTGGTATACATGTATTAGATATAAAAAGGATATAATGTACTTTTTCATTACCTAAAGTGTTATGATTGATAGTGATAAAACAAAGTGTTATTCGGTACCTTAAACAAAATACCTAATAAAGTTCCTTTTTAATTCAGTAATGTTACCATATATATTCTTCATGTATATTCTAGTTTCAGAACAACTTTAATTTCAAGTTAGTTTTATCGGTTCATCATTGATGTCTGCAGTTTTGTAAGTTCCTCCCAACTACCAATACAAACTTGCAAAGTTAAGATATACTCCTTGTTAAAATTAGCTGTCTTCCATGGGTATAAATGGTATTCAGCCTGACTAAGTAGTGCCAGTCTCAGCCGATACAACAGAGCTGTAAGTGACTAAAGTACAATTTTATGTCTGCTGCAGTGTTCTCCCCAGGGCCTTTTACCGTAGAGGGCCCACTATGCTATCGTTTCAACCCTCGACAACCCCCGATGGTTCAGAACCTGCCGCTACGCTATGCTCTTGTGCCGCTACGCTTTAATGTTTCCTACTACCCTTATAAAATTAATCTGTTAAACAAACATCTTGTCACCTAATTCAGAGCCCTATTACTCAAATCACACATGTTCTTACCTCTTCTTCGGTATTTTATTAAGATAATTCAGGATAATTACCCACCTACTTAACCATCATCTTTTGTACCTGGCTTGCGCGACTGCTGGTGCACGAGCTTTGGTGCGTGTTTCGTCTGCACAGACATAGTCACATGATTGGCCAATGACGATGGAGTCTACTGGTAGTGTGTTATGTATATTTCAGACATTTTCACTACCAGCCAAAGCAGTAACACATATTACATTAAAAATTCGTGTGTAAAATGAACACACCACCTTCGAAGAAACGTGAAATTATCCAGCGCCTGGCTAGTCCCATGTTGGCCTGATTATGAAAATCAGAAATTGGCATCACCAATAGTAGTATTGATTACGATTCCGATAGCATCAGCATGATTTCCACAAAGAAAGATATCAAGAAATGAAGGACAGGATTTAACAATGAATGGAAGACGTTATACCCTTGAGTGGAAATTGCTGGATCGGATGGCAAGTTTTATTATGGTTCAGATCTACTGGGGGGTGGGGGGCTAACTCTGTCAACAGCAGGTAAATAGAACAATTTAAACTTTTGAACATTTAAGCTCTCTGACATTGATTCAGTGAAGAAAGTAAACAATACAACAAGGATTCAGGTAGTTTTGTCTCTTTTTGTACATCTATTCATAAATTTTATGTTCCATTTTTTTGAGATTGTGAAAGGTCATTCTCCCAAGTGAATCAAATTAAGAGTGTTTTAAGGAACAGGTTGAGACAGGGTACTGAACAACCTGATGACAAGCAGTAGTGAAGGACAGTCCTTAAAATACTTTAATTTTGATGTGGCAGTCAGTATATAAAGCGAAGAGAAGAAGAGACGTATATCATTTATTTAAATTAAGAAACAAGAAATGAGATGGACATTAGGTCTTGTTATAACCTAGGTAAATAAAGAATACTATGTAAATACATGCACTTCTTTTTTTTTTTTTTTCATTGATCTTAATTTATTTTACTTTTATGACGTTAACGCACGCTTTTTACAACATTTTATGACCCTAATGCGCTTACCCCAATGCTATCAAAAATTTCTGGGGAGATCACTGTGCTGCCCAGTAAGATCGTGAAATATACATTTTCAGTTGTAAGCACATAGTATCAGTCACACTACCACTTTGAACTCTGAGTTCCAGTACACATGTTTTGTTATTAAGATGCTGGCAGTGATTCTTTTCAGTGCTAGTGGCAGTACTTTGACAGGTTGAAAATAAACATAATTTTTACTGCCAGTTTGCACTGACAGGTCTTAATCAATGATAAACATAATTGTTACTGCTGGTTTGCACCGACATGCCTTAATCAATGATTAACATCTTAGACTGAGTGATACCCTTATTTAATGTTCATGCTAGGTTGAGACGGTATTGTGACTAGGTAGAAAATGGCACATGAGTTTGCATTGTTTTCTTTTTTGGGTAGTGTAAAGTAGCTTATAGGCACAATTAAATGACACTGCTAGCAGATATAGGATTCATTTCAGAATTGTTGGGACAATGGGTTTATTATTTGAGCATATAAATAGAAGAAAGGTAAGTCACTAGGATGTCCAATGGTAGAATTCTGAACATCCTGCAGATGATATCGCATGTATAATATACTGGGATGTCCATTAATGGAAACCCTGAACTTGTGACATGGTATGTGCATAAAATACCTATAATACCACACACATGTAAGACTAAATCAGTACATTACATAAATACTACAAGACCTATACCAACAATACAACAGACATGTAAGACTAAATCAGTACATTACATAAATACTACAACACCTATACCAACAATACAACAGACATGTCAGACTAAATCAGTATATTACATAAATACTACAAGACCTATACCAACAATACAACAGACATGTAAGACTAAATCAGTATATTACATAAATACTACAAGACCTATACCAACAATACAACAGACATGTAAGACTAAATCAGTATATTACATAAATACTACAACACCTATACCAATAATACAACAGATATGTAAGACTAAATCAGTACATTACATAAATACTACAATACCTATACCAACAATACAACAGACATGTAAGACTAAATCAGTACATTACATAAATACTACAAGACCTATACCAACAATACAACAGACATGTAAGACTAAATCAGTATATTACATAAATACTACAAGACCTATACCAACAATACAACAGACATGTAAGACTAAATCAGTATATTACATAAATACTACAACACCTATACCAATAATACAACAGATATGTAAGACTAAATCAGTACATTACATAAATACTACAATACCTATACCAACAATACAACAGACATGTAAGACTAAATCAGTACATTACATAAATACTACAATACCTATACCAACAATACAACAGACATGTAAGACTAAATCAGTACATTACATAAATACTACAATACCTATACCAACAATACAACAGACATGTAAGACTAAATCAGTACATTACATAAATACTACAACACCTATACCAATAATACAACAGACATGTAAGACTAAATCAGTACATTACATAAATACTACAACACCTATACCAACAATACAACAGACATGTAAGACTAAATCAGTATATTACATAAATACTACAACACCTATACCAATAATACAACAGACATGTAAGACTAAATCAGTACATTACATAAATACTACAACACCTATACCAACAATACAACAGACATGTAAGACTAAATCAGTACATTACATAAATACTACAATACCTATACCAACAATACAACAGACATGTAAGACTAAATCAGTACATTACATAAATACTACAACACCTATACCAATAATACAACAGACATGTAAGACTAAATCAGTACATTACATAAATACTACAACACCTATACCAACAATACAACAGACATGTAAGACTAAATCAGTATATTACATAAATACTACAACACCTATACCAATAATACAACAGACATGTAAGACTAAATCAGTATATTACATAAATACTACAACACCTATACCAATAATACAACAGATATGTAAGACTAAATCAGTACATTACATAAATACTACAAGACCTATACCAACAATACAACAGACATGTAAGACTAAATCAGTATATTACATAAATACTACAACACCTATACCAATAATACAACAGACATGTAAGACTAAATCAGTTCATTACATAAATACTACAACACCTATACCAATAATACAACAGATATGTAAGACTAAATCAGTACATTACATAAATACTACAACACCTATACCAATAATACAACAGACATGTCAGACTAAATCAGTACATTACATAAATACTACAACACCTATACCAATAATACAACAGACATGTCAGACTAAATCAGTACATTACATAAATACTACAACACCTATACCAACAATACAACAGACATGTAAGACTAAATCAGTATATTACATAAATACTACAACACCTATACCAATAATACAACAGACATGTCAGACTAAATCAGTACATTACATAAATACTACAACACCTATACCAATAATACAAGAGCATAACCATAACACCACACAATGTACATTTAGCAAAACTAAAGTATACACTATGACACCTTTTCAGGTTAAAATAATTGATATTAGTAAGAGAACAAATTAAGAACAAGAATAAGAAAATATGTTGCTAGTCCAAAGATGACCCATACAAGTTTATAAAAACTTATTTCCAATGAGATTCTGAGGAATCAAAATTTTGTGGCAGGGTACGGTATGTACTTCAGGTATTAAAACTTAAATCGGTACGTACTTAGTGTATTAAAACTTAAATTGGTATGTACTTCAAGTATTAAAGCTTAAATCTGATTTAAGAATTAAATATATTACTAGAAAACAATTCAAACTAGTAAAATATCAATTAATTCTGTTCTCTTGATCTATTTTGATTTAGAAGGTAAGACTTTACAGGCAATTTAAAAATGACCTCTGTGTTATGTTAAATCCATGATCTGGATTCATCTTCATTACTTTACTGTATAGTTTAACATCGTCATTTTGTGTGCTTTATGTTTTTAATGATTCAAAAGCAAACTTGACTGCAACAGTAAATTAGTAGACCAATGTATCGGCAATAGACTGGATTTGACTTGGTGTCATCACAACTACATCCATCAAGGTGACTCTCGTATCCCAGCTATAGAGGTTTGAAATTAATCAGCCATATCTTTAGCACAGGGCAGTACATTTGAATACAATTTCGGTATATATTTTCCATTTATGTAGTCGACTCATTCAAGATACAAATTTGATATGAAAATAAGAATTCATTTTCCTTGAAATAGATGCACCCTCTTCAATGAATTTCAAATACTGGGTGTGTCTGCTCATTAGAATACAGTGTATTTTCAGACTCCACACACATTGAAAAATGCACTGCTACATTTTTTGCTTGAAGGATGAAGTCCATTATTAGTCTGCATTATATCTCATTTCACATGTGGGTAGGAGTAAGATATATTTTCACTAAAGATAACTCAGTTTCTATCAATTATAAACAAGAAAAATATTAATATAGGAGGGAAGAAATTTGTTTTTTCAATGACATATATTTAAAACATACTTAGGATTTTGCTTAGAATAGAAACTGCAGAAGGTATAATTCTCTTTGATCAGAGCAGTGTTACAGCTAACTATAATCTCTAACTTATTCAGGAACAGCTAATATTTCTAACCAAAGGGCCAGGTAACCATTGATGTTCCTTTCATCTCAGACTACTGGTTACCTAATTTGCATATCAAAAGGGAACAGGTGATACCTGGGAACTCAGTGGAGTTTCCAACTCACCTATTATATTGGCCCTAGTTGTGGGTTAGCATATTTACTTATGGAACTGACATAAAGTTGATGTATTTTTTGTTTCTTTTTTTACAGCTTATAATAAAATTGTGGGAAATAAGTTTTGACAAGATGTATAACAAGTACAGTGAAACTCCTCAAAACCAAAACCTCACTATACTGGAATTCCCTCAAGACTGAATTTTTTTTTGGTCCCAGATTTTTCCTTTAATGTCATAATTTTTGTCCCAGTAAATCAAAACCCCTCAACTCTGAATACCAAAACAAATTTTGATGCCAAATTTCAATTTTATGCTTTAAAAAAACCCATAAAACTGAAACTCAGTTCAAACTTGGAAATTCATTTTTATGTGCTAATTTCCTGACGCACGCTGGAACAGATTAATTATGGTTAGCAAGTACTGTGGTGGGCTGATCTGTGAGACAAAGACCCAGAAAATGTCTCAAGGGCATGAGAGGTTAAAACAATACTTGACACGCACCAACACAGATTAGGGCTGACAATAGGCTAATCTGAATTCTTTGCACCATACAAAAGATCAAGCTTTTACAGCAAATTATTAATAACTAAATGCTTGTTGGTATGCCATTTAAGAAAGACTATGTTTATCTGCTTATTATCTAATTGTGATTGACGCTATTCATTTGTATATATGATCTATAGAACATTGTTTGCTTGTTTTTTTAATTAAATATCAGGGGGGTTTATTAACCAGGCATGTGGCCTCACTCTTGATGCTTTGCTGATGGAGACCGACGAAGCAGTATTCTAAAAGTCAGATTCACTCGATGACATACCCAGAAGTTTTAGATATTCTACAGAGATTAAAATACTTTGCGATTGCTAAGAATGAACGTTATTTGGCTGTGGCACAAGAAATGGAGTCATTAACACAAGCCACATTAGTTAGAGAAAGATATAAGGAAAAACAGACAATGCTCCATGCCTTCTTCAAACCAAGCTCTTGAACTGTGAACATTGTGAATTATATGGAGTATTTAAACATTGTGGAGTATCATTCATAATTCTAATGAACTTCTAGTAAAGTTATAAAAGTATCTCATTCCTCAGATGTTTTGTGTGATGAGGACAGTATTCTATGTGGAGCAACTGTATTTATTTACATGGCAGGATGTGATTTTCAGAAGGAACATATATTGTTCAGCTAATTCTTCATTAAATACATGTATTGAAAAAAAACACAACAGCTTTCTTAATTTTGTGCACTCTCACACACACAGACACTGATGCTGTCATAATTACATTTTCTCTCTCTCTCTCATCGCCTAAGCTCTTTGAAAAAGACTTTTTTCACATCTGTAAAAGCCTCAGTTAACTGAAACTTCTCAAAACCGAAACAGTTTTGGGCCCCAAGGGTTTTTGGTTTTGAAGGGTTTCATTGTACTTGTTTATGTAAAGGTTTGAATCTAGACTAGCAAATCAGCAAGAAATTGCACATCAATGTTATTTTATCCATAGTCATATAGACATAGTCAAGCTCTTTTTCTACCAATTGGTAATGATAAAAAGAAAATCATTTACAACATATTTTTGAATACCTCACAAGAGGAAAAGACTGCCAAATAAATATTTATACCATAGGATTATACAGAGAACATACAACTGCAAACATTTGCACAGTGATGTAAAACATGTAACATGCAAACAGTTTTTATAGATTCTTTTATAGTCCATCATTCATTCAGTTGGTAGAGCATCAGACTTGTAATCCAAGGGTCCCAGGTTCGATATCCACACAGACCAGGAAAGGCAACTAGCTCCCATTTCCTTGCATAATGCAACCAATAATGTGTTAAAAGTGTTGTTAAAACCAACAGAAACAGAAAAAAAACACTATTCATTCACCAACTTCAGTGCCAGATTCTTCACTACCTTAAGTGTACTGGGGAAAAAAAAGGTCTAATGATGATGCTACTTTCTTTCCCATTCTGTTAAATGTAGATATAGACCACAGGTCAGACCTTGAATAATGCCCATAAAATAGGTCTTGGTGAATGAATTTGATCGTTAAAACTGTTATTAGTATTACTACTGTATATACAAACTTAAAAGTTGGATCGAAGTGCAAACAACATAGACCCTGATCTGTCATCACATAATATACTGGCAGATCAGGGTATATGTTGTTTGTTCTACTGATTACTTCTAACAAGCTGCATAGACCCAGATCTGCTTGCGCATTATTCAGTGGCAGATCTCAGTCCATGCAGTTTGCTGATGGATCTGACTTATAAGTGAGTATATATGGTATAATCATTCTAGTAGTGTTTATGGTTGTATTTTTATACCTGTAGGGCAGGGAGTATTCTTGTTTTCCACCTGACAGCTGAGTTTAATTAGCACCATTTTACTACTTTTTTGTCTAATCAGTAATGAAACAGACTGGTGTGTTTGTAAAGGGACATAATCCCCTTCATTTATTTGTTCTACATGAGTGTTCCCTCATCGAAGGATATATATTAAGTAATTCTGACTTACAATTAATGACTTATTCAGATTATATTGTTGTGTGGTGTTTGGTAATTCAGCATGCACTAAGAAGACAATCTTTGCTATGGGTAGAAAATTCTACTAGTTATTCCTGCTAGACCTAAACAATCCTCCCTATATCTCTAATCACTAGAATATAAATCGTTAACATTTAAAATTCCTCTGGACAAAATCGCAAAATTTTACATCATTGAAAATGCTATACTGTACTTTGTCTGGGTTTATCTTGGACCCCATGGGGAGTGACCAGACGCTCAGAAATGTGTGAAAATCTTGGGACTTGTCACTTTTTTACATCTGCTGTATAAATAACAGAAGGACTACTGACAGGACTCTCAGTTCTAAAAGCCTAAGAAAAAAAAACGAGTTTTGTGGTTGTATTTCATCACTTTCATTGGCCTCCTTTATCCATATTTATATATAGGGCCATGGTAATGGACTTCTACTTTCAAATGTTTTTTTTTTTAATTTTATCATTTTATGATATACAGCTGGCTGTGACATGTGATGCAACTGGCCATAATAGGTCATGTAACTGGCCATGACATGTCATGTAACTGTCATTCTTGCATATGATTCTTGTACTCAAAATAAATTAATAATAAATTGTGACTTGCATCAACAAACTGCACCTTTTGTTTTGTTGCTGATATGATTTCCATATCTGTCTTAATTGCGGTCTTTCATACCCTAAGTGAGAGAGGTGCACAAATTGTGCAACTGTTCTAAAATTGCCTATATCTACATGATTTCTGGCAACCCTTACTTTTCTATCTCTCTCCCATTACACACTGTGAGTCATGAAGTATTAAGAAATATGAAACAAATTCTTTGAAGGATGAGTACCTGTTATAACAGTCATTGTTTTTTTTATAATTTGGTTGCATTTTAATTAGGTTTGTGTTTTTATTCCAGATGAAGTTCAACAGCACAAGAGGGATTGTAAAGGGGCTGAGTTTGGAGGATGCTGTTTTTACAGGATATGCTGAAGATGGTGGGATATTATTACCAGAGACAATTCCACAGGTCACTCTGGATCAGCTAAAGGCATGGTCAAGCCTCTCCTACACAGAGCTGGCCAAACAAATCATTCCCATGTTTGTAACTGAGGAAGATATTCCAAGAGAAACACTGAATGGTATATTATTATCCCTGTTCTTTAGGGAAAAGGGAATAAAACATAAATATCATCTGGCCATTTATCTGTGAGTCCATCAATCCATTCATAAGTAAATTCATCTCTGAAATTAAATGAAACTTTATGAATCTAAATACTACAACATGTTCTAAAAACTTAAATGATCTACAGGATGTTAATTGCTACCTCACTCTGTGATTATGATAATGTCCGAGAGTTGATACCTTGTCAAAGTCAACATTTTCTTTGTAATGAGAAATTGTAGTATCAACTAGTCTGGCATTTACTGAATAAATGTCATCATCACAAGTCACTGGCAAAAATCTGCTATGCTCTTTTTTCACTTTTCACTGCCTGCGATAAGATTTTGTTTCTCATGAATATGCATAAACCTGCTTAACCAGTCATTGCAATCCAGTGTAAAATTTTCTTTGAAGGTTGACCCATCATGACCTTTTATACTCACTGAGCAAGCCAATCAGATCTTTTCTTTGAAACACAGTCATTTATCAAGTGATAAGAGGTCACTTCCATTGATGTTTAAGAGCTTATTTCAAGGCTGATTAAGAAATTATTTTTGTTGATGCAAAGTTTTGAGAAACGAGGAAATCTTATCACAGGCAGCCATGGGTGAAAAGAGAACATAGCAGATGTTTGCCCATCACTTGCAATGATGAATATGTGAGTCATTAGAAAAGTTACTAAGATACTACTTTCCATAATCTTAATACCATTTACCGGGATTGCACCAGAAACCACAGAAGTACAAAACAGCTGTGTTGCCACTGCATGATCCAGGCTCTAAAAATCCACCTGTTCATGTATAATCTGTGAATGCCTTACATTTTTTTATGTTAGGATTCAATCATATTGTGTTTGAAGTTATATCTTAGTAAATCCCAAAATGTTTTTGATAATGATCAGAATTGTGTCAGTCATTTTGCAATGATACATCATTAGATTTACCTAGAATAGGAGTACTAATGAATCTTGAAAATTTTAGCATCCATGTTTGTGTTGATTCAAACCAATTTTTGTTTCAAGCTTTTTATCACAATAATGTTCTTGAATATGTTTTTATATTGAATAGATTTTGTCTTTGTTCTACAGAGTTTTGGCTCAAGATCAACTTACATCAGGCATTTTAATGGGTTTTTTTAATACTCTAAAATTTGGGTGAAACTATAAAACTGTTATGATCTGGATTGAATTGGATACTAAGCATATTTATTCATTTCTTAACAGAGTTTTAATAGACTTCTAAATTTTATTTTTATTGGAACAATTTTACTAAAGTAGATATTGTCTGATTTTAGAGATAGTAAACAATTGTTCAAAGGAATTAGATGATTTTGTCAATCATGTACAGATGCATCCTTGTTGCTTGTAAATATGATTTGTTTATTATCAGAGGACCTCTTATAATTATACCAGTTGGAACTTGTTATCTGTACTGGTCATAGCCCAGAAGAATTTATGGGATGGCCCGTTGTCTGTCTTCTGTCATACGTCTTGTGTCCATCTGTTAGTGGAAGTTTCTTTTTGCTTCTTCTCCATTTCTACTTGGAAAATTGCCATGAAACTTGATGCACAACATTTATTACAAGGCCTAGTTGGTCTTGAATGAAAATGGTGTTGCTTAGACATCCAGTCTGGCTGCCACAGCAGCCATCTTAAAAATCTTTTTATTGCTACTCCTCCTGAATGGAAAGTCATATCAACATGGAGTTTTTACCAGAAGACTTCTTATGATGTCTAGTTTGTCTTAACTGAAAATGATTCTGCTGGGACATCCAATATGGCCACCTAAGTGACCATCTTGAAAATCTTGTTATTGATACTCCTTCTGAATATGTGGTCATATCAACATGGGGTTTTCCCTAAAAGACTTTTTATTTTATGATGTCTAGTTGATCCTGAATGAAAATGGTGCCGATCTGAAATCTAATAATACTACCATGGCATTCATCTTGTTATTGCTACTCCTTCTAAATGATGTCATATCAACATGGGATTTTCACTAGAAGACTAATTATGAAAATCTTTTTGGTGATGAATGAAAATGGTGCCAATCTGACCTCAAATATGGCTGCCACAATGAACATATTGAAAATCTTGTCACTAATTCTTCTGAATGGATGGTCATATCAACATGGGGTTTTTACCATAAGACTTCCATTGGTGTCTTGTTTATTCTAAATGAAAATTGTGGTGATCTTACATCCAATGTGGCTACCACAGTGGCTAATTTGAAAATCTTATTGCTTAAGATTATCAGAGATGGTTTCAACACTCAGCAATTAAAAAGAAGAAATGGTTTTATCTTGAATTACTGGAAATTCTTATCGGACAGTAGAGCATCAGTACCTTCAAGGGTCTCTTGTATTTACTGATAGAATTAGAAAAATTCAAAAGCAGATACTAGTAGTGTAAATTCTAACTTTATGTTTTTACATGTATTTACTAAAGTGATGGTGTACAAGGCAGTTGGAAGCTAAGTTATAACACATACAAATACAGACTTGCTACAGTTCATTTTTGCTTTGATATATTTTGGTAGTCATTTGCCTCGATGAAGGAATGTGTAATTTTACAAAATGAACAGCCTTGACAATGGATGATAGTGAAGTACTTCTCAGAGTTTATTCAGAATGCCATCAAACTCCTATCCAGGTTCACATTCCAATACATTTTCACCTATGACCACCAAAACTGCTATGTACATACAACTTTGGATCAACATGTGTTGGGCACTAAAACTGGGTTGCAGTGACCTACATTCCAGAGTTGATATAACATGGCTCAAAAATATTTGTTAAATATAGATCCAGATTTTTGACATAATATGGAGAAATTAGGGACTCCCAACCATTTTCCAGGTTTGCTGGATGCTGCATTTACAACCTTCACCCATCCAGAAGTAGCACCTATCAAGCATCTGAAAAACAGTCTGAATGTGATGGAACTGTTTCATGGAAAGACTTGGGCATTTAAAGACCTGGCACTTTCCTGTGTGGGGCAATTCTACAACTACTTCTGCGCCAAGAGAAAACAACATTTTATCATCTTAGTTGGTAAGTATAAGTAAATTTTATGTTAATTATCAAATGAAAAAAATCTAATGCTATTAATAAAGAAAGATATTTTACAGCAGTAAACCTGTTGGCTTTAAATGAGCTTTTAGTTACCATCTTGGTTCCTTCATTAAATGTGAGTACACTGGTCCTTAATATAAAACCCCTCAGTATACCACTGTATTTATAAGAAATTTGTTTTATTATTGCTACAGTGGTCTCACTCTTCAACGGCCCCCTGACCAGCGGCCACCTGCTTTATGTGGCCAAAATTCCTTGGCACTGACGAGTTTGTATTCAAAAGTATCCTCTAGGATGGCCACCCCTCTAACATGACCAGAGGCCAGCATATTAGTGCAAAACTGTCACATATTCCCACTCCCGAGCAGTCACATAATGAAGTTTAAAGATAGAAATATCACTAATATTTGTTGATTTCTAAATTCAACACATTGACATTTGTTCCAACACTTTGATAAAGTACATAACTTTAAACCAACCAAAGAGTTAAGTAATCAAATTATTCTTACTGCTTTGTGTTCCTTAGATGTTAGATTTTGTCACTTTGATAATTACAGGCTATTATTACAACCAATAATTATCAAGAAGACAAAAGTCAACTTGCTAAGAAGCACAATATTATTTAGCTCAAGTCAGCATGACATCTGGTTGCCAGAAAGTAAAAATGGTATGTGAGCCATCATGGATTCTCTCTCATAGATTAAAAAATGTTCTTGAAAGGTACTAGACTAAAACCAGTTGATCAAGTGTCAAGCTCACTTTCTTTGTAAACACTGAGCATTTAATGTAATAAATACAGATTTTCAGTGAAGGAATAAGTTCTTGCAAAAAGTGCAAAATGTTATCAGACATTCTCAATTTAAAAGAAAAACGAAAAGCAATTCAACTAAATGAAAAGAGGAAGAGTCATTTGATAACTGCTGAGAAATTTGATGTCAATAAGTTTCAAATAAACATCGTCAGCTATACATTCAACCGCAGTGGGAAAATGGGATGGACAAACAATGATAGTTACAGCCAGATATTTGTACCATGATGATTTTATTTCCAAGGTGGTTTTGCACCTTGATTGATGATTATTCATTATTGTTTTAAATAACATTAATATAAGTTTTATCACATTGATTACATAACATGCCTGTGATTTTTAAATAAAAATATTACATATTTAAAAACAAAATTATTTCTACTTTATATGTAATTATTACTCACATCTTTGTGATTCCCATCTAGAAAGACCATGCCCCTTATAAGGCCACTTTCCTGTAGCAGTAGCGGTGGCTTTGTAAGAGGGGCACCTCTCTACTTAATTGTAATTCTTGGCTTCTAAGAACCAATTTTACTGTTGATTTACATCATTGCCCCATATTTGTGATTTTATGTACTGATGTGACACTAGCTAGTTGGAACATACCTCTGTGTTTTATGTGCTGATGTGACACTGGCTAGTTGGAACATACCTCCATATATTTATGTACTGATGTGACTCTGGCTAATTGGAACATACCTCTGTGTTTTATGTGCTGATGTGACACTGGCTAGTTGGAACATACCTCTGTGTTTTATGTGCTGATGTGACACTAGCTAGTTGGAACATACCTCTGTGTTTTATGTGCTGATGTGACACTGGCTAGTTGGAACATACCTCCATATATTTATGTACTGATGTGACTCTGGCTAATTGGAACATACCTCTGTGTTTTTGTGTACTGATGTGACAATGGCTTGTTGGAACATGCCTCTGTGATTTATGAAATGATGTGACACTGGTTTGTTGGAACATATCTCTGTTTTATGTACTGATACAACACTGGCTAGTTGGAACATACCTCTGTGTTTTTATGTACTATGTGACACTGGCTAGTTGGAACATAACTCTGTATTTTTATGTACTGATACAACACTGGCTAGTTGGAACATACATCTGTGTTTTTATGTACCGATGTTATACTGCCTTGTTGGAATATATCTCTGTGTTTTTATGTACTGATACGATACTCATTTGTTGGAACATATTGCTGTGGCCCTGCTTATAAAGTGGGTTGGGTTGAAGGCTCCCATAAACAGTCTTATAAAGAGAGAATATTGTAATCATATGACCTTTTAGGAGTTGCTTATTGGCACTATAGTGGAAAAAACAACATCTCCACACCAAAATGGATTCAGTCGTAGCCATGTAGAACATTCAGGCAAGACTGGTCATCCAGTAGTAGGAAATAATATCAGAACTATTTTTGAGAGAAGGCAACACTTTGTGAAGATGATCTCTGAAGATCATTTTAGGGATGTCTTCAAACAGAGGCAGTGGTTGTGATTTTCCAGTGATCTACATGGACCTTTAATCATATCCAACTTAGCAGGAGTATGTGGCTACTCATATTTAATGAAGGGGTATAGATGGTAGTCACATTTAATGAAGGGGTATAGATGGTAGTCACATTTAATGAAGGGGTATAGATGGTTGTAACATTTAATGAAGGGGTATAGATGGTAGTCACATTTAACGTAGGGGTATAGATGGTAGTCACATTTAATGAAGAGATATAGATGGTAGTCAAAGTTAATGAAGGGGTATTGATGGTACTCACATTTAATGAAGAGGTATAGATGGTAGTCACATTTAATGAAGGGGTATAGATGGTAGTCACATTTAATGAAGGGGTATAGATGGTAGTCACATTTAATGAAGAGGTATAGATGGTAGTCATATTTAATGAAGGGGTATAGATGGTAGTCAAAGTTAATGAAGGGGTATTGATGATACTCACATTTAATGAATGGTAGTCACATTTAATGAAGGGGTATAGATGGTAGTCACATGTAATGAAGGGGTATAGATGGTTGTCACATTTAATGAAGGGGTATAGATGGTAGTCACATTTAATGAAGGGGTATTGATGGTACTCACATTTAATGAATGGTTGTCACATTTAATGAAGAGGTATAGATGGTAGTCACATTTAATGAAGAGGTATAGATGGTAGTCACATTCAATGAAGGGGTATAGATGGTAGTCACATTCAATGAAGGGGTATCGATGGTAGTCACATTTAATGAAGAGGTATAGATGGTAGTCACATTCAATGAAGGGGTATAGATGGTAGTCACATTTAATGAAGAGGTATAGATGGTAGTCACATTTAATGAAGAGGTATAGATGGTAGTCACATTCAATGAAAGGGTATAGATGGTAGTCACATTTAATGAAGGGGTAAAGATGGTAGTCACATTTAATAAAGTGGTATAAATAGTAGTCACATTTAATAAAGTGGTATAAATAGTAGTCACATGTAATGAAGGGGTATAAGTGGTAGTCACATTTAATGAAGAGGTATCGATGATAGTCACATTTAATGAAGAGGCATCGATGATAGTCACATTTAATGAAGAGTTATCGATGATAGTCACATTTAATGAAGAGGTATCGATGATAGTCACATTTAATGAAGGGGAATAGATGGTAGTTACATTTAATTAAGGGTATATATGATAGTCACATTTAATGAAGGGGTATAGATGGTAGTCATATTTAATGAAGGGGAATAGATGGTAGTCACATTTAATGAAGGGGAATAGATGGTAGTCACATTTAATGAAGGGGAATAGATGGTAGTTACATTTAATTAAGGGTATATATGATAGTCACATTTAATGAAGGGGTATAGATGGTAGTCATATTTTATGAAGGGGTAAAGATGGTAGTCACATTTAATGAAGAAGTATATATGGTGGTCATATTTAATGAAGGGGTATAGATTTTAGTCACATTTAATGAAGAGGAATAGATGATTAGTCACATTTAATGAAGGGATATTGATTATAGCCACATTTAGTGAAAGGGTATAGGTCACCTTTAATGAAGGGATAGTCATAGTCACATTTAATGAAGGGGTATAGATGGTAGTCGTATTAAATGAAGGGGTATAGATGGTAGTCATATTAAATGAAGAGGTATAGATGGTTGTCAAAGTTAATGAAAGGGTATAGATGGTAGTCACATTTAATGAAAGGGTATAGATGGTAGTCAAAGTTAATGAAGGGGTATAGATGGTAGTCACATTTAATGAAGGGGTATAGATGGTAGTCACATTAAATGAAGGGGTATAGATGGTAGTCACATTTAATGAAGGGGTATAGATGGTAGTCATATTAAATGAAGGGTATAGATGGTAGTCAAAGTTAATGAAGGGGTATAGATGGTAGTCAAAGTTAATGAAGGGGTATAGATGGTAGTCAAAGTTAATGAAGGGGTATAGATGGTAGTCAAAGTTAATGAAGGGGTATAGATGGTTGTCATATTAAATGAAGAGGTATAGATGGTAGTCATATTAAATAAAGGGGTATAGATGGTAGTCATATTAAATGAAGGGGTATAGATGGTACTTAAAGTTAATGAAGTGATATAGATGGTAGTCACATTAAAAAAAGGCTATAAATAATAGTCACATTTAATGAAAGGGTATAGGTCTCATTTAATGAAGGGGTATAGATGGCAGTCACATTTAATGTAGGGGTAAAGATGGTAGTCACATTTAATGAAGGGGTATAGATGGTAGTCACATTTAATGAAGAGGTATAGATGGTAGTCACAATTAATGAAGAGGTATAGATGGTAGTCACATTTAATGAAGGGCTTTAGATGGTAGTCATATTTTTTAACATATTTTAGAGGACTGAATCATTTTCATCCAGTTTTTAGCAGTATTATGCTTTAATTTAGTTAGATTTAAATCGAGAAACATGTCTCAGTGGGTCCAAGGGAAAATTATTACTTACGAGTGGATTAAATGTTTGCACCTGAAATGCTCAATCGTCAGTGATATTGGAAATGTAAATAACCAAATATAAGGTAGAACTTGTTGTAGCACAGTGTTTCATGGCTTTTCTGACATGTAAATGACCAAATATAGGGTCAAACTTGTAATAGCACAGTGTTCCAGGGCCTGTCTGATATGTAAGTAGCCCAGTGTTCAAGGGCTTGTCTGATATATAAATAACCAAATATAAGCTAAAAACTTGTAGTATCATAGTACTCCAGGGCCTGTCTGAGATGTGAATAACCAAATATAAGGTAGAACTTGTAGTAGCTCAGTGCTCCAGGGCCTGTCTGATATGTAAGTAGCACAGTGTTCCAGGGCCTGTCTGATATGTAGTAGCACAGTGTTCCAGGGCCTGTCTGATATGCAGTAGCACAGTGTTCCAGGGCCTGTCTGACATGTAAGTAGCACAGTGTTCCAGGGCCTGTCTGATATGTAAGTAGCACAGTGTTCCAGGGCCTGTCTGACATGTAAGTAGCACAGTGTTCCAGGGCCTGTCTGACATGTAAGTAGCACAGTGTTCCAGGGCCTGTCTGACATGTAAGTAGCACAGTGTTCCAGGGCCTGTCTGATATGTAAGTAGCACAGTGTTCCAGGGCCTGTCTGACATGTAAATAACCAAATATAAGGTAGAACTTGTAGTAGCTCAGTGTTCCAGGGCCTGTCTGACATTTAGTAGCACAGTGTTCCAGGGCCTGTCTGATATGTAAGTAGCACAGTGTTCCAGGGCCTGTCTGACATGTAAATAACCAAATATAAGGTAGAACTTGTAGTAGCTCAGTGTTCCAGGGCCTGTCTGACATTTAGTAGCACAGTGTTCCAGGGCCTGTCTGATATGTAAGTAGCACAGTGTTCCAGGGCCTGTCTGACATGTAAATAACCAAATATAAGGTAAAACTTGTAGTAGCACAGGGTTCCATGGCTTGTCTGACATGTGAATAACCAAATATAAGGTAGAACTTGTTGTAGGACAGTGTTCCAGGGCCTGTCTGACATTTATGTAGCATAGTGTTGGAGGGCCTGACTGACATGTAACATCTGACACTTTGTAGGCTGAATTCTTACTTTCACATAGGTATTGATGAATTTTTTATACAATCTTAAACACTACTGCTTACTGTTGTGTAATCACTTTATTTTCCATTGGGTTGTATGTATATATTGTGAATAAAATAAGTTTGTATACACTAATCAATCGACATGAAAACAATTTTTAATATCTATTTGAAGGTACTTCAGGGGACACAGGGAGTGCGGCTATAGAAGCTGTGCGGGGTCTTAAGTGGGTAGATATTATTGTCCTGCTACCGAAGGGCCGAATATCTGAGGTTCAAGAGAAGCAGATGACGTCTGTTATAGAAGACAATGTACATGTCTTTAGAGGTCAGAGGTCACACCAAATACAGATATTTAAAGATGTGAACTCATGCCAGGAATATATTTAATTAAGTATTTGAACACTTGTATAAATGCATTTCCATAACATTAATAATTGTACTGCATGCAAGAATATTTCAATGACATGTAATGTTTGCCTTTTTTTGGGGTAAATTTTCATAAGAAGTGGTAATTGTTTTTTTTAAAAGATACAAAATAATGATGTAGAAAAAATATATCTCTCATTCATGTGTGAGTGTGTAAGACAGTTTGACCACAGAAGAACATCATAGGATTCACTTAGCCTAATGAATGCATGTGATGACACTTACATGATGTCATCATGCTTTTCATATCGTTTATTTGTTCTAATTTCCTAGTGGCTATATCTAATTACCAAAGTTTACTGTCACATTAACAAGAAACAGTTGAAGCTCACAAGAAATTCTTTGGTTTCTCAAAGGACTTAAAATAATATTTTTAAAAATTCAGAATCTTGAGGGCTGCATCTTTGCAGACGTTCCTGTTTTTGACCATTGTTTTGTCAATAAAATATAAGAGAAAAATAACAAATTGTATACATTCCAAATTGTTCCAGACACTTGCTGGACATTTTCCCCAGAAATTAACGTTGTTTTAATTTAAATACATTAATAGAATGTTCATTTATTATTGGTTGTAATAAAAGAAAAAGTATTGATAATCCATCATCAGATGTATTGGCATATGCATGGCTTTCCATTCCAGATTTGCTTTGCTTTAGTTTTAGTATTATCCTTTCATTGTTGCTTTTTCCCCTGACTCTCTACTGTATTTATGAACATTATATCTTCTTTCAGACAGGTATGCTGTAAAATTTATGCAAACAGTAGTATTTTATTTAACTCAAACATTTGTAAAAATAAGTTATTCTTTTATCAGCAATCAAACTTACGACCTAGAATTACATATCAATTAATTGACAGTCTCTTCCAGCCTAGTCTGTCAATGAAGTTTATCTGAAGAGGTCCTAAAAGAAAAAAGTATTTTAGGATATGTTGCTTTTATATTTTTCCTAAATTTTAATTAGGAGTCAGTGTAAAGTTGTATGTACTGACAATCTGTGACACAATGGTGAAAAATCATATGGTGTGAGGGACTGATATACTGGTAAAATTGCTTTGTACAGAGAATGGGGCAGTAGTTTAGTTGTAGGATTTTTATAAGTCCAAAGAGTTGGAAAGAAGCTCTCACATTTCTTTTGTCATATGCTTTGTGGCTATAGAGCGATTGAAAAAACATAAGGGCCAAATAATTGCATGGGATAATTATGGGCACAACATGTTTAATGTCCAACATGTTGAGTTAGCAACCAGTAATTGGATGTCACACACAAATGCACACACACACACACTTATAAAAAGTCCGAAAAATTGGTTCATCTTACCTTTTAAGATTAACTCCAATATATACATCTTTCATGTAAGTTTTGAAGTCATTTTATAGCTATGTTGTTACCAATATCCTTAAAATCTAACATAATCCTTTTTATTTTCCTAAAATGTCGTCTGAAATTCAAATGCAGATGTCATTTTTATACCAGTGAAGTACATGGGCCATTTTTTTACCAGTGAAGTACATGGGCTATTTTTATACCAGTGACATACAGATGTCATTTTTATACCAGTGAAGTACATGGGCCATTTTTATACCAGTGAAGTACATGGGCCAGTTGTCATCATGATGCTAAGCTAGTTTACATGTACATGTCGGACACTTACTTTGGAACAGAACTATTTAAGTAGTAGGGGTGGATGGGTTTGTTGTTACAATCAGACTTGTCATTCTGTTTTGCTGTGCAGTAGCAAAAATCCATAGTTATCACAATGCACTAGCAAAAATCCATAGTTATCACAATGCAGTAGCAAAAATCCATAGTTATCACAATACTTTTCAATCTGTATATGGCTTATTCTTTCTGTCTTTTACAAAATGTCTCAACTGGTAATCCCTTTTTACCCATGAAATTAAATGTTCTCACAGAAATGGTAGAGGCAGAGAATTAGAACTTACATTGTACAGTACCATACACAGAAGTTCTAAGGCAATTTGACACCATATTGCATTTTATTAATTATATATAGTATGTAGGAGATATGTTTTATATAATCTGCACACAAGAATGAGAAAATGTTGTATTTCTGCAAAATATATTGCTTGAAAATACCATAACACCACTATCACTGTCAACTGCCATTAGAGACATCATGAAGTTAGTTTGCGTTTGCAAATGGCTACATGTACTATCAAGTTGAAACTTGTGATTTCACTACCTGCATGTCGAACATAAACTGTTTTCTTAATATTCAGACATCCTGATACAGAAGCTATAAGAGCAGATGCTTTTAATTCTTGGCCCAGATAAAGCATGATTTTTCTGGTTTCAAGTGATAGTTCCAGTGATCGCATTATTGTCTTTTTACTTTCACTCAGGTCAGAAATCATCATAAACTTTTGTAATCGTTGGCCAAAAAAAGGCACAGTTAACTTATAAGAAAACATTTTAAGGTTTAATGTGATTTAAATTTGTGATTTTATGAATACTTTTCAATTGAACAGCATTCTTAGCTGTAGTTCAGAGCAAACTGGCCTTGTGATGCATTGAACCGTTCCGAGATCTACTGATGCCTTCACATCATTTATACATTTACCTATGTAATATGGAAGTGCTAAATACATGGTAGATATGCTAGATTTTCAAAAGTTTTAGCTAAAATATTTTCCATATTTTTGTAATTAATATCTGTCAAATAATCGTTTTAGATATCAAGACTGCTTGGCACTAAATAACCCGCTTGTGCTGCTGTGTCATAAAACACCATATCATCAAAAGTTCTCAAGACTGAATATGAGTTTCTTATTATAAACTCCTAATGTTCAATTTGGGCATTTTGATGTCAGTCAAATATCAACCCTGTAGGACATGTCTGGCATATATGATTATATGATTATTTCAGGAGATATATATATATATATATATAGTAAAACCTGTCTTGAGTGACCTCTACTATGAGCAACAACCTGTCATTTATGACCACAATCATAACGCATGGATTAATTTTATTTTATTAATGCACTGTCATGAGCGACCACCTGCAGAACACGACCAGTGACCATGATTTCTTGGCAAAATATGCATTTCAACACTGCTATGAATGACCACATTGCAAAAAAAGAGATAAACACCACTGACCTTTATTTAATCCTTTCTAACCATGACTGCTTAAAAAGTAAAGACTGTTGTAAACAAAAACAAACAAAATTGGGCTGGCTACTGGTTTTTAAATTTTACAGGTCATGCATGTAGTGTCATATGTTATAGATTGTAAACCAGACTAAAATACATGCAGATTGTTCTAAAATAACACTGCTATAAACAACCGTAATGCGAGAACAGAGACAAACACCACTGACCTTTATTTAATCCTTTGTAACCATGACTGCTTAAGAAGTAAAGACTGTTCTAAACAAAAACAAACAAACAAACAAAAAAACAATGAGACCGGCTACTGTTTTCCTAAATTTTACAGGTCACACATGTAGTGTCATTTGTTATAGACTGTAAACCAGACTAAAGTACATGTCACTAACTGCCATTGTAGTGCCAAAGTCAATGTAGCAGTCATGTACATCATTTGTCTTTGGAGTTAATCCATAATGCCGGGGGTGAATCAGGTCTTTGTCTTTGTCTTTAATACCAGTAAGTGAGAATCATTTTCTGGATTTGATTGTCATTGATAAAGGGTTGTGTTGTTTGTTGCTTTTTTTGATGTTACAGTGATTACAGCCCACACACCAAGCCATCATCTGTTAACCTTAGTCTAAACCTTAGTGTAGCCGGTTACATCCTGTGTTTATAGAGTTAATCCCTTCATATCGTCAGTGAATTAAGCCTTTGATTTTTGTCTCTAAATAAATTTATTCTGTTTCTGGATGAGTTAATTATGTCTTTTTATTTCATTTATTGGTACATATCCATTGTATATATATTCTGTGTTACCCCAAAGCCTGATCAAAACTGGTACAGTCACTATTTCAATTGGTCACTGATAATGTTAACACCTACCACCTTAATAACAAGGCATAACCTCCATTGAAAAAGAGACAAATTTTAAAACTGAAGAAAGAATGAATGTTTTGAAAGAAATGAAAAAGAAAAGGGGAGACCACTCACAAAATAGCAGCCAGTTTAAACATTGGTAAAACTAAATTTCAGGATGTTATAAAAGACAAGGAGTCAATTATAAATGAATTCATATGCTAATAGATGTACATATGATCTTCAAATATAAATGCGATTCATGTTTAATGATAGATGTATATCTTTATTGATATATAAAATTATTTTCAGATGAATTCATGCAATATTTTAACAAGAACTATGAATAAAGAATACAGTATAAACAGTGCTGAATTTCAACCTTGGAAACTGGTCTTTTTGTACAAACCTGTTATAAGAGACCACCTGTCTTGAGAGACCACTTTTTTTGGCATAAGGGGCTCTCTCAAGACAGGTTTTACTTTATTTATTGTTTTTAATTATAAATTGAATTAATGAGTTAATAACAATCTTTCCAAATGCACTGATTATTTGGAAGATTGTTTTTGTCAAGGAAAAAATTAAATAGAAACAAACATAACAAAGCATGGTGCAGCAAGTCGGGAAAACTGGCCAATCACTTTCGAGATCCTCTGATCCCTTTTTAAAGGTGGACAACACTAATGAAAAACAATTGCAAAATTTTTTAACAAAATATGTATTCATGTTACTCTTTTGTTACTCTTTTGAAACAACATTCACACAATAAAGTAATCATATATCAAGAAAGTAATGCAGAAAACTGTACCCTTTGACCAATTTTTTCACTGTGGCAAATCAAGAATTCCAACTTGGCTAGAAGAAATTTTGTTACAACTTGCCCACAAGTGACCTAGCTTTTATATGGCTGCCATAAAGTGGAATGTATTATGTTATGGTGCCCGACTGTCTGTCTGTTACCAATTTTGTTCCTGCACAATAACTCGAGTTGTTCACCATCAACATTTACCAAACTTTGTGAATGGCTTGCACTTGGGGTAAGAAAGAATCTTATTGATTTCAAGGTGAAAGTCAAGGTCAATGACTGAAAGAAGAAAAATGTTTTTTGCATAATAAATTTAGTGCTAGACCACATATCATAACCAAAGTTTGTGGAAGGCTTGCACTTAAGGTATGGAGAAGGCTTCTTTATATTGGGGTCAAAAGTTCAAAAGGACTAGGTCACTCTTATTGTAAGAAAAAATGGTGTTTTGAATAATAACTTTGGTTTTAGACTACATACTTGACCAACGTTTGTTGAAGGCTTGCATGCAAGGCATGGAAGAGGCCTATTGATTTGTTGTTGGTTTTTGTTTAAATTGTATTTTCAGATAGAGACATATATGTATCACATTCTGTCAGCAACTTAGTCCACAGTGTCATAGTAGATATTAGCATCACTATCAAGTTTACAATTTTAAGTGTTTTGAAATTAATTTACCATAGCACAATTCATAGATATTAAGCACACTTTGTTGCATGATACCTTTTTTACATTAATTAGTTATTATGTTCCCCACTTGTTTGTACACTATATTTAACTGGTAATTTTTTATGTCTATATTTTATGAATGGAGCAAAGTATGGATGAGTAGTTTCTATGTTAATGAAGCAATTTTACTATTTTGCAATATTTTACTTATTTCACATGGTAAAATTATCAATCTTTGTATGTTAATGTGCTTATGTTTAATGAACATAAAGGTTCTTGAGTATGTAAGTCACGTGAAAGCCAAATTTCAAGTTGAAAAAGCATTTTTAAGGGCAATTTAGAACCCAAAGTATATATTTACTTACTGAACACATTTTTAGCTCAACTCATAGACCAGAAGAGCTTATGGGATGGTTTGTCCATTAGCGTAAGTTTGTTACCACTACTACTCCTAAACTACTTGGAGGATTGCCATTAAACTTTACACACACATTCATTCCATGCTCTAGTGGGTCCTAAATGAAAATGATGATGCTCAGACCTCCACTTTGGCCACCACAGTGTGGCCATATTGAAAATCTTGTTATCACTACTTCCCCTGAATGGATGGTCATATCAACATGGGGTTTTCACGAAAAGACTTTCTATGATGTCTGGTTGGTCATAAATGAAAATGGTGCCAATCTGACATCCAGTATGGCCACCATGGCAGCCATATTGAAAATCTTGTTATTGCAACTCCACCTGAAAAGAAAGTTATATTGACATGGGGTTTTCACCAGAAGACTTATTATGATGTCTAGTTGGTCCTAAATGAAAATGATACCAATCGTATGTCTGATATCTAATGTGACCATCTTGAACATCTTGTTATCACTACTCTTCTTGAATGGATGGTCATATCAACATGGGATTTTCACTAAAAGACCTCTTATGATCTCTGGTTGGTCCTAAGTGAAAATGGTGTCGATCTGATGTCCAATATGGCCACCACAGCAGCCTCATGAAAATCTTGTTGTCGCAAGTTCTCTGAATAAGGAGTTATATTGACATGGGGTTTTCACCAAAGACTTCTAGTTGGTCCTAAATGAAAATGGTGCTGCTCGTACATCCAGTATGGCTGCCACAGTGGCCATGTTGAGAATCTTGTTATCGATACTTCTCATAAATGGATGGTTGAATAAACATGGGGTTATTACTAAGAGTTCTTATGATGTCTAATTGGTCCTAAATAAAAATGGTGCCACTAAGACATCCAATATGGCTGCCACAGTTGCCATCTTGAAAATCTTGTTATCGCTACTTCTTCTGAATGAATGGTCATATCAGCATGGGATTTTTGCAGAAAGACTTCTTATGATGTCTAGTTGGTCCTAAATGAAAATGGTGCCAATCTGACCTCCCATATTGTTGCCATAATGGCCATCTTGAAAATCTTGTTATGGCTGCTTCTCCTAGATGTATGGTTATATCGACAGTATGCTTTCACCAGAAGACTTCTTATGATATTTAGTAGGTCCTAATGGAAATGGTACAGATCTGATATCCAGTATGGCCACAAGGGTGGCCATCTTGAAAATCTTGTTATCTCTACTCCCCCCAATGGATGGCTATATCAACATGGGGTTTTCGCCAACAGAATTCTTATTATTCATAGTTGGTCCTAAATGAAAATGGTGCAAATCTGATATCCAGTATGTCCACCACAGCTGCTGATGTGAAAATCTTGTTATCGCTGAAGAATATCATGGATGGTTTCAACACTCAGCAGTTTAAAGGAAGAAATGGTCTTATCTTGAATTACTGGAAATTCTTTTCACCCAGTAGAGAGTCAGTCCCTTCAAGGGACTGTCATTTACGGGATGTTGTCCTAAACAATAATTGTGTAGTTGAAAGTTTTGAACCTCCTCTATCAAAACTAGGTATTTTACTTTCATTTTTCAGTTGATGGTACATCAGATGACTTGGACAGACCCATTAAAAATGTTTTATCTGACGTGGAATTTACGAGACAGCATCGGCTAAGTTGTATCAACTCCATCAATTGGGCTCGCATCATGGTGCAGACTATTCATTACTTCTATGCTTATCTGCAGGTAGGAGTTGTAATTTGTTCTACCACAGGACATCATCATCATCATGAAATGTAAAAATGTGTAAAACGTTTGGTTTTTACTGAAGTTTTGCTTTTTAGCACATTTGTAAGTGATAATTTCTCGATATCTTTTCCACAATCAATGACTTTCCTGATGCACAGGAAGTGACCATTTTTGAAATCATTTCACGGTCAATGACTTTCCTGATGCACAGGATGTGACCATATTTGTAATCATTTCACCTATTAAAACACTAACGCCTGTACCGTTTTACATTGTCATTATGACAGTGTTTAAAGGGACTCCAAATTTTGATATGTATTTGAAGGTTTGGATTTAATTTGGATATAATATAATTTCTTATGAAAAAGTACATGTCTTTGCAGTATCTCAGAGTATTTTAATAAACTTTTTGAGTTTACACAACAAATCATTGATCGTTATCTTTCCATAGTGAAAAGCAGTATGTTCTCAGAGTAGGTTACACAAGTCTGACAGCCTTATAACTGGTTTTTTGTGTTTCATCAATATCTCAATTCATCTTTATTATTTACTATACATTTTAATGTAGTTCTGTTTAATTTCTTTAACAGCTCAAAAATGAACTTTATAGCAACAATGAATCAGTAGACCAATGTATTGGCAATAAACTAGTATACGACTTCCTGACAACATAACTCCATCCATCATTGGCATGACTTTTGGAAATTAATTGGCCATATCATTAAAATCAATCAGTGGATTTGAATGCACTTTTGTTATATAATTCCATTCACTTGGTACATTCATTCAAGTCACATATGAAAATAATAGTTTGTTTTCTTTTAGATCGTAGACCATCCACCTAAGGTAAACCTAAATGTCCAACACTTTTTTAAATTATCATTTTAACTTTATCCCAAAAATAACATTGAGGACACAGAAAGTGAGAATTTTTTTCGTTTTCCATAAGGATGCCATGTTTAAATAATAAATTCTCTCTAATTGTTGTTACAACCATACAGTCTTGATTACAACTACAATAACCTTTGAACAATTTGATCATTTCCATTGTTTCTACTTACAGATATGCCCCAGTTGTGATGGAGAGGTAGAGATTATAATCCCTACAGGGGCTTGTGGGAATGTCATGTGTTAGTTTTGATTTCTTAATTACACATTGAACTATCATTATAAATAAATATTTTAAAATATAATTCTATCTATGATGTCTTAAAAAAATATGCTAAATTCATGTGGAATTTCAGGTGTCAGTATTTAGATGTTGCAAAATTTCTGTAATACACTACTGTTGGTTATTGTGCTACAGTAAAAGTATAGTACTTCCATATTGTGAATATATCATATTTGTGTAATATTCAGTGAATTTGATTCATAATTTTAGTTCAGCTGTGTTTCAGCTAGTAAAGACACCATTCTGTCAGCTGTGTTTCAGCTAGTAAGACACCATTCTGTCAGATGCTTCAGCTAGTAAAGACACCATTGTCATTTTTTTCTACTGTAAATGGATTTGAATGAAACAAATTTGCTTCATAACAAAGTAGTCAAACATATATTACACAGTCACCTGACCTCAGACTGATACTGATAGATGCCAACCAGAAGTCCTTTCTAATTATAATTTGGTTAAGAAAATATTGCACATATGGTTGTTTAAGACAGGAGATTGTTTAGTAGATAGTGTCTCATGCAGGTTTGACAAAAACACCTTTTCAAATCTTTTAGAAAATCATGTACTCTCTATAGCAGGATGTGTTGCAAGGAAAATGGGTTTGCCTGTACAGTTTGTGTGTGCTGTCAATAGGAATGACATTGTTGCTAGGACGATTACATCAGGGGATTTCTCCATGACTGAAGTAACACCAACACTGGCCACTGCAATGGACATTCAGGTCTGAATATACAGTTGCATGATTTTCAGTACAATAATGCCATGTTTGAGTCTTCCAGCTAGAATCTGAAAAGGGCTGGATGCCATTCCCCCACCCCCTTTGTAAAAAAGAGCAGATTGAATAAAAGTCTTGTAAATGGGCACATAAGGACTATTAGTAATGGGAACAGGCTTAATAGGGTGGGTGGGTGTGGTATAGTTAGATATTATGTACAGAATGTAATAAGTGGAAAATGCTACATTATTTACTTGAAAAAAACTGTCAGTGGAATGTGCAGATAAAACTTGTTTTGCAAAAAGTTATTTATTAGAGCTAAAATAGGAAACTTGATATTGCAAATTATGTACAAAAGATAACAGTATAGAGATAGAATTGAGTGATTGCATATTATGTACAAAAGATAACAGTACAGAGATAGAATTGATTGCATTGTAATTATCGTGTTGCATAAAGAGTAAACAACATGCAACAAGCATTACATTTTGCATATACATGGGGTCTTATGTACACCGCATGTGCCAAACAACTCTAGGCAATGTAATGGATGCTGTCATATTGGTCTTCTTTCTGTCAATATTGTTCATGACTGAGAGTCATACTACATGCATATCTGTAACCTCATGGCTATCAAAGTTTCCGTATAGAAAGTACAGCTGTGGTTGGTACTGTTAACTGTGAAGACATTTCCAATACATGTGTGAAATACATACTATCAGCTGAGTTATTGCTTTGTTTATATTTCACTTGCTTGTCCTCTGTTGATTTACTGCATATAGTTCTGTAAATATTAATCCGCTGAAGTTGATATCTTCTGGTATTATCAGTTGTTCCTTCTTAATACCCATCTAAAGATAAAGAAAACTATGTTAAATTAGCTGTTTTTGGTAAATAGGCATTATATTCCTTCATTAATGGTACATATATTGATTTTGCTTACAACCGTGAGAACTATTGTTACAGTAGTTGTAGGATGTGTTTCTGCTTGTGTGTGATATGGCACTTTCCACAAGGCAAAAGGTGTGATTCAAGAGAAGAAAGTTGTTAATTATATGAAAATTAACTGTCTGTAGACATTTTGGATAGATACAGAATTATAAACCTAGAGTGTCTGAAAGAGCATGTCATTGGCATCTCAACTCACTCTGCTTTATGTGAGGGAGTCTGGAAGATAGAGAATGGTGGCAGTCCTATAGTTTGCATACTGAAAGTCATAAAAGGGGATTAGCAAGCATTTTATGGTGTATTTGCCATGGTTACATTACACAATTTTAAATTGAATACAGCCAGTCAGGCACATAGATAGATAAATATACATCATGTCCAGAATGACATATGAACAGAGATTATTAAAATATTCCAAACTGTTCAGCATGGGGATCATCATAATTTTTGCACTGACATTATTCTAATTATTATTATTACCACCAGGCATGTACAACTGTGTCATTATGTTTCTCGTAAAATGCTGCTTATGGTCAGTACAGGCCTCCATACATGTTGTTAGGATCTACTTTGAAATTCCAGGTTTTCACAACTGACAAAAATATCTTTTATTTGCAAGCAGTATGTTCAGAAAAACAGCTTATGCTCAGTTTCTCAAAGTTTTAAACAAAATCCATTTCTCCTTGTGACTCAGTGGATTATTGATAAGTGTCAGTGACATATTTGTTTCATTGCATGCAAACTCCTTATTGATATATACTGCTTAAAGTCTCATGACAAAAAGGTATGGAATTTTTTTAATTGTAATTTTTCTTTCAGAAACGCACTGCTAAGTGTTACAGGATACTTTATTGAAGGAAATAGGGCATCACTATTATCAAAATATATGGTAATTTCTTCACAATCGGAGTACCATCCCCCACTCACTTGTACCGAATTGTACATTACCAATAGTCCTTAACTGTTGTGTCCATAAACAGGACACAATACAGACTGAGTTATAAAAAATAATCAATTAAAAACATATCGTATAACAGCTTTCAATAAAATTTACACAATTTAAGCATAAAAAAATGTAGAAACATATTTAGATTGACTTTAAGAGAGGATGACTATTCCATGCACTGCATCATGGGTAATAAATAATTTACATCTCTGGAGGACTTTGAATAGTCTAAAACTCATATAGTGCTCAGATATGAGCATTTTTTGTACAGCTGTATGTTGAGACTTTCCAAATAATTGGTCCAATTTAGGTTTTAATTGCATATTGTATAGAAATTTTTCAGAGTCAAGACTAACACTTCCTAGTCATTTGCATGAAACCATATAGTTGACTATCTCATCTACTTCCACTGCTTTTGAAAAGATTCTTGTCCCAAATACATATCACTTATTGTCAGATGACTTATTTCAAAGATTCTTGTCCCATATACATATCACTTATTGTCAGATGACTTATTTCAAAGATTCTTGTCCCATATACATATCACTTATTGTCAGATGACTTATTTCAAAGATTCTTGTCCCAAATACATATCACTTATTGTCAGATGACTTATTTAAAAGATTCTTGTCCCATATACATATCACTTATTGTCAGATGACTTATTTAAAAGATTCTTGTTCATACATATGACTTATTGACTGGGGCATCAATCTGGCAAATAAAATTAGAGAATGATGCAAATTGGAGGTCAGAACAGTTCTGTCAGAAAGATCACAGATTTTTGGTGACATCACCATGGTATGCAGGGGACAAAAATTCATTGAATTTGCTTGTTCATTCTGATATGATCAACCCAGTTTTAGCTGTTTGATGTATGCAATTGTGTGACATAACCCTACTAACACATTAGAATGGTAAATTCTGCTCCAGTACAGGTTTTTTAAGAATTTTCAAAATTATCTTTTTGTAGGTATTTGGTATTTTATGTATGTATTTAGTAACTGATACAAGAGTAACAATCATAAAGTTTGCTGTGTCTGTAAGAACAGTCTGGAAAACCATTCAATCCTGTGGCTGTGTTATGTGTGTGTGCATTCTCGGCTGAAATTTAGTAATTTCAAACTTTCTACAGTGCATATATTTTTCAATGGTTTCAATTTTAATTTTACTGGTGGAAAAGTTAGTCAGAGAATGTAAGAAAATATTAGCATCAAACATGATGAGGTCATGTTAATTCATGATGCATTCTATATGTGCAAAATATAATTTCTGCCAATCTTAATTCATGATGCATTATATACGTGCAAAATATAATTTCTGCCAATAATTCCATTTAATAAAACTGTCAAATTGTGATTTTGCAGATATAAAGTGCTGCACACTAATTTGACATTTTCAATAAAAATGTTTTTTTTTTCTTCTAATGAATCTAGACTCGTAATTTTAGCAATATGGAAATTTATCAGTTTTCTGGAATTTAGTGTATTCAGAACATTTATTGTTTGAAATTACTAACTTGTGATAAAAAAGCATGTATCATTATTTGAAATTACTAGCTTGTGATGAGAAACATGTATTGTTGTTTGAAATTACTAGCTTGTGATGAGAAACATGTATTGTTGTTTGAAATCACTAACTTGTGATGAAAAACATGCATCATTGTTTGAAATCACAAGCTTGTGATAAAAAAAATGCATCATTGTTTGAAATTATTAGCTTGTGATAAAAAAAACATGTATTGTTGTTGAAATAACTAGCTTGTGGTAAAAAACATGTATCATTTGAAATAACTAGCTTGTGGTAGAAACATGCATCATTGTTTTAAATAACTAGCTTGTGGTAAAAAACATGCATCATTGATGCTTTAGATTGCCTCATCTACTTTATAGTATACATCTTTGCAAATCAAGTTTCTTTTTTAAATTGTCTGCTTAAATTCATAACTTTTAGTATAATTTTTGTAGATGCCATACAACATGGAGAGGATCTGGTATTTGTACTCAGATGGGGACACCAAGCTAATCCAGGCACTAATGCAGGAGTTTGAGAACAACAGTAAAGTCCAAGTGCCAGAAGCACTAGCAGCTCACGTATTTACTTTTCTCTTTAATGTGTTACCTTTGATGAAAGTTGGAACATTGGAGACAGTCATCCTGTCCATTATCCAGTTTATAAACATTGATTGATTGCTTTACATTTTCCAACAAGCTTTGATAAAAGCATAAAGCCAAATATTTCCCATGGTCAGGTAGTGGCAGTGTTGTCCATAGTCTGTTAAGTGTTTTAGAGGACACTGAAACCTGCCTTCAATAAGTGGTGACCTTCTCTCTCTTTGGTGCATCCTACGCTCCATGGTGGTCTTAAATCTCTGAAGGTTTAATATATTGAATATGGTAATATTCATCATCATTTTCACTTGAATTGCAAATATTATCTTAAATGCACCAATGTAGTGCATACAATTGTCCTTTCTTGTAAAGAGGCTACCCTCAGAAAAGACTTTACCACATTTAAAATGTCCTGGCAGGCAAGTAACAACCTGCCCAGCCTAGAGGTCTGGGACTGACAGGCAAGCAGCACATTGTTCTGCATAGTGGTCTGTACTGACAGGCAAGCAGCACCCTGTCCATCCTAGTGGTCTGGGACTGACAGGCAAGCAGCACCCTGCCCAGCCTAGTGGTCTGGGACTGATGGGCAAGCAGCACCCTGCTCTGCCTAGTGGTCTGGTACTGACAGGCAAGCAGCACCCTGTCCAGCCTACTGGTCTGGGACAGACAGGTAAGCAGCACCCTGCCCAGCCTAGTGGTTTGGGACAGACAGGCAAGCAGCACCCTGCCCTGCATAGTGATCTGGGACTGACAAGCAAGCAGCACCCTGCCCTGCATAGTGGTCTGGGGCTGACAGGCAAGCAGCACCCAGACCAGCCTAGTGGCCTGGGACTGACAGGTAAGCAGCATCCTGCCCAGACTAGTGATCTGGGACTGACAGGCAAGTAGTACTCAGCCCTGTCTAGTGGTCTGGGAACAACATTATAGTGGCATGTAGTGGTCTATGTAGTAGCAGAAACTGGACAAAACCACTGATGTCGATAAGTGACCACTAACCTTTGCACATGTTACCTATGGGGATTGAGCTTGTAACTTGCAAGGGTGCAAAGTGAGGATGTTACTATTTTGCTGCCTGTTCTCCCTGACTATTTATTTCTTTTGATTTTAAGGTACTAATTTAATTTTTCTTTGTTTTAAGTTACTCAATTGCTTTCTTTTGGATCATCAATGAACTTTTTACATACCAGTGATCCATGAGGGTAAGGTCAAAGGTCAAGATAGGTGGAAAGGGGCGGGGGGAGAGCTGTTATCCAGAAGGTGAATTCATCATAGACAAAACTCAGTGTTAATTTCCCTTTGGTGTTACAATCACTGTATATCTTACTCTTCTTAATCAATGTTGGAAAGTGCAAGATAAAAGCTTACAATGGTCAAGAGACAATGGCTGTTAAGATATTGTTAATTGAAAGCATAAAAAGTGTCACTGTCTTGAAATACTGTCTTGCCATTTATTCACAGGTTAGGAAAGCTATTGTGGATACATATGTGGGGAGTGATGCTGTTGTCAAGGCAACCATGAAGAGATGCTGGGATGAGAATGGCTATGTGTTATGTCCACACACGGCTTTAGCTGTGGCTTACTACTATGACAAAATGAAAAGGTGCTTTACTTTTGCTTTCAACTGTACATTAATGATATGGTACATGTATAGAAAGATGTGGTATTATTATCTGGGCTCAGATTAAAATCTGGAACAATTTTCTTTTGTCAGAATATGACAAATATTTCCTACATGGACAGGGATAACACAAAGTCAGAATTATTATTTGCTGAACGTTTTTTTGGCACTGGCCCTTACCACAGAATTTATTATTGTACAAGAAAGAAATCTGCATTAATGATCTGAAGAATTACGGGCACTTATAGAAAAATTATCTAAAGGCTTATGTGTACTTATGGAAGAATAATCTAAAGGCTTATAGGCATTTATAGAAGAATAATCTAAAGGTTTATGGGCGCTTATAAAAGAATAATCTAAAGGCTTATGGACATTTATAGAGGAATTATCTAAAGGCTTATGGGTATTTATAGAAGAATTATCTAAAGGCTTATGTGTACTTATAGAAGAATTATCTAAAGGCTTATGAGCATATAAAGAAGAATTATCTAAAGGCTTATGGGCATTTATAGAAGAATTATATAAAGGCTTATGGGCATTTATAGAAGAATTATCTAAAGGCTTATGGGCATTTATAGAAGAATTATCTAAAGGCTTATTAGAAGAATTATCTAAAGGCTTTTGGGCATTTATAGAAGAATGATCTGAAGGTTTATGGGCATTTATAGAAGAATTATCTAAAGGCTTATGGGCATTTATAGAAGAATAATCTAAAGGCTTATTAGAAGAATTATCTAAAGGCTTTTGGGCATTTATAGAAGAATGATCTGAAGGTTTATGGGGACTTATAGAAGAATGATCTGAAGGTTTATGGGTACTTATAGAAGAATGATCTGTAGGTTTATGGGTACTTATAGAAGAATGATCTGAAGGTTTATGGGTACTTATAGAAGAATTATCTAAAGGCTTATGGGTACTTATAGAAGAATTATCTAAAGGCTTATGGGTACTTATAGAAGAATGATCTGAAAGTTTATGGGCACTTATAGAAGAATGATCTGAAGGTTTATGGGTACTTATAGAAGAATGATCTGAAGGTTTATGGATACTTATAGAAGAATGATCTGTAGGTTTATGGGTACTTATAGAAGAATGATCTGTAGGTTTATGAACACTTTAATCTGAAGGTTTATGGGTACTTATAGAAGAATGAGCTGAAGGTTTATGGGCACTTTAATCTGAAGGTTTATTGGTACTTATAGAAGAATGAGCCGAAGGTTTATTGGCACTTATAGAAGAATGATCTGAAGGTTTATGGCACTTATAAAAGAATGATCTAAAGGTTTATGGGCACTTATAGAAAACCACATTGCATCATATCTTCAGTTTGTGTTAATTCAGACAGACATTATTGATGAAAAAACTGAATATGACAAATATTTGCTACATGGACTGGGCTAAGACAAACACGGTCAGAAATAATATTTGAAGAACATTTTTTGGCACTGCCCTTACTGCTGAATTTATTATGGTATGAGAAAGAAAGCTGCATGGATGATCTGAAGGTTTATGGGCACGTATAGAAGAATGATCTGAAGGCTTATGTGCACTTATGGAAAAATGATCTGAAGGTTTATGAATACTTGTAGAAGAATGAGCAGAAGGCTTATGGGCACTTATAAGAAGATTGATCAGAAGGTTTATGGGTACCTGTGTAAGAATAATCTGAAGGTTTATGGGAACTTGTAGAAGAATTATCTAAAGGTATATGGCATTTGTAGAATAGTGATTTAAAGGTTTATAGGTACTTATAGAAGAATAATCTGAAGGTTTATGGGCACGTATAGAAAACCACATTGCATCATATCATCTGTTGGTGTTAATTCAGACAGACATTATTGATGAGTTAAACTTTTTGGGGAAAAAAAATATTTTAACAAGTTGTACAAGTTAACTCGTATGAAAATATTGACTTTCATGTCATACAACTAGGTCTTCATGCTAGTTGCAAGTATCAGTTAGTATAATTTTAAATTATACTTGCATTGAAGGTTTATTGTAATTTCTGACCCTTTTAGAACTGCAGATATACCTGTTTGGGTGCTAAATCAGCAACTTGAAAGTGGAAAATCATCACTATTTTGGCTAAAAATCATTAGCAACAATTTCTAATTTGTCAAGTGTTTTTTTATGTTTTTTAATATAAATAATTTTATAATATCAGTGAAAATGGTCTGCAAGTTAGAAATGAAACTAATTCTTTCTACAATACTATTATACTATGACATCTCATATAGCGCCATAATGGTGAAAGCAATTAAATGCCATTTTCAGGTGAATTATATTATAAACATTTCTAATACTCTTTTATGGATGTGAAAATTATATTGAACTTGTCTCTTACTAACTGCATTCAGTGCATCAAATGCTGGCTTCCCCACAGAAGTTATGGGAAAATTAGAAACAAAATCTTGAATTAGAATTGATGGAATGTACCTTGAACTAACAAGTCATGTAATCATTACCATATATTGTAAGCCTACTTTTTATACTTCTGCTGCTATAGAGGCTGGGTTATATTGGAATTCTTGTATCCATCTGTTTGTTGATCCATCCATCTAGCACACAATTTTGTTATCACAACTAGTTAAGCAGTTTTTGATAGATTGCCATGAAATTTGGTTAATATTACAGTCATCGCTTGAAGATGTGCATATCAACAAATCACTTTCCTCTGATAATTTGTATGCCTATAGTATGACCATGCATCTGTCTTCTGTCATCAGTCGTCCATCCATCAACAATTGCTTGTTATCACTCTTGAGTATATATTTCTAATTCAGTTTTTATCAAACTTGGAACATAGGCATATATCATCAAAAGCTCAGACGAGTTTGATAATGAGTGATGTCCATGCATATTATTGAGGTGATCCTGCATCTGATTGGCTGACCTTGTTACAGCTCAGAAGGCCATATTTCTGTTCCAAGTTTTATCATACTTTGCATATATCCTTACATCATCAAGATTTCAGATGAATTTAATAATGAGATCCATACATATTAATGAGGTGATCTTGCATCTGATTGGCTGAGCTTGTTACCACTCTATAGGCCATATTTCTGATCTGATTTTGATCAAACTTGGAATGTATGCTTACATCATCAAGATCATGCTCAAGATTGATAATGAGGGAGATGCACACACATTAATGAGGTGATCTTGCATCTGATTCGTTTAACTTGTTAACACTCTGGAAGTCATATATCTGATTTGTTTTTTATCAAGCTTGAAATATGGGCATATATCATCAAGATCTTGGATGGGTTCAATAATCAGCAAAATCCATGTATATTAATGAGGTAATCTTGTATCTGATTGGCTGAGCTTGTTAACTCTCTGGAAGCAGTATTTGAGATCTGATTTTTATCAAATTAGGAATATATGCTTATATCATTAAGATCTTGCTCAAGTTTGATAATGAGCGAGATGCACACATACTGATGATGTGATCTTCCATGTGATTGGCTGAGCTTGTTTGCCACTCTAGAAGTCATATTTCTAATGTGATTTTGATCAAGCGTTAAATCTGGGCTTAAATCATCAAGATCTTGGAAAATTTTGATAATGAGTGAGATCCATGAATATTAATGAGGTGATCATGCATTTGATTGGCTGGATTTGTTACTGTGTATTTCTGGTAAAGTTTTTGATCAAACCTGGTAAATAGGCTTAAATCATCTAGATCTTCAGATGAGTACAATTATGAGCAAGATCCATGCATACCAGTGAGGTGATTTTGCATCTAATTGGCTGAGCTTTTCAACACTTTAGCGACTCTTTTTCTGAATATTTGTTTTCAGACTTGGTAAATGGGCTTATATCATCAGGATATATAGAACCTGCAGTAACTAGTAGTTAGTGTGCCGTACTCACAACCAAAAG
Source organism: Margaritifera margaritifera (assembly GCA_029931535.1). Classification (NCBI taxonomy): domain Eukaryota; kingdom Metazoa; phylum Mollusca; class Bivalvia; order Unionida; family Margaritiferidae; genus Margaritifera; species Margaritifera margaritifera. The sequence continues at coordinate 4,781,713 of JAQPZY010001635.1, forward strand.
GGTGAAGGTTTGAATCGGATCAGCCTGTGTTGGCTGCCATAGTGAATCCTTGGGCAAGGCACATTGCTCGAATTGCCTTGGCACTAAATAAACTACTTGTGTTGCTGTGCTGTAAACACCAAACCAAGATATATAATGTGTTTTATTATGAGCAAGACCTATGAATATTAATGAGGTAATCTTGATTGGCTAAGGTTCTTACCACATGAGACTGTATTTCTGACCCAATTTTAATCAAACTTTGATAAATAGGCTAATATTGTCAAAATGTTAGATGATTTTTATTATGAGCAAGACCTATGCATATTTATGAGGTGATATTGTATCAGACTGAGGTTTCTTTATTACTCTAGAGACTGTATTTTTGATAGGATTTTTATCAAACTTGGTAAATAGGCATATATCATCAAGATCTTGGTTGAGTGTGATTATGAGTGAAATTAACTTATATTAATGACATGACATTGCATCTGATTGGCTGAACTTGTCAACACTAACAGCTATATTATTGATCAGATTTGATCAAACTTGTTAAATAGTCTTGTATTATCAAGATGTTGAAAGAGTTTGATTATGAGAAAGATATGTGCATTTTAAAGAAGTAATGCTCCACCTTGGTAAATAAGCATATATTATCATTGTCAGAGCCAGGTTCTGTAATATGAGGTGTATTTGAAACATTCAGAATATTTTTTAAAAACTTTTTGTTTTGTTGAACCTAGCAATAAATTGATTGCCAATTGATAGACAAAATAACATTAATAAAATCAACTGCAGCTGCACATGCAGCACGCTGTTACCTGCAGATATATGTGTGATGTAACATATATAAATGACAGTGACGTAAAAAAGTTCAGAGAAGGAAAACAATTCTGGTACTAAGCAAAGAGCATACTGTAAAATCAGGGCACTCTTAAGGTACTCGATAATTGTTATTCTTCTTTACTTTGTGCCTGATGTAGTGTATGACAAAATCATTTGAATGCAACTAGTCTCACAGTTTTTGATGGATTGCCATGAAATTTAATACATGTTATGGTCATGATTTGAAGATGTGCATATCAACAAATTACTAGCCTCCTGCATTTTTGTTAGAGTTATTGCCCTTTTTATCTTGCAGCTGAATGCAGTGTATGACAAAATCTTTTGAATGCAACTAGTCTTGGAGTTTTTGATGGATCACTATGAAGCTTGGTATATATTATGGTGGTCATCATCTAAATATGTACACAATGACAAATAAAGTGCTTCCTTCATTTTTGTAAGAGTTATTGCTCTTTTTAACTTGGAGCTGAATGTAGTGCATGATGGAATCTTGTGAACATAGCTAGTTTCACACTTTTCAGTAGATTCCCATGAAACTTTACACATGTTATGACCATCATCTGATGATGCACAAACATGTATTAGGAAATTACTGTGTTTTGATAATGTTATGACCATCATCTGATGATGCACATATTAGGAAATCGCTGTGTTTTGATAATGTTTGATCATCTGATGATGATGCACATAATAGGAAATTACTGTGTTGTGATACTGTTTGACCATCATCTGATGATGCACATATTAGGAAATTACTGTGTTTTGATACTGTTTGACCATCATCTGATGATGCGCATATTAGGAAATTACTGTGTTTTGATACTGTTTGACCATCATCTGATGATGCACATAATAGGAAATTACTGTGTTGTGATACTGTTTGACCATCATCTGATGATGCGCATATTAGGAAATTACTGTGTTTTGATACTGTTTGACCATCATCTGATGATGCACATAATAGGAAATTACTGTGTTTTGATACTGTTTGACCATCATCTGATGATGCACATAATAGGAAATTACTGTGTTTTGATACTGTTTGACCATCATCTGATGATGCACATAATAGGAAATTACTGTGTTTTGATAATGTTATGACCATCATCTGATGATGCACATATTAGGAAATTACTGTGTTGTGATAATGTTATGACCATCATCTGATGATGCACATATTAGGAAATTACTGTGTTGTGATAATGTTATGACCATCATCTGATGATGCACATATTAGGAAATTACTGTGTTTTGATACTGTTTGACCATCATCTGATGATGCACATATTAGGAAATTACTGTGTTTTGATACTGTTTGACCATCATCTGATGATGCACATATTAGGAAATTACTGTGTTTTGATACTGTTTGACCATCATCTGATGATGCACATATTAGGAAATTACTGTGTTTTGATACTGTTTGACCATCATCTGATGATGCATATATTAGGAAATTACTGTGTTGTGATACTGTTTGACCATCATCTAATGATGCGCATATTAGGAAATTACTGTGTTTTGATAATGTTTGTTAGAGTTATTACCCTTTTTGTCCTACAACTGAATGCTGTGTAGGACAGAATTTTGTGAATGCAGCTTCTCTTGCAGTTTTTTTTTAATGTATCATTGTGAAACTTGCTACAGTGGTCCCCCTCTTATAAGGCCACCCCTTCTGCAGCAAGAAAGTGGCCTTATAAGAAGGGTGGCCTTTCGAGAGGGGGATCACACAGTTGTGAGTAATAACTACATATAAAGTATAAAAGATGTAACTAATTTTTATAAATTTAATATTTTCATTTAAAAATCACAGGAATTTTATCTGGTTAAGGACTCAATATGATAAAACTAATATCAATGTTATTTTTAAAAAATATGAATTATCATGAATCGAGGTGCAAAACCACATTGTCGGTAAATTCTGGGCACAAACATTTGGTTGTAACTATCCCTGTACGTCCGTCAATTCCATCTTCCCACTCAATGCAGTTGAATGTATATTGACGATGTTTATTTGAATCTTTCTGACATAAAATTTCTCAGTAGTTATCAAAAGACTCTCCTCTTTTCGTTTAATTTAATTGCTTTCACTTTTCGTTCTAAACTGAGAATGTCTGACGATATTTTGCGACTACTAATTCCTTCGCGGGCAATCACGCGTGAGGCACAGTGTTTACAACGGAAGTGGGTCTGTCACGTGATCGACTTTTTTTCTTCTCCTCCAGTCTGGTACCCGGTTATGTATATTTCATAATCTATTAGAGTGAAGCCAGAAAGGCTAACATACCATTTTACTATCTGGCAACCAGATGTCACGCTGACTTGAGCTGAACAATGCTGTGCTTCTCAGCAGTTAGCTTTTGTCATCTTGATAATTATCAGTGGTAATAATAGCCAGTAATTATCAAAGTGACAAAAGCTAACATCTAAGGAACACGTGGCAGCAAGGATAATCTGATTACTTACCCCTTTGTAAGGATTTAAATTACTTTTTTGGCATGTTGAAACAAAATGTCAATGTGTTGAATTGAGAAATTAAAAAATATTATCGAGATTTTAATCTGTAAACAACCATCATGTGGCCGCTCGCAAGGGGTAAATTTGACCGTTTTTGCACTAAAATGCTGGCCGCTGGTCGCGTTAGAGGGGTGGCCGTCCTTGAGGGGTACTTTTGAACATAAACTCGTCGGTGCCAAGGGATTGTGGCCGTATAAAGCGGGTGGCCGCTGGTCAGGGGGGCCGTTCAAGAGGGGGACCACTGTACATATTATGGCCATCATCTAAAGATGTACATATTGATAAATCTTTGTGCTCCCTTGATTTTTCTAAGAGTTATTGACCATTTTGACTTACAGCTGGATGAAATATACATACGTGCCAACCATTACGCTTTTGGCGTAATCATTCCACTTTTTGTCACCTAATTACGTCTTACGCTCGTATTTATATATGAATTACACTTTTCTGGTACATTAAAAAAAATAACAATAAAGCAATAAAAGGTTGTGTTTGTCATTTTTAATATCATCTCTTTAATCCCACACATCATATAAATCTGAGAATATTCTTTAAAAAAAAAGACTATAAGAATAACGTAAAAGTACATTTGTCATAGACCTCCATGTACTTTCCTTATTTTCTATTTATAGCAGCTGTATGTGACCCATTTTCAAGAAAACAGACGGGTTTCTTCAACATGAAACTTGTCTCACATATTCATTATATTAATGCACAGAATTTGGTAGCTGACCAGTCTAAACTTTAAAAAATGGCGGCAGATGTTAAGTGAAACAGACTTTATCGATGTGACTCTTGGATGTTATATATGACTGAAAAATGTTAGAGAAGATGGATCTTTTTAAACTTTAAAACATGTCGGATCAGAACAAAAGACAATAATGCTTTACAAATTTAGAAAGAAGAACATGAGAGGGGTAATACAGCACTCAGTTTTTGCAGAATTTGTTGACTTTGCCATCACTCAGTGAAAGTTAGATATTGGGACTAGTTAAAGTGAGTGTTGTGTATATATAATTTGTCAATATGTTTTGTGGTTTGTATTCTGATACTAATTCACCTGTATTTTGCCCATTTGTGACAAGAACTTTAACAAGCTGCAGATCCAGGTTAGTAGCAAAATTGAATGTACATTTTTCATACAGTTTATTGTAATTATGGCATTTAATATATAGATTATACTTTTTATGCTAAGATTACGCTTTTTTGCCACTTAGGTTATGCTTTTACCTCTGTAGGAGTTGGCAGGTATGAATATTGCAGTTTTAGTGGATTAATGTGAAACTTAGTACATTTTATAGGTCTCATTAGTAGATGTGCATGCTGACCAATCATCGTACTTACACTATTTTAAAAATTTGTGCCTTTTTTTAACTACAGACTTATCTCCATTATGGGATTGGGATACGATGCATCAGAGGCAGGAATATATTTATGTGAGCAAAATTGCTCACCATTTCTCTAGTTTCACATGCTAATTATTTTTGCCAAGTTTGTGGAAGGATTGCATCAGGGATATTAAATAGCTGCATGTGCACATTTGTACAGAATTAGACACAAGATGGGACAGGTCTGTGAAAATAAATCACTGCAAAATTGTTTAGACATTTGGAAACTGCAATATTCAGTAGCAATGGAATAAAACCAAGGTGTACGTTAACTGAATAGCCTTACTGCATCATTATGTTAATGATGTTAACACAGAGGGGTAGTCCAGCAGTAATTGCTGCTCACAACAGTGGCTTAGCTGTGTAGATGGATGTAAATGAGAATTATTGTCAGCCAAATGCCAATAACTATCATGATTATTGTTTGAGATGCCTCGTATTAAATATCTTTGAGATGCCTTGTATTAAATATCTTTGAGACGCATTGTATTAAATATCTTTGATACACCTCGTATTAAATATCTTTATCAAAATAGTCACATGTAGCTAAACACAAATTTACTAAAAACTGTTTTAATTGATGATGTATTTTAATTGATGATGTATTTTGGACTTCCATCAGTATTATTTCCAGTTTTTGTCTCTACTGAAAATAAAGTTACCATAATAGGATAACCTTTCAATATCATTTATGAAGCATAGGATCTATTTCCAATGATGATACTTTTGGGGAGTGGAAAATTATGACAGCTTCTACATGGACTATCGAGTCAAAGGCTGGTATTTTGCACTGGAATTTTGCTTTTCATTTATTGAACAGCATTAGAAATGCAGAGTCAAACAATAGGCACTTTATTTCAGCTCTGAACATCCCAAAATTTGTTTGTATTATTGTTCAGTGATTTTACTAAATGATAAGGGTGTAGTTTACTACCCACCTGACATATATTCCACATTAATGTTTAGGTCATTAGGGGCAAATGATGGAGTCCCATCTGTTTGCATAGCAACAGCATCAGCAGCCAAGTTTCCAGAGGCAACCAAAGCAGCAGGTCTGATCTTGACTCCTTCTGCAGAGGTCAAAACCTTGCTGTCAAAACCAACAAGGTCAGAGGACATGAACAAAGGAGATAACTGGGAAGAGATGCTGAGGAAGAAAATTGAGGAAGTTACCACAAATTTTGAGAACAGGATGACTTAAATGACATGTCCCTAAAAATAAATGGATGGAAACAGATTTAAAAATCAACAGTAGCTTTGAAATAATCATTCTGTGAATAATTGGTAGAATTTTAATTTGCAATAGTTGTAAGTAGGCTTAGTTATATGATTTTTAAATTGCATTCATACATTATATCCTCTAGTCAAGTTAAAATTAATGATCAATGCTTCTAACTGAGCTGTACAATTTTTAACTGTGTCAATGGATAATATTTTATTCAGTGGTCATTCGTTGTGGATACATTTTATATATAGAAATGATAAATAAGTAAATGCATTTATTGCTAAAATTGAGGCTAATTGTACTTGTGTCATAAGACATTTTATATTGTTTATCTTCAAACACACCATATGTATACATGATTATAAAAAATATAGACTGCAATAAAAAAAACAAATATTTGCACATGAATATCAGCAGTGTGTCAGATTATTTTCTCCTCACACCCAGATATTTGGTTTCAAGTCCAAAAGCTTCACCTACATTTTTTCACTAAGCTAGACCTGTGAGCATGGTACCTGAAACTGTAATGGATTCTGATTAATTCACAATAATGATAATAACTGAACAGATTATAACTGCATGTACAGTATGATTAGATGTGATATCCCAACCATATGATTCAGGGTCACAGTGTATACAGTTATATGTAGTATCCTTAGCATATGATTCAGGGTCACACTGTATATGATTAGATGTATCCTTAGCATATGATTCAGGGCCACACTGTATACAATTAGATATATCCTTAGCATATGGTTCAGGGTCATAGTGTATACAATTATATGTAGTATCCTAGCATATGATTCAGGGTCACACTGTATATGATTAGATGTATCCTGAACATATGATTAAGGGTCACAGTGTATACAATTAGATGTATCCTTACCATATGATTCAGGGACACACTGTATATGATTATCTGTAGTATTCTTACCATATGATTCAGGGACACACTGTATACAATTATATGTAGTATCCTTACCATATGATTGAGGGACACACATTGTATACAATTAGAAGTGGTATCCTTACCACATAAGATTCATGGACACACACTGTATATGATTATAAGTGATATCATTACCATATGACTCAGGGACACACTATATGATTAAAAGTGGTATCCTTACCATATGATTCTGTATACAGTTAGAGGTGGTATCATTACCATATAATTTAGGGACACATACTGTATATGATTAGAAGTGGTATAATTACCATATGATTCAGGGATACAAACTGTATATGTTTAGATGTGGTATCCCTACCATATGATTCAGGGATACACAATGTATATGATTAGCTGTGGTATCCTTACCATATGATTCTGTATACAGTTAGAGGTGGTATCATTACCATATAATTTAGGGACACATACTGTATATGATTAGAAGTGGTATAATTACCATATGATTCAGGGATACACACTGTATATGATTAGATGTGGTATCCTTACCATATGATTCAGGAATACACAATGTATATGATTAGATGTGGTATCCTTACCATATGATTCAGGGGCATGCACTTTAAATTTCGATTTCAACTTGCATTTTTTGTTTAAACTCTAATTTGAAAAAGTTCTGTTTAATTGGTTATTGCTAAATGATTCAATTGATGCAAACCATAGAGATTCATACATACATACATACATACTGTGACCCAGGACTTGTGTCGTATACCTATGGGCGCGTTCGTTGAGTGAGTGAGCAAGTGAGTGATTGATCGCGATGCATGATTCCCGGGCTTCACGAGTATTAACATCGACTCCCTGCCACACTAACAAAATCCTCTGGCATTCTTACTCTGGTTCTTAGATGGACAAGATCTAAGCAGAATTATTCGTGAATAATTAAAGCACTTGTCTTTCACGCAAGTGAAAGACAAGAGATTGAATATAATTAGAAATAATTATACTCTTCGAGTCTGGTAAGGTATTATTTGTATTTTTTGTGATAAAATTATAAATGTTAGCGCATGGGTTGTGTATTGTGTATTGTATTTGTGTCGGTTATATACTGTATATACTGTATTGTATTTGTCTTGTATATTAAGTATATGCCTTGTATTGTTTTAGGTTTATCTCGTACTATTTCATCTGTGATAACTGTGATAAATCCCACAACTAACAAGCGAGTGTTGTCATTTCATCCTGAAATAAGACCTAGCTTACATCTGGCGCCCATAGGTATACGACACAAGTCCTGGGTCACATACTCCCTCCCTACGTGTAAATGTCTCCTGACATTTAGCAAATTTGTGCTTGCTGCGTAAAAAGCACAAGAACAAATAACCCTGCGGAACTATCCTTCAAGTCTTTTGAAAAAAATAGAAATACTATTAATCATACATATGAAATGATTACGAATACAGAGCTTAATCAGTTTACTCTCCCTGCAGATAATACATAAAACTACTGAAATTAGAATTGCAACTATTTAAAATAATAACGACTGAATTGTCATCTTAAAATATACTTGCTGTATTTAATTTACATTAATTGGACTATCTGTAACTCATACGTAATAAACCGTTTGCGCGTACGCCCACTGGCCTAGCCGGTCGAGTGGTTTTAGGTCTCTGGTTGAACGCCTCAGCGGTTGCTGGCCTAAATCTTCCTGTGGCATCGGTGGGCTTAGGATCAACCTCACAGACTGGCGGTCCGAGTCTCCCTGTAACATGGTCGGGCTTCGAACTGACCTTTCGGCAGATATCTCTTTGGGGACTGAACTGAGTACTCTCATGCGAGACATGAGAGGGAGTAGCTAAATGACTCATGGATTCACTTAAACTACTGCCATATTGCCTAGACCTACTGGTTTGAAAGTTTACACTTTCAAGAGGCTGGCTAATATGGGGATCGATAATAGATGGTGATCTACTATCGGGGGCAGTTCGTGTAGAGTGTTCACGGAATTGAACATTCTCCTTCCCAGCCCAACCGGGTCGTCTGTGTGGTATCACATACCGGTCGGTGTCCGAGTCAGAACTCGAAGATTCAGAGCTCGACTTTAAAGGGGTAACTTTTGGTACACCCGGTTTCTTCTGAACCGGTTTCATGGGGACTGGAGCACAAGAAAGGTAGTCAAAGGGCAAAAGCGTATTACGATGCAATGTGCGCATGGATTTCGAACCATCGACCCTCCTTACCTTGTACACGGGTATATCTAAAATCCCACAACTAACAAGCGAGTGTTGTCATTTCATCCCGAAATAAGACCTAGCTTACATCTGGCGCCCATAGGTATACGACACAAGTCCTGGGTCACAATACAATCAGATCTCTATTTGTAGGATCAGCAGGAAATTTGAATGATAAAAATTTGACCTTCTGTCTTAAATGAGGTGAACATTTTCATAATTATTAATTATTACTAGGTCAAGAAATTCCTAATTTGTTTTTTTGTACATTCTGAAATTCTAAATAACTTTTACACATAATTATATTGTTCCTGCTTTAATATGCAAGTTAATATAGTAGTTTTATTATTGCCAGGATAGCTTTATACAGTATTATTCTGAAAATTGTATCATTTAATAAATGGTTACATGCTGCCGCTTTGTAAAGTTATATTGTCAAGAAATGTGTGGTTTACAATGTAGAAGTGATACTGCAAAATCGAGACAAATAGGTGCACACGTAAAAATAAATGTATACCAAAATTAAGCATACACTGGACTTATATTGCATTTTTTGTAACAAATATCAGCATATACAGGTGTTTATGGAAAGAAAATAAAATCCAAGTTATAAAATTCACTCTTCTGATGTTACTTTTGTTCCTTATTATGTGATCAGCATGGTTAATTGTCTATTTAAAGTACCTTATTCTGTTACTGTCTTTCCTTCTTGCCACCTTTCCTTTCTTTGGTCAGTCATCTTAATAACGTGCACCATAATATCTGGTTGATAAGTATGAATTTCAGTTTTTGTGAATAACTATTGTAATGCATTTCTCTGCCAATAAGTGCATAGAAAATAAGTGCATATGACCATCACCATTTTGAAAATAATTTTTTGTGTGGTTTTAATGGCACTTTTAACACATTGGCTATATCATTCCAAGGAAATGGTAGCTAATTGTCTTTCCCAATGACACATTGAGGCAGCCATCCCACATCGAGGCAGCCAACCCAGGATCGCCTGGGTGGGTATCAAACCTGCAATCCTTGGATTACGAGTCCGATGCTCTAGCAACTCAGCTGCTGCAGCTCCCCTTCAAAAATAAATTCACAGGTATCAATGTATTGCTTTAAAAGCATGAGACTACACATTTTTCATTTGCACGAGTAAAACAGAAGACATTTTACCTGGAATGCTATCATTTCCTGTGAGGGATGACATTTGACAAGGTTATGTTGCTTGGAGGTGCAAACATTATTATTGTGTCAAAGAAAGTTTAAATACCCCACTCCCACCCTTGGGTTTTGACCAGACTTTTATTTTACAAGGGTATCAGTTCACCCAAACTCTGAAAATTAGTATTCTAGATTAAATATTTCATGCAAAGATTTTGTTTCAAATATAATAATTTCATGCTTATTATCCAGCTTGAAAAGACCACTATGCCAAGACAACAGGAAAAAGTCTATAAGGATCTTAATTTCCTAAAGACTTGACTCATTTTTATCCAGCCTTCATTAAAAATATAATTGATACACAGAAATAAAATCTATATTAATCTTTTAAAATCTGTATTAAAACTTTTTCTATTCTTGTCAAATTCAAATGATACTAAATTTAACCTGCTATTACCTGTACCTTCTGTAAAATCTGGTGAATAAATAACTTCCTATCACTGTCATATCCAGAGAGTCATTTTTATTTGGCACATTTATAGTAGAGACTGATCCATGCATAGTTTGTCCCATTTCATATACTTAGCAAGCCATGCATAGCCAATAAATGTATTGATTTAACTGTTAAAGGGCAAAATCATTCTAATGATGAAGAGCAATGAAAGGAAAGCCTTGAACATGTATCTACCATAACAGCATGATTAGTTATTAATTGGTATATCTACCATAACAGCATGATTAGTTATTAATTGGTAACAAAATACTGTGATTCATACCATTTTGATGAGACTGGAATATTTCATTTTTATAGAGAATTTGACTTTTAACATTATTACCCATCTGAAAGTATAGGATGAAATATACATGAAACACATACAACAAACAGATGCATACACGTTCTTCTGTTTAGAAATTAACAAATTTTAGGTGATAAATATCTTAACTAAAAACGTTCATGAAAATTGTTAATGACATTTTGATTACTAAAGAGGACTGTTTCAGTAAAACACATATGGGTACTTGGAAAAACACTTTAAATTTTGAGAAGTCCCCTGAGAGACAGTTTAGAAATTTTGTATGATTCTCATAGGAACCTGGAATAATCAGACTTCCCTCTGGCAGGTATTAGTTTAAAAGCTGCCATCCTTGGATACTGTGTATGTTTGAATGGAACAGCTCAGAGTTAATCAGCTATGTCGATTGCAAAAAAATGTATGTCCAAAATACTGATCAAAATCAGAATGATTTAAATATCAGTCCTATTGATTTACTTAATCTAATCTATATGTTAACATTTGTGTTATTTAAAAACTAACTAAATTTGTATGTATGAACACTTTTGAGATACTTTTTACATGTACTTGTATATTGTTCTCTTATCTCAGCAAAATATTGACGACCAACAGAGGTGAATGACTGAGATAAGCATAAATGATTCAGTCACACAAAATTTGTCCGATAAAGGAAAGCCATTAAAATTGCATATACCAGCAGTATCTTAGTGTAACATAATATCATATAATATTTTTGAAATTTGACTCGATTTTCAGTAACAATTCTAACCCAAAATATAACCGCTCTGACTTAGGTAAAAAGGTACATATGAGACTTATTGGTCTCTCCATACAACATATATAGTGGGGTACTTTTTCTTAATAATAAAACTTTTTGTAAAAATCAGTTCAATAACAGCATTATCACTAAACTCCAGATCTCACATCCATACAGCAATAATTGAAAAATAGTAATATCAAATAGTTTCAGTTGTAAATCCATTGATAAAAACAAATTTATTAATTATTTTATGTAGAACAAAAAATATTTGTTTGTCATTTTCAGTGATTCTCTTGTCTTCCAAATAAAGTGAACCATTGTGTTAAAAAAAGACCCTAAATATAAAAACTAATCAACTATTTTCCACTGATGTGTTTTCAGATACAAATGAGAAATGTTTTATATTGCATTTATACCAAAAATATTACTATTTTTGTTTTTCAACAACATTGCCTTTTAATCTCCATTCTCTGCAGTATATGCAGAATTCATTTGAAGTTTTCTGAATATATTTTTCATTGTCTGCAATAATAAGAATATTGTAAGCATAAAGGGTAATAAATAAATACCGTAAAATTTGAGACACTTGTTATCAATTACGCTGACACTACTATATTTGTTTTTTTTAAAGACACAAACTGGTGATTTTTTTTTCTTCTTTTTTCCCCCAAAAGTTTGCAACTTTATATACATTAAAACCAGAAATGATCATTATGTTTGCTGATTCAATATCTGTATTTTCAATATCTCTAAGTTTTCTCTGAAAAAAGAAAATGAAAACATCTTTCTCAGTTTTTAAACCCACCTCATAGTTGATACTTATATATATTTGTGAATTTTCTCCATAGATCGATGAACACCAATTAATAATGTTTGTAAGCTTCTCTATGGACCTAGGATTTTTAGACATTAAAATCAATAAACATTAATAATACAGTTTGTAATGATTTTTCTGAGGATGTCAATAATGTCATCATTAAAAATTCTGTCTATATTTTTGAATGCTGGAAAATTGTTAACAAGCACAGACTTTCTATCCTCATGTGTGGATGTATCTGGCTTCAATACTGATCAAGAGAAAAATGGTTTAGCAGATTTGTGTAATCTATAACTGTGTAATCTATTTGACAACATGATGATAACAGAACCTGAAGCATCCTGCTCAGTTTGAGTTGACTGAACTACCTTTGTAGCAGCATGACTGTAAATGGCTAGTATGATGAATATCCAGCTTTTTTAGCCTAGTATGTACAATATTTTCAATTTATGAATTGTCAGATTAGTCTGTACAATATTTTCAATTTATGAATTGTCAGATTAGTCTGTACAATATTTTCAATTTATGAATTGTCAGATTAGTCTGTACAATATTTTCAATTTATGAATTGTCAGCCTAGTCTGTACAATATTTTCAATGTATGAATTGTCAGCCTAGTCTGTACAATATTTTCAATTTATGAATTGTCAGATTAGTCTGTACAATATTTTCAATTTATGAATTGTCAGATTAGTCTGTACAATATTTTCAATTTATGAATTGTCAGATTAGTCTGTACAATATTTTCAATTGATGATTGTCAGCCTAGTCTGTACATTATTTTCAATTTATGAATTGTCAGATTAGTCTGTACAATATTTTCAATTGATGAATTGTCAGCCTAGTCTACAATATTTTCAATTGATGAATTGTCAGATTAGTCTGTACAATATTTTCAATTGATGAATTGTCAGATTAGTCTGTACAATATTTTCAATTGATGAATTGTCAGATTACCCTGTACAATATTTTCAATTGATGAATTGTCACATTAGTCTGTACAATATTTTCAATTGATGAATTGTCAGATTAGTCTGTACAATATTTTCAATTGATGAATTGTCAGATTAGTTTGTACAATATTTTCAATTGATGAATTGTCAGATTAGTCTGTACAATATTTTCAATTGATGAATTGTCAGATTAGTCTGTACAAATTTTCAATTGATGAATTGTCAGATTAGTCTGTACAATATTTTCAACTGATGAATTGTCAGCCTAGTCTGTACAATATTTTCAATTGATGAATTGTCAGATTAGTCTGTACAAATTTTCAATTGATGAATTGTCAGATTAGTCTGTACAATATTTTCAACTGATGAATTGTCAGCCTAGTCTGTACAATATTTTCAATTGATGAATTGTCAGATTAGTCTGTACAATATTTTCAACTGATGAATTGTCAGATTAGTCTGTACAATATTTTCAATTGATGAATTGTCAGATTAGTCTGTACAATATTTTCAACTGATGAATTGTCAGCCTAGTCTACAATATTTTCAACTGATGAATTGTCAGCCTAGTCTACAATATTTTCAACTGATGAATTGTCAGATTAGTCTGTACAATATTTTCAATTGATGAATTGTCAGATTAGTCTGTACAATATTTTCAATTGATGAATTGTCAGATGAAAGATGTCTACTCATACTATGCATTTTCTATTAAATTATTTAAAAACTTTACAACTTTATTAAAGATTAAGTTTGATTTGATAGTGAACATTTAGCCCAAGAATTGTGGCAAGATTCAAATAAAGCAATTTGAATTTTACACACTATATCAATCAACAAGTGACTCATGCTACTTTAGAGTTAGAAAAATGTATCATTCTAGGTGTAAATATGTAATGATTGACACATCGATTGACTGACGATTGCGACTGACTAACAAAAATGGTGGATAATACGTTGAACTTGATAATTTGTTAGTTAGTGACATGCACAAGTTATAAATAGAAAAAGCTGTATTCTGTGTGGATACCAATTTGACTGAGTGCATAAATACAAGAATGGATTTTTCATTTATCAACACTAATTCATGTTATATCAGTACAATAAATTATGTGCAAACAGCACAACACTTGACATGAATTAAGTCAAGCCTTCTGTAGGAACACCCTATACATAGTGAACACCATAGTGGACCAAGTTTATGAGGTCCCATTTATTCATAAATTAATATATAGAAAGGCAACTTATGTAAAAACACCTGTGTTTACTTGGTACTCTGGGTGGTTGTTATACAATGATTTTGCAAAATATTCCATAAATGAACTATTTTCTGTAGCAGCAGACTCCATTTGTAAGATTTTTTGCATAGATACCAATGTTTATTTTTTTTTATATATTAAAATTGGGTGCCAATATTGGACACTTGGAGGCATTTCAAAACTCTTTACTTCGCATGCAGTGACAAGTAGATGTTATTGCTCTTGAAATGTTTATTTTCTATTTTAATCAGATGTAAGGAGGAATCAGAAGAGCAGGAAATTTTATTTATTTATTATTCATGGAAAAGGTTTTGTTTTCCCTATTTTTTCTTCTTTATTTGCACAAATTAGAGATAAAGCATGTCCCATTGCTAGATAACTGTGTAATAAAACACAGTTACAATCTTGAATGTTTTCATTTCTGGCAATTCTGCCTTACAGGATGCTGTTGTTTGCCCATTTTTCCATCGGGCATCAGCACTCAGGTTAGGGTTTGTGTTAGGTCATTTTCTCCAATACTATTGCTCACAGGGTCACACAAGTTGATATTCAGATATCGTGTGCAGTACTACACCTTTCAGTGAAAAATTTAAGATACTGTGTCCCATAGTGATTTTGGCTAACCTTTCCATTTTGCTCATTTTCTCAGGTACTATTGCCAATGGAATAACATAACTTGGCATGTAATTGTGTCAGGTACTATTGCCAATGAAATAACATAACTTGGTTTGTAATTGTGTCATGAAGAGTACTTTAGCCATAATTAAAACTAGGTCACTATGACTGACATTTCATGGTTCAGACATGTGTATTCACATTGATCTCAGTTCCTCTTTTTGTGGTTGGCATTTAGGTCATTTTCTCAGACACTGTTGCTTGTAGAGTCACATGTTGATATTTACATGTTTGATGTTGAGTACTACTAAAAAATAAAGGAGCAATAAGAATTATTCATAGCTGTTGAAGATTAAAAGTAACTTTTATAACATATAATTTTGTATTGATTCTCCACCTTTCATACTGATGTGCATCAAAACAACAAAATTACTGATGCACCCATACCAATGTGTGGCCCTGATTTTTTTTTATTAGAAATGATTTTTTAATTGGAAAATGTATCAATTTTCTAATAATAAATATTTTGTCTATTATTACAAATTGATCTTCTAATGTTAGAAAATAATTTGCTAATATTCGAAAAATATGCCAAGTTTTGTCCATAATGGCTTGCCATAGACTTTATTTCGCATATGTAAAATTAAACTTTATATATGTGTGAAAAAAAGATTGGTTTGGTTTGTATTTCATTGCACTGCAACATGTGAAGGTTATATCAGGCCTAGGCACCCCGCTGATCTGATGGTTGAAATTTAACCTGCATCCTCTTAGTCACAAGTCCAATGCCTCAACTACTGAGCCAATGCAGCTCTGAGTAAAACAGAATATCACAAAGAATGTCATGTGAAATAATTTTTTACTTCAATTCTTTATTTCACATGTGAAAGTGGGAATCAGTGCTCAAATGGCTTGAATGTATGTCTCGTAATCAAAACATGCATGAAAGCCGTTTAATATCTTTTACTGTTAGCTCTAAAACGTATTCTATACAAAAATAACAATTCAAGTTTCTACTCAAATCTGACGATTTCTTTGAATGCATAACAGCACTTACCTTACTTATTGATCTGATTTTAGTTTTCAAATTCTGATTATGTTTGTTACATGACTTGTGTGCATCAGAGACACACAGCTGCATTTCTGGTTTGGTTGGGGTAAGCGCGCATTTTCCATGTGGTTTTGGTTAGTTTTTGTAAAGCGTTTTGCCCAAGGGACCAAGACGGCAGCCCAACTGGACTCGTCTGGAAATCGAACCCGGTACTCCTAACTGGGAGTTAAGCTCGCCAATCAATTAGCTACCGTGCCTGTCTCATTGTGCTAGTTACTCCCAAACAATAAATAAAACGGCGCATTTTTTGGATAACCATTTTTTCATCGTGTCATCAGCAGAGAATGTTTAATTCAAAGAGAAAGTGCGATTTGAAACAACTTATTTACGTGTTCATTTTTTTTTTTTAATACTGGTTTGTGATCCAGCAGACCAGAAGTGAATTAGTCAATGTTGGTGTTGGTTTTGATGTGAAGAGGTACAGAAATAAACACAAATAACGGGAGAAATAACCAAACACAAGCTATTCATTTGACAACAATCTTTCCGCTTGACGAGAAACGTCACCATCTATAGTCTGAATAAATAAACGCTTAGTTTTTCAAGTTTTTATAATTAAAAGCATTTTTTGGATGACAGTTTGATCATGATGTCATCAGTTTTTGAGTACACAAACGTCATGCGATGGCTGAAGGTGGGAAACTCGAAAGATTAATCAAATCGCTGGAGCTTTTTTATTCTCTGTCTGTTATGCCTGATCAGCTATCAATACGTGACAACAACATTGCATATTTTAAACAAAATTTCTTATGACAACCGAGTACAAGGATTATGTAATGGACGACATGAAAAATCGCACCTGTTTGTGGGGTACGTGGAAACACCGGAACACCGCGGAAACGCCGAAACGCACTTAAATTATACCATAGTAAATCATTGGTTTTGTCCAATTCATAACTTTGATAATTTAATATTAGTTATATAATAGAGTAACGTGTACTTTCGTTACGTAGGAAAAGTGATGCAATAGCAAATTTTACAGCCAAGAATTGAAGACAAATTAATAAGAAAATGTACATTACTGGAACAGACGGCAATCTCCAGAATTATTAAACAATCATTGTTTGATTTTTAAGTAAATCAAAGTTAAAAGTTTAATATTAAGACTTATTTAAATTTTGGTTACATGATTGTGGTGGTATCTACGTTTGCCGGAACTAACCAAAACAATGATAATTACCAGAACAAAGAGGGAAATTACCAGAACAAATGAAAACCACCAAATTTATACTTATATTAAATGGTTGTATTGCATTTCTGACAATAATAACTTACTTACTGTATTTTGTGATGGTGTAAATTATTCATAATTTTAACATGTTAGCAGTACGTAAATATGTACTTGTGAATAAAATGTATGTATTAGACATACGAAATTAATTGTGTAAATACATTTTAATAAAGAAAATGTTCTAAAAGTAATAAATATCACATTTCATCTAAAGGTTGTATATTGTAAATAGGTTATAAATATTTTGGATCACAATGAATTTTTAAATGTATACTTATATACTTTGTATGGAGAGAATCTTAACAAATCAACATTAGATTTTATCTTACTTGTTACAGAAAAAATAAACAAGATGAGTATTTATTATATACTTAAGTGTGAAATGTAGAAACTTATTGGCGAAATAATTTTCATATTTTGTTCATTCCAATATTTTCACATGTGAAAAATATATCCTTTTATTTCATATGTGAAAATATAGGATTTCCCATCATGCCATGTGATGCTTGATTGTGTGTGTGTCTATAGAAGTTATACCTGCGGCAAAAAAAACAAGCACTTTGTTAGCAAGAACAAATAAATAGAAACTGCATTACATTTCACACATGGAAATTTTTGATAAAGAAATTTGACTTGACACCGTTTACGTCTGAATGAAGTTATTTCCCATTACTTCCTTGACAACAATGATAAACCCACTGTAATGAATTGCTGAATCGGACTTGCTTTGTGGTCAGATATGATTAAAGAGTTTACAAAATGTCAAAAAATGTAATTTACTGCAACAGATTAGGTCATCCCAGTCCTACCACTGTCTTAAGTCACTGATATTGATATGATCAATCTATGAAAGTGAGGTGAATTTATGAAAAGGGTGGTGGGGTGTTGTGCTTGAAGAGTGAGTTTAATCTTCTAAGTTTCGATTCTGGAGCAAGTTTGGTATATAATGAAAAGAAAGTTTTCTTTTCATGCTTAAATACCGGATATATTTCATCTTGTATTACCAAAGCGATTTATTTTAACTCATGGCTTCGCCACTTGTTCAAATATAACATTTTTCATACCACACGATGAAATAAAGGAAACGTAACATGACACTTCAATGATGCCAGTGTATAACCATCCAGAATTTTGTCCTGGATAACATTTATTTTACAGTTATAAGCAAAAGAGTAAACATATGCTTCCAAAATTAAATGGAAAGATCATTGTTTCCTTTGAATAGTATATTCTACTTTATTGACAAGTTGTGCTATCCATAAGCAGATGATGTTGATTTGGATGACAGTCCACTGATTTTTGGTGTAAAATTGGTTGGAGAGAGTAGTGAACCAAATGAACAAGATGCCAGTCTGGGAATCCTACTGATCAGCAGCCATGAGCTATCCAATTTGTGTGTACATGATCTGAGAACCAGACTGCAGAAGCAGATCCTGTCATTGCCCAATGATTTTGTTTTCTGCACTGTCAAGGGGTAAGTTAAATTGTAAATAATAAGGGAGTGAAAAAGTTTCAAGCTTATGATGGCAACAAATTAGTCTCCAACAGTTACTGTTGACATTTTCAAAAGAAAGATAATTTGTTTCATCATTATCTTTTTCTTTTACTTCATATTCAGTATATCATTGTCTTCATCCATCATTGTCATCTTGTCGCAATATATAAAATCATCTTTAGTTAGAAAATTATAGTATCATGATATCGTTAATATGACGTGTTTCATGTTTTCTATAATTTTCAACTGCAATACAATATTGTAATATCACACAAGCTATTGTGACGACTTATGAAGCAAAGGCATGGCACAGTGACAAGCACATATGAATGTATTTCACTAAAATTACTACACAATTTGCCTTGTGAAGCAAGGCATGGCACAATGACTAATGCATATGAATGTACTTCATTCAGATTTCTACACAATTTGCCTTGTGAAGCAAGGCATGGCACAATGACTAATGCATATGAATGTACTTCATTCAGATTTCTACACAATTTGCCTTGTGAAGTAAGGCATGGTGCAATGACATGCATATGAATGTACTTGTTCACATTTCTGCACAGTTTGCCTTACGAAGTAAGTCATGGCACAATGACTAATGTATATGTATGTATTTCATTCAAATTTCTACACAGTTTGCTTTACCAAGCAAGGTATGGCACAATGACTAATGCATATCAATGTACTTCATTCAAATTTCTATACAGTTTGCCTTACAAAGCAAGGCATGGCACAATGACTAATGCATATCAATGTACTTCATTCAAATTTCTATACAGTTTGACATATGAAGAAAGGCATGGTGCATTGACATGCATATGAATGTATATGTTCAAATTTCTGCACAGTTTGCCTTACGAAGTAAGTCATGGCACAATGACTAATGCCGATTAATGTACTTCATTCAGATTTCTACACAGTTATTCAGTTTGTTATAACTAGAATCAGTCATTTGTTGTCAGAAGTAGAATCTTTACATTTTTGTGCTTATTATGCAACAAATTTGATCTTTGTTAGCTTTTCAGATAGAAATAAATTTACACAGATTTCCAATAAAATGAGCTCTCATTTCAGATCCTTTTCATCTTAATGTTTTATTGTAACAGTCTTTTACTATTTTTGTCTACCCTACAACAAATATTGCAGAAGACATGACTTAGCAGTCACACTTCTAACTTGACATCCATCATATCAGCATTTGGAAACTCAGATGTTGCAGATTTCTAATGATGATTACTGTATATACTCACATATAAGTTGGATCCAACTATAAACTGCAATGACCCAGATCTACTGTTGCATAATGCACCGGAAGATCTGGGTCTATGCAGTTTGTTAGAAGTAATCATCAGAACAAACAAAATAGACTATGAACTGCTGGCACATTTTGAGATGGTAGATCAGGGTCAGTGTTTCTTTGCAGTTGGACCTGAGTTATATGTGAGTATATATGGTAAGTGCTCTTCAAGTCAGAATGATGACATGTATTTCTTCAAGTCAGAATGATGACATGTATTTCTTCCAGTTATTGTAATATTTTGCTTATTACAAACTCACTGGTTTCTTGGGCATCAGCATAAATGAGTTTTAGTGTGTTCAAAGCTTGAACAGATGTTGGGAGGATTTATTGCATTTTGCAAACTCCATCATTACACAGAGTCATAAAATGTAAACAGCATACATCGTTAGGCTATATTCTTATGTTATGTTGTAGCATATGGGGCTCTGGTTATAGAAATTTCTTACGAAGCAGAGGAGAGGGCTTTTCTTACGAAGCAGAGGGGAGGGCTTTTTGTAAAAAGACTCAGTATGTTACTCTTTGTATTTTCCAGTATGTTTGTAAAACGGACTAAACGTTAAAATAGACCGTGTCTATGCCTAGAGCATGGGATTATGGGAATCCTGCAATCTTTTTACAAATGTCCCTTTGAAAACATGCAGGCATTCTGTCAAATCCTGGCAGTCCTATTGTTAGTGGTTTGAAAGTACCAATGTAGGTCCTTGGCAGTAGCAGATTATTGCCTGCCATTTGTTGCAAGGTATGATATAGACTGGTTCTGCTTTTGCAGCCTGCCAAACACACCATACATTTAAACGATAAGAAAACCACACTGTCAATTTTGACTGGTTTAAAGAGTCAAGTTTGATTGATTAATGAAGTTAGATTGACAGCATGGCTCATAAACAACTATGCATCACTGATTATATTTGGTCCCAGAGCAGATTATAATGGCTTTGAAATGTAAGTTATATTTAATTTGGAACTCAAATACATTTCGTTTTATTTTAAGACTGAATTCTAGTTGTTAAGTGTCCCCCTCCCCCTGATTTTGCAGTCTCCCCTTGTTAAGAATAACTTAGGTGGACACCATATCGTTTGAAAATGTCATCCACGGTGCAACACTGCATCTAGAATAAAAACAAGCATAAAAATGTAGCAAACTGATACAAATTTATATAGTTTTAATTAAATATTTGTGGTCAGCGTGTATGTCCCTGGTCAGCATGTATGTCCCTGGTCAGACT
The DNA here is from genome assembly GCA_029931535.1 of Margaritifera margaritifera. NCBI lineage: Eukaryota > Metazoa > Mollusca > Bivalvia > Unionida > Margaritiferidae > Margaritifera > Margaritifera margaritifera. Next base: position 4,803,534 of record JAQPZY010001635.1, read on the forward strand.
TAAGCCACATAAGCAGAAGGAAAGAGGTTAGTGGTTGAGGGAAATAAAATATAGGTTTGTCGCTTGTAAGTTTAGTCCAGATCTGCTGTCGCATAATGTGCTGGCAGATCTGGGTCAATGCAGTTTGTTAGGAGTAATCAGTAAAACAAACAACAGACCCTGATCTGTCAGTGCATTATGCGCCAGCAGATCAGGGTCTATCTTGTTTGCAATTGGACTTATAAGTAAGTATATACGATAGCTGTAGCAATGTCAGAGGAATAATCCTACAGTATTTTTATATCAAGATGGTGATATCTGCCATTGTGTAATTTTTCAGCTGGCCACTGTCAAGGGAACAGGAGGTTCAGGTCAAGGTCAAACAAATTGTGACAGAGGATAGGTCCATCCTTTTGAAGAGGAAGTATGGTAAATTAAAATAGTGTTGTGGAAAACAGATCCTATGTATGTCACAGCTGTCTGAATATTTGCATACCTTTTATGGATCTCCTACATTTGCAAAAGTTACCTGCATTTGCTTCACCTGTGTATGATCTCTCTCCAGGACTATTTTACAGGAGAACAAATTTCCAAAACTTAAAGCAATGGAGTAGTGGATGTTATATTTAAAGATTATAGTGTTTGTACTGGTGGATATCGTAGGCAAAACTAAATTACAATAGGGTGAACTTGCAGGTCCCATATACTTTCGGGCAAGAGCACAATATCCAACTGTAAAAACACTATAATGTATTTATGATATTTCCCCATTTATTAAATAATAAATTGTATTTGAATTTGCTTTTCACAAAATTAAATGGATACAATTATGTTTGAAGAGAAGTATTCTTCTGTTTTTTTTGTATTTTTTTTCATTTACTAAATCATGCATAAATACATAATATGACATATGATGATTTTACATGCTGTTGTGTCATGATAGGTCTGCTGTGGTGTTATATTGCATAGCAACAAACTTATTGGGTCCTGACTGTACTTAACAGTACCTAGTAAGTGCTTGACAACATCCAATAAGTGGAAAATTTACTGGATCATTCCACTGCATTTGCATAGGAACTCATCAGCTGGGTGTATAATAATAGAAAATCATCATTTCTGTATATGATAATTTCTGTATATGATAATAAGCTATTAATTATCATTAATATATTTATGTTCCACCATGTATATGGTTAATTGCCATTAAAATATGGACGGAACAGATACAAGTAATGTAATGTACTGAAGCTTTCATGAATACAAAAATTGAACCTGTAAGATTTTAGATGAATTGCTGTTGGAAATAATTTTCTTGTAGACTTCTGTGTACAGTCTATTCTTAATGATTTGACTTAAAACTTTGCAAGGAAAGGCATAACATTGAAATATACAGTTGGATCAATAGATACGACAACAGATCACCTCCACTTAAGTGTTCCTATCATACTAAAACAATTTGAATAAAGATCAAGAACTGCAATTTAAAAATACATGTGTATTTATTTTGATGGATAATGTACAAGGTGTATATATATATATATAATCAGTATATATCAAAAGTCAATGACAGTAATTCAGTCTCACAGACTTACAACATTTTTTTAACACAGGCCACAATAAAAATACTTCTTTCTATTGCTGTGAAAGTTTGTATTATATATCATATCTATCAGAAAATTCTAGTTAACTGCACATATCTACTAGTAACATATGTCAGAGATATGAGCATACTTCATATTAATGATTAGATATCTACTGGTAATCTATGTCACAGATATAAGCATACTTAATAATAACCTCTGTAAGAGATATGAACATACTTTGAGATAACTGCACATATCTACTGGTAACCTATGTCAGAGAAATGAGCATACTTTATAATAACCTGTCAGAGATATGAACATACTTTATAATAACCTATGTCAGAGATATGAACATACTTTATAATAACCTGTCAGAGATATGAACATACTTTATAATAACCTATGTCAGAGATATGAACATACTTTATAATAACCTGTCAGAGATATGAGCATACTTTATAATAACCTATCAGAGATATGAACATACTTTATAATAACCTGACAGAGATATGAACATACTTTATAATAACCTGTCAGAGATATGAACATACTTTATAATAACCTGTCAGAGATATGAGCATACTTTATAATAACCTGTCAGAGATATGAGCATACTTTATAATAACCTGTCAGAGATATGAACATACTTTATAATAGCCTGTCAGAGATATGAGCATACTTTATAATAACCTATGTCAGAGAAATGAGCATACTTTATAATAACCTGTCAGAGATATGAACATACTTTATAATAACCTATCAGAGATATGAACATACTTTATAATAACCTGTCAGAGATATGAGCATACTTTATTATAACCTGTCAGAGATATGAACATACTTTATAATAACCTGTCAGAGATATGAGCATACTTTATAATAACCTGTCAGAGATATGAACATACTTTATAATAACCTATCAGAGATATGAACATACTTTATAATAACCTGTCAGAGATATGAACATACTTTATAATAACCTGTCAGAGATATGAGCATACTTTATAATAACCTATGTCAGAGATATGAACATACTTTATAATAACCTATCAGAGATATGAACATACTTTATAATAACCTGTCAGAGATATGAACATACTTTATAATAACCTGTCAGAGATATGAACATAGTTTATAATAACCTATGTCAGAGATATGAACATACTTTATAATAACCTGTCAGAGAAATGAGCATACTTTATAATAACCTATGTCAGAGATATGAACATACTTTATAATAACCTGTCAGAGATATGAGAATACTTCATAGTAACATGTCCAATATAAGATCATACTTTTTAATAACCTGTCATAGATATGAACATACTTTATAATAACCTATGTGAGAGATATTAGCATACATCATAATAATGATTACATAAAGTATTGCACAACAAAATGTTCAGTATCTAAGCAAACATAATCAAACTGAGATATATAGTAAACAAAAACCATTAAGGCAATGGGTATGTGGAAGGATTTGATTGTAAAAATTGCGATCTCTACTGAACAGCGTCTAAGTTAATACTGGAAAGGCCAAAGAGTCCCGAGTATTATACGATTTTGTGAGCATAAACTTAGATCACTCAAAAATACTTGGCATCTCTTGATCACTTGCTCCATACTGGCATAAAGCCTTCTCTTGTCAGCAACCAAAATAAACCACCTTGAAAAACCAAAAACTGTAACCAAATATTTAGAACCAAGAGCACTTTGAGTTTTATAAACTCTGCTATGATATGTTAGAGTGAGGTTTTCTAACAAGTTAATTTTTTTAGCTCTACTGGTCATAGACCAGAAGAACTTATGGGATGGCCTGTTGTCAATCACCCATCTGTCCGTTAGCACAAATTTTTTATTGCTACATTTCTTAAACTACTTGGAGGATTGTGATGAAACTGTAAAGACACATTCGTCCCTAGGTCTAGTTGGTCCTAAATGAAAATGGTAATGCTGAGACATCCAATATGGCTGCCACATCGGCCATCTTGAAAATCTTGTTAGGGTCATGTCAGCATGGGGTTTTCACTTAAAATTTTCTTATAATGCCTAGTTGGTCCTCGATGAACACAGTGCCAATCTGACATCCAGTATGGACAAGTCATCTTTAAAAATTGTGTTTTCACTGCTCCTTCTGAAATGGAAAGTCATCAACATCGGGTTTTTCATCAGAAGACTTCTTATGATATCTATTTGATCTTGAATCAAAATGGTGCTGCACAGACAGCCAGTATGGTCACCAGAGTGGCCATCTTGAAAATCTTGTTATCATAACTTCTTCTGATGGTCATATTAACATACTTTTTCTCTAAAAGACTTTGTATGGTGTCAACTTGATTCTAAAGGAAAATGATGCTGATATGTCATCCAGTATGGCCACCACAGCAGCCATCTTGAAAATCTTGTTATTGCTATTCTTCCTGAACTGAAAGTCGTATAAAATTGGGATTTTCACAGATTTTTGAAAATCTTATTATCACTACTCTGCCGAGATGGAAAGTCTATCAACAAAGGATTTTCATCAGAAGACTTCTTTTGATGTCTAGTTGGTTCTAAATGCAAATGGTGCCAATCTGATGTCCATTATGGCTACCAAGTTGGCCATTTTGATAATCTTGTAATCGATACTCCTCCCTTATTAACGATCATATTGACAAAGGATTTTCACTTCTTATGATATCCACTTGGTTGTAAATGCAAATGTAAATCACTACTCATCCTGAATGGATGGTCATATTTTTATGGGGGTTTTGACCAAAAGTCTTCTAATGATTTCTAGTTTGATTTAAATGAAAATGCTGCTAATCTTACAACCAGTGTGGCCACCACAGCAGCTAATTTTAAAATCTTATCACTCAAGAATATCAGAGCTGGTTTCAACACTCAGCAGTTAGAAAGAAGAAATGGCATTATCTTTAATTTATATGATTCTTTTTGGACAGTAAACTCTTGTTTATAAAAAAAAAAAAAATTTAACATGAACAGAAACAGGTATTTAAAATATATGATTTTGTCCAAAATTTACATGCACCATTATTAAACACTTTTTGCATTAAATGTTAAATGTTTTATGTTGAATTCAGAGAAACCCAAGGTTGGGATAAAAGGAAAGGATGGACAACCAATTGGATTCATCTTCTCAGATTACTCAGTCCATCTAAACCAAGCAAGGCAGGATGTGTATGAACAGGTATTTGTACTTTTTAGGTTTCAAATATCCTAGTAGCTTATGAATGTTGGTAGTGTTCTTTTGTTTTGGGTTACAATGTGGCATGTTGTTTTACAGACTTAGAATTGAACTGTGTTGGTTTTTGAAATTATTCTTTCATAACCAGCTCTTACAGTTTTGTTTTTCTTATCAATCTGAATTACTTTTAGAGGGCTCAAGAGCCCATATTGCCATTGTAGGTGCCATTAACCTCTTGAATAATAAATTCAGACCTTCCAGGACAAAAAGTAGTACCACTACAGTTAATTAGTCACTGATATGAAAGTAAGTAATGCCCTCAAACACCCTTCATGCAGTTATCATAATTCATAGCATCCACTTCACTGTAAGCTTTGCGTGACATTTGACTGATTTCATCTGTTTTTTTCTAACCCTTTTTTTTTCTTTTATTGTTCCATTGTTTCACTCCCTCTAATCACAGGTATCAACAACAATGGGCAGGATTAAATGTGAGGTGTAGAAGAAATTTTAGCTAGCTGAGTTTAATCTCCCCATTTGTATTATAAAGGGTGCAGCAGGAATCAACATAACACAGATTTTTTGCCATTGGCCATCAGGACCAGCCAATCACATAAAAATTATTTATAAATAATTTCTAAATTGATATACAAACTTCCGATATTTGTCTGATTCAAGACTCAGAATGCTGTGACCACCTCAGTTTTGCTTGGATCCACAGAAAAAGCATTGTACTTTTTCACATTAATCTGATGGCTCTCCAACTTGTTATTGCAAACAATACTGTCCTTATAGTTCTTACATCCTATAACAAAGGTTCAATTTTGTTGTAAATACAGCATGCTTTGCATGTCATACCTATTTCACTGTTCACCAACCAGCTAAACTCCCACTCCCAATTTGGCAAATAATCATGCGATCTTTTTTCTCTCTCATACTTCTTTCACTGCTCTAGCCTTTCTTCCATTTTATTTTCTTTTTTTCTGGCTGTGGTATAATTCAACAGACATTTTTCTATGGTTAGTAATTAGTTAGTGATTTAAAGCTGCTGCCTTTTTGCTTCATGAACTGACACATCTATGTATTATGTGTTTTAATTGGTTAAAAACTTGGTGGCTGATATAGTCTGGTACACTAGCCCTTTACACTATCATTTAAAATTTAGTGTAAGAGACCGTAGAACCAGACCATAAAAGATGCAATATTTACATTCAGATGTTTGGCAAAAAAATGGAATGTACTTGGCATTGGAAAAAATATTGTCAGATGAAACTTCATGATTTCATAGATATTATTTAATAATAACTTCTGAAAATTTAACTGGCCTTGCAGACCTGTGTCTGTCAGTATTAACTGGCCCTCCTAAAAATCCACAGGCCATGGCCTAGGAGCTAAATTGACCCCTCGTGCGGTTTTAACCATTCTTGTGATGTTTGCTTCTGCTGGAACTTGGCCAAGCAGTTAACTCTGGCAACTGAGAGAGGCAAGAGAGGTACACACAAGGATGAGGAAGCTAACAGTATTGCAACTGATACTGCCTCTATTGGCAATTTTATCATGTCCAAATTACTGAAGGCAAAGGATCGCCCATTCAGAAAAATATCTGGCAATTTGTATCACGAGCTTCTCAAACAGCTAACAGCCCTGCTGTTGCCCACAGTGCCAGACTTACACAACCACAGCATACCATTATGGCATAGGATACCAGACCAGTACTG